>CM053751.1:54289434-54359865 GCA_028658305.1 Pachyuromys duprasi
GCATCCTTAATTTCTTGGATGTTTTGTGCTTGGGATTTTTCCGATTTTTTATTTTCCTTGAGTGAGGAATCTATTTCAGCCAGCGTATCCTCTGCTCCTGATATTCTCTCTTCCATCTCTTGTATTCTATTGTTGATGCTTTCAGAATAGCCAGAGCTACACAAGAAATCCTGTCTCAAAAAAGGAAAGAAGCCTGTCCCCAAAAGCAAGCAAGCAAAACAAAACAAGAGACCAACATTGTTGAGGTGAAACCTAAAAGAGTTTCCTGAGAGCACATAGAAGCTGTGTTCCAGAGGCAGCCAAAGTTGTAGCTTGTGCTGGCAGCTGAACTTGGCAGTGTAAGAGTTGCCCACGTGGTACTGGTTTTGGATGCATGAAGGTGTCATGGAGAGCAGCTGAGGCTCGACACTGTGTCAGAGCGGGGATCCCTGAAGAGATCCCAGGAGAGGCTATTGGAGAAAATACAGCCCAGTTGCAGCAAGGAACCCCAGCAATATTGGAGACGCCAGTACCATAGAATGACCACCAAGACCACCAGCAGCAGTGGAGTGGAGCCAGCTGGAGCCTAAAAAACAAGCTGTGTGCACTGTAGAGAGCTGAGCTGGAGAAGTGACCCAAGCCCTTTGGAGGAACCCAGAAAATTATGAGTGAATACCAGACATTGGTATTGAGTTATTTACAATTTCGGAGTTTGTTTTTTCTTTGATTTGATTGTAACTGGGCCCTGGTTCTTCCTTCTTGAAGAAAGAAAGTCTTATAATCTATTTTTGCTATTACAGGAGCTCATAGTTTGATAGACTTTGGATTTTTAAAAGACTTTGGGTTTTTAAAGGAGATTGGCTGTTTAAAAGGGACTAAATGTATGTGCAAATTTGTAAAGACTGTTCGATTTTTAAAGTTGGTGGTTTTTTTTTTTTGTATGTTTCATGTGAGATATTGGGGATGAATGAGAAAGGCAAGGTTATGGCTTAACAGTGATGCATTTGGGTGTCAGGTTGACAAGGGACCAATTGTGCTGGATAATTTTATGTTAACCTGACATAAACTGGGCTCATCTGAGAGGTGGGAACCTCAGTGAAGAAAATGGCTCCATAAGATCAGGATGTAGGGAGGCCTGTATGTCATTTTTGTTTGTTTATTTAATTAGTAATTGCTGAGGGAGGGCCTAGCCTATTGTGGGTGATGCCATCCCTGGGCTGGTGGTTTTGCTTCTATAAGAAAGCAGGCTGAGTTAGCCATGAGAAGCAAGTCAGTAAGCAGCACACCTTCATGGCTCCATGATCCTGCCCTATTTGAGTTTCTGTCCTGGCTAACTTTAGTAATGACGAGTGATATGGCAGTGTAAGCTAAATAAACCCTGTTCTCCCCAACTTGCTTTTGGCCATGGTGTTTCATCACAGCAATAGAATCCCTGACTAAGACAAGACTAAACCAGATGGAATGCTGAAGAGGGTCAAAGCATGAGAGGATTCAATAAACCATTTCTGGCTGTGAAGAGGGAGGGGGCTGTGAGCAAATGAATCTAGGTAGCCTTTAGAAGCTGACAAGGACTAGCCAGTAGCCAACAGGAAAACGTCCTTGGGTATACAACTCCACAAAACTGACTTCTGTGTTTGAGTGATCCTGGAAGTGGACCCAGAGCTAGGATGAGAACACAGGTCAGCCAGTACCTTGTGTCTGGCCTTGTGAGACCCTAAGCAGAGAAGCCATTGAGCTCAATGGGCTTCTGACTTACAGATCCGTGTGAGATACTAAGTGAGTGTTGTCTGCAGCCAGTAAGTTTAGAGTAAGTTGCTATGGCAGCAATGGAGAATGAGCACATGTTCCCACCTGTGGGCCATTCTCATGCATCTGCAAGAATTGAGACTTATCGCAAGGGGGTCTGAGGTATGTAGTTTGTGCATTCTAACTCCTCTAAAACTCAGCACAAAGGGCTGGGTGTGAAGGCTACCAGCTCATGCTGAGCATCTGGCACACTGTCTATTAGGATTCGGTGGGGTGGGTTTTAGGAATACTAGGCTGGGGTGCTGACTTGTGCTATGTAACAGAATTGGAGCTTTGAGATGGGGACTTTGGGGTCCTCCATGAGTAATGATGGTTCACTCATGCCAATGTATGTGCTCCGACAAGGAGCGCAGTGGGGTGCCCTGGAGAGAGTATTCCAGACTGGAGGTCAACTTTGAGCTCCTCCATGTTCTTATCCACTGGTCCTGAGTTGTTCCTCCTGTAGTTTCTCTAAAGGTTTATTGTTCGAGACTTTCTTCCTGTGTGTGTGTCTGTCTGTCTGTGTGCATTTGTTTTTGTGTAAGCATGAGTGTTTGTGCACATGAATGTGTAGCCCAGAAAACAACTTTGGGCCTCGCTCCTAAGGGGCTGTCCAGCTTCATAAAAATGGAGTTTCTCACTGGGCTGGAAGCTAGGCTGGCTGGCCAGTAAACTCCATGTCTGCCTCCCAGGGTTGATGTGAATACACATCACCACGTTGAGCATTTTAAAATGTGGGCTTAGGGGCTCTGACTCAGATTCTTGCTACTGACTGAAACAATTCCCCAGCCCAAGAATAATCTTACATATTTGGATGGTGGTGGATGCCATTTGTGTGACGGTAACCATTTTAATGATTGGTTTGATGGACAATCTCAGGCATGAAGCTGTTTCTAAAGGAAATTTAAGATTCTCCTCTTACTAGTTTGGGAGAAGTGCTCTCAGATGAGTCTGGGGGCTTCTGATACATGCTGGCATAAGATCACTTTTCCTGGAAAGAATATCCTATGCCAACCCTGTGCCGGGTACTGTTGGGGACAAATTAGAGCAATGAAGCAGATAATTTCTGGCTTCAGGGAGCTTCTCATTTAGCTGAGGAGAGAGGGTAACAGCCACGGCTGTGGTAGGAGTGAATAGAACCATGTTGTGAATTCCGTCGCAGGTTTATGTCAACTCCCTGATGCTGCTGTCGCTGCGGGTCATGTGAAGGAGGTTTTCCCTTTGATCTCTGCAGATCACAGACCTCTGAGCAGCAGCGATTCAAAGCTGGGCTTACAGCTTTTGTATTTTCTCCCGGCTCTCAAAGGAAAGTGCTCGATGAAGCTGTGAGCATTATTCGTGACAGTTTCCCATAGGGTGTAAACGTGCTTTGCCACCCACCTTGAGAAGGTTATTATTATTATTATTATTTGAGGCATTTGAAAGTAAAACAAAGTACTCTGCCATTAATGGAAAGCTAGACTTTTCTATCTGCTGGTGCTCTTGACAGGTTGGTTGGTGCTGTCACCGGCTGTGTGCGTCTTTGCAAAATGCCAACTTTTTAGCTCATTACTCACTCCTGCGTGGATTAATTCCTAATGCTCCCCTTTGACATACTCTTTACTTACACTGACAAAGCAACGATGCCAGGTTCCTTCTACCTCCACATGCCCTCCCTATGCCGGGGTGTTCCCCTCAGCCCTGCCCTCCAACAACTGGTACATCTGTGTAAACCTCTCGTACGCACCTGGTGGTTCAGGCCTCACGAGCCGAGCTTTAAGCCTCTTTGATGTTATAACTGCCTCATGTTCTCAGTCTCAGTGTTTCTTTTTTTTTTTTTTTCCTTTCTTCCCAAAGAGACTGCGTTTGGAAACTTTTTATAAGGCGCATGGAACAAATTTTTGCCTCATCTGTCATATGGCTGAGGGCCATCTAAACAGTATCGGAGCATAGCACTAAACTGAAAGGGGCTGTCCGAGAGTGAGTGCCAAGTTCAACCTTGCTTTATTATTATTGTTATTTCTTTTAATTTAAGTGATTTCTTTATTTCTCGTGTGGCGTATGTGTGTGTAGTATGTGTGCATGTGTGTATGGAAGTGTGCCCATCTGGGAGTCCTGTTCCAGGCAAAGTATCCCTTATTCCCTTGAGGCAAAGTATGTCACTGAGCCTGGAACGACTAATCAGCAAGGTCAGAGATCTTCCTGTTTCTGTCCTCCCTGGTACACCTGCCCTTTTATATGGACCCTGAGGGTCCGATGGCGGGACCCTATCTTTATGCAGTGGTAGTGTTCTTACCCACTGAGCCCTCCCGCCCTGACCTCATTTCTTTGAATAGTTCTTTTTTTTTTTAATTCCTCTGAGACTCAGTTTTCTCATAGGCAAAGCGGGGAGAAATGCAACTCAGTGGGATTGTTAAGATCAAGGTAAAAAAGGACACACTAAGTGAGTAACACGGCGTGTGCTTTGTAATAAGTGCTTGATGCAAGCTGCTGCCATCTCTATGCCTGTAATCTTCATTACCATGCCTGTTGCCATTATCACCACCACCATGGCCACTGGCAGCATCACCGAGATCACTCACTTCTTGTTTGTGTGACAGGGGCTTACTATGTTACCCAGGAGAGCCTTGAACTTCTGGAATCAAGCAATCCTCTTGTCTGGCTCACCAAATAGTAGGTCTATAGGTCCATGGTGTTGTCCTGAGCCTCCATCGCCACCACTAGGTCATTGTCATCATCCCTGTCTGTACCACTATCCCAGTCTGCATCATCTTGCCCTTCTGCAGCATCCTCATCAATCATTTCCCAAGGGAGGATATAGAGTCCAAATAATGGAAGTGACTTGCCCACGTTCATGAGGGAACCCTCAATGGATTTCTCATGGTCTCCCTGGACTGGTCTTCCTTCTAATTCTTATTTTCAGGAAAGACTTTCCCCCCTTTAACCTTTAACATGGAGCCCTCACCCCCTTGTAGGCTGCGAATAGAAATGTATGTTGGAGACAGTGGAGGTCGTTAGAGTCACTTGTCTACTCTTAGCTCCGGCAGCTGAAGGTCTGTTCCCTCCCCGCCCTAGCCATGCTGTCTGCTCTCTCCCGGCCTGCCAGCACTGATCTCCATCACAGCTTCAGCACTTCGGCCCAGAGCAATGCTAAAGTAGCTTTTCTAGGAGCTTCTGGGGGCATTGGACAGCCCTTTTGCTCCTCCTGAAGAACAGCCCCCTAGTGAGCCGCCTGACCCTCTATGATATCGCTCACACACCCGGTGTGGCAGCAGATCTGAGTCACATCGAGACCAGAGCAAATGTGAAAGGCTACCTTGGACCTGAGCAGCTGCCAGACTGTCTAAAAGGTTGTGATGTGGTGGTGATTCCAGCCGGAGTGCCCAGGAAGCCAAAAATGACACGGGATGACCTGTTCAACACCAATGCTGCCATTGTAGCTACCTTGACGGCTGCCTGTGCCCAGCACTGCCCTCAAGCCATGATATGCATCATTACCAACCCGGTTAATTCCACCATCCCCATCACAGCAGAAGTTTTCAAGAAGCACGGCGTGTATAACCCCAACAAGATCTTTGGTATGACGACCCTTGACATCATCAGAGCAAACACATTTGTGGCAGAACTAAAGGGTTTGGATCCAGCTCGAGTCAATGTGCCTGTCATTGGTGGTCATGCTGGGAAGACAATTATCCCGTTGATCTCTCAGTGTACCCCCAAGGTTGACTTTCCCCAAGACCAGCTGGTCACACTTACAGAGAGGATCCAAGAGGCTGGCACGGAAGTCGTGAAGGCCAAGGCTGGAGCAGGTTCTGCTATGCTGTCCATAGCTTATGCCGGAGCCCGCTTTGTCTTCTCCCTTGTGGATGCCATGAACAAGAAGGAAGGAGTTACTGAATGTTCTTTTGTTCAGTCCAAAGAGACAGAATGCACCTATTTCTCCACACCCTTGCTGTTGGGGAAAAACGACCTGGAGAAGAACCTGGGCATTGGTAAAGTCACTCCTTTTGAGGAGAAAATGATTGCTGAGGCAGTACTTGAGCTGAAAGCCTCCATCAAGAAAGGCGAGGACTTTGTCAAGAACATGAAGTGAATCAGAGTTTTGAGCCTAGAGCAGCAGCACCCTAACTTATTTCGTTCACATGATGTCACTGAAGGCACTGGAGAGTCTTAATTTGCTTTGATGGAGGGTGTTCTGTCTGCAATAGCGTCCCTTCCAAATTTTGCCTAGTTTGTTAATGATGACAATAAAGCAGACACTGGAGAAAAAAAAAGAAATGTATGTTGGAAAAGTGAATAGCAATATATCAATGGAAGAAATCTTTTTGTTGTTGTTGTTGCAATGTGGAAGGTCCTCTTGTAGCTAATCACAAATACTTTCCAGTATTGGTTTCCTTGTAGTGCAGCCAAGTAATGACTTTTACCCCATCTGCCTTTCAGCCCATCTACTGAACGTTGTCAAAGGAATCTTGCCACCACAATAAAATCCACCCGTGTCCCTGCCCTTTCTGTCTGTCGAGAGGGGGTGAAATCACAGTGTGTCAAGCAGGCTGTAGACATAGGAGCTGCTCTCCCTCAACTTTCAAGGGGCTTCCTTGGGAGGACAGGAGGACAAAGGGCTGCAGTGTAAATTACCATGCAAATTGCCACAGTGTTTGCCTGTGGCAGCTCAAAGAACTGCAGCTCCTGCGACTCCCACTCAAGGAGAGACATTCAGTGGGCCGTCTGTAGCTGAGCCGCAGCAACGCCTAAGCTGCCCCTCGAGAGAGCAGCTGGAGAGTAAGACAACCCAGACAGAACGTGCTTTGGTAGGCATTCCTCTGCTGACCTTTCAGAAGGCTCTCCCTGTAAAGTCCAGTTCATGAGGGCAACTGGGAACAGTTTTCGAGTATGATTAAGTAAGTATGTCTTGGAGACACTATGCTGGCCATCTTTAGGTAGGAATGTACATGTGGTGTTATTCTTGTGATTCCTGACTCCCTCTCTCATGCACTAGGTCAGTGAAGCCGCAGGAGGCTCCTGTGGGAGGTTTTCTTCATCTTTGAGGCTGGCTCACTTGGCATGTTAGCCCTGTCCCCAAGCCTATGACCAAGTGGCATGATGCTGGGGTAGCTCCTTATGTCTAGACACATCTCTGACTTTTGTTTGTGGGCTTGTTTCCATCCCATGACTGCATCTCTGATTCTGGAGGCTCCAAAGGAGTTGATGGCCACTGACTGTTGGCTGGCCCAGAACTCTCTCTGTCTCTTTTCTCTGGAAGAAGTGATTCCATAGAGGCCCAGTCTTCTGCTAAGGGACATAGATAATCCTGGAAGTGTTTTTGAGACATTTCTGTAGACTGAAGGAACAAGTATATATAGGCTTGGTTCTTGACAGTCCTTCGCAACTAACTTAATGTCCACTGTGGCATATTGACTCTTCGCTTATGGAGGCTGTGTGTGTGTGTATGTGAAAATGTGCAATACCTGCCGAGCCCTAAACACATGTGCATACAGGCAAAACTAATTGGACTCAGCAGTTGTGTGTATAATATATATGTATATATTTAATTATAGAAGAAGTCATTAATTTGAAAGGTGGATGGAAGAGAGACATGGGAAGAACTGGAACAGGCAGAGGAAAGGGTAGAAATGATGTAAATACAATGTACTCATCCATGAAATTCTCAAAAATAACTCTCTAAAATATGCAGCACTCATATTTGCTATGTATTGACTTCATGAGCTTTAGGCACTCTACTGAACAGTGTACGTTTTTCCACCTCCATACTGACCACAAATCTTTAATTCTACCCATTTTTATCTAATCTACTTGTTTATCATTTATCTGTTATGATTTTTTTAAAAAAGGAATTGATTAATGTAATTACTAATGTTAGAAAGTCTGAAATCTTCCTGGCATGCTGGGCTGGGGACTCAGGGAAGAACCTGTTGCTTTGGGGTTGAGTTGGAATGCTACCTCCAGGTAGACTTCTTTCTTGGAGGACTTTTTAAAAAGACTTATTTTATTTTTAACTATGTATGTCTGTGTGTAACTCTGTGAACATGGGTGCAGTACCCAGAGGGGCCAGAAGAGGGCATTAGACCAGAAAATGGAGTTTGATGGCTGTGAGCCACCACCGGGGTGGGGTGGCGTGGGGGTGGGTGGGTGGGGACTTGCAACCCAGGTTCCTTGGAAGAGCAGCCAGTGCTCTAAACCACTGAGCCATCTCTCCAGCCCCTTGGAGTGTTGGTTCTTTATTTTTAAAATCTTCAACAGGTGGAGCCAGGAGGTCACTCGCTGAGTAAAGCTCTTGCTCCACAAATGTGAAGAGTGGAGATCAGATCCCCAGAATCATGAGTCAGCAGAGCAGAAAGCCCAGTGCTTTGGGGGCAGAGAGAGGGGAACCCAGAGCAAGGCGGCTGGCTAGACTAGTGCATCAGTGAGCTCTAGGTGCATCAACAGACCCAGGCTCAACGTATAACGTGGATTTGCAATGAGGAAGACACTGGTGTCAAAAACCTGGTCTCTACATGTATGCACACACACATGCACTCACACATGTGAACATGAATCCACACACGAATGCACACTATACACATGTTTATATGCAAAAAATATGATTAGATTTTTTAAAAATCACATTTTGGAGGGTAATCATCATCTTTTAAAGTCCACTGACTTAAGTGCTTATTGATTTAAAAAATACCTTCATAGCAATATTTTTTTGACCTACTGTTTTGCCCAAGTATCTGGGGGCTATGACACAGCCAAATTGATAGATAAATTTATCCTTTCCTCTGGGCAGGTAAAAAAAAAAAAAAAACAAACCTCAGAAGAATGAACTGAATGAGACCTTGAAGTATATCCATATCCTATCCCAGGACTTGACTATATGACCTTCAACAACAAAAAGGATTGTGGTGCTTTGAATAGGAATGGCCCTCATAGGCTATGGCGATAGCAGACTAAACTTCTGAAACCACAAGCCAGCCCCAATTAAATGCTTTCCTTTATAAGAGTTGCCGTGGTCATGGTGTCTCGTCACAGCAATAGGACACTGACTAAGACAGAAATCTTATAGTTGTAATTCATTTAAGGACCCTGAGGTAAGAGGTGATTTCGAATTATCCAGGTGGCCCTAGGGATGTAATCAAAAGTTCCTTTGATGAGGGAGGAAGTAAAGCCAGAGTCAGAGGGAGAGCCAATATGGTGCCCTTTGAAGACAGTGAGGGGGCCTCTGGCTGAGGCGTTCAGGCAGTCCGTGGAAGCTGGAAAAGGCTAAGAAATATATTCTCTCCTGGAGCCCACAGCCTTGTGCACACCTTGATTTTAGCAAGACTGACTTTGGACACTTTTACCTCTAGAACTTTAAGGGAATAAACTTGTGTGTTAAGCTGCCAAGTTTGTGGTAATCTGTTATAGCAGCTGTAAAGAGCTGATAGGCTTGTCCAAGGCCACACAGTGACTGAGTGCTAGAGATGGATGTAGAGTTAGGCCAGGCTGACTCAATAGCCTCGAACATATCACACTCTTGTCATCATCAGTCCTGTTGATGATTCCCAAACAATAGCTCTTGAGTCTCCTTCTCCTCTTACAGTCCTTGTCTGTATTCTAAGCACCCTGCCTCTACAGAAGCATTAGTCACGCAGGCGAGAGGGACTGGGTACAGGAGGCAGAAGGTAATGGAAACAAGAGGCCTTATTTATTGAGGTCCTTCTCTGTGGCAGACACTTCATAATCATTGCATTCCTTCTCGCAGCCTCCTTGTAAGGCAGGTAGTTTTACTGCCCCTATTTTGTAATTAAGAAAATTAAGAGCAAGGAAGGTGAAGTAAGTTGCCTAAAGTCATACAGCTGGTCAGTCATCCTGATGCCAACTCTTTTGGCTGCTGTCCTTACAACCCTTGCTTCATGACAATCTTTATCACAGCTCAGCAGATGCACCAGGAAAAGAAGCTGTTGATCCAAAGCAGTAATAGCTGAAGACAGGTCCCTCATGTTTTAACTCCCTGTCCTAGAAGCATGTAAACATTGTACATTTACAATGTACAAAGGGTTTGTGTAGTGCCAAGGTGGCCCACAGAGCTCTGCTTGCTTTTCTTTCCTCTCTGCCTTTTTGGCCTTTCGCTCCTTTTCTGTAAACCTTGGCTGCCCTCAGTATCTCTATCAGTTAATCTTCACTGACAAGTCAGCTAGGTGTAGAATGACCTAGGAGACACACTACCATGTGTCCATGGATGTGCTTCCAGACAGGTTTACTTGAGGGAAAAGTCACCTTGATGTGGGCCTATGCTGGAGTCTCAGATAATAACAAGGGAAAAGGGAGGAGGCCAGTTGGGCACCAGGCATTCATGTGTCTCTACCTCCTGATGAGATGTGGCCAGCTGTCTCTCACTCTTGCCATTAGACCAACTTTGTCATAAGGGATCGTATACGCAAACCACGAGTCAAAACAAACTTTTCATTTTGAAAGAGATATTTTGTTGATCATATGTTTTGTCATAGTACAAAGAGAAGTGACTACAGTATCTGTGCAGTCTTCCCGACCTCCACGTCTCCTTTCCATGGCCACTGCTGTGCTGTGGACGTTTTGGTTTATGATATGTAAGCATGCTTTTGTTAAAATTCCAAGTTGGGGGTTTTAGTTTGTCCACGCCTGTTAAGTGTCTCATGTGGAGCGTGGTCTTTGCCAGGTAGAATTTGTTGAAGTCTGAGGACTTTGAGGAGTACAAATACGACAGCCCAGAGGACGAAGGCGAAACTGCTTGGAGAAAGATTGCTTGCTGCTGGTTCGTCCTGCTGCTGCATTTGCTGATCTGATGGTTACCTGGACTTCTGGATTTCTGGATGACTGATATTGGTATTTCCCCCAAAAGAATCCTACAACCCTACCCAGCAGGAAGTAGCAGAGAGAACCTTGCCTCCTGCCTCCATAACCTTCCTTCCCTCCTACCCAGTGTTGGGGGGTTGGAAGGGAGGTAGAAGCATTTAATAATCCTAAATAAGGTAGGTTTGTTAAAAAAATCAAGGTCAACACTGCTGCCTCTTCCTTTTCATTCTTCTGTTCTGGCCACCTGCAGAGGATAGAGGAAACAGAGAAGGTGAGCAGGTGGTCAGTGCTTCCCTTGGGGTGGACGGCTGGCCAGCATCCCTTGGACTAAGGTTGATCACATATAAACTCCCAGAGGGACAGTCAGGCCAGGTGAGGGGACTGAAGATCATTTCTGGAAGTGAGCACAGCCTGTAAACTACTAAGGATAGTGGATCTGAGCTGATGACTTAGTGAATCAGGTTATCAATGGCACTGGGCTAAAAATACCACATTTATTTTTGAAATAGCTTGTTTTTGCAGTTAAAAATACTCTATGAAGTCAGCTTAGAATGCGGTCTTGGAGCCCTCAGACATGTGAAGACTATCTCAGATGCGCACATTATTTTCTATGCAGTCCAACATACAATTTCTAGAGGATTCTTTGCTATCCCGACACTAATGGAGGGAAGATGGTGTGCAGATAAAACCAGTGGATAATCATCTCAGTGAAGGCTTGCAGCCAGGCCTCTCAGGCTGAGAAGCTCACTTGGGAGTATTTCTAGAAGAAATGTGCAAGGGTGTTTTCTTTGCTGCCAGAGACATCATTACCCCAGGGAAGCAGAGAGCTGAAGTGAACTGCTGTCACTACCGAATTCCCACCCCTTCCTCTCCCGCCAACCCCCACCCCCGCCCACTTTTCCTCTTATATTCCTTTCTCTCTTCCCCTGCCCACACCTATCTTCTGCTTTCATTTCTCCCTTACCTGTTTCCTTTGTATCAATCTGCCCTTCAGATATTAATTGAGCACTAACTGTGTGCCAGCTACTCTGTTGGCTTTCTGCAAGTAAAGGCAAACAAACCCAGCAGTGTCTGTAGCCAGCCTTTACCCTCCCGGCCCTACATGGAGTTTCCGATTCATTATGGTGATTAGCAAGCAAAGAAATAAGTAATTACACAATGTGAGTCATGATCCAGGGAATAAACGGAGGGAAGGAGAGGGACTGGCTGGGGCATTTTAGATTGGACAGGATTGTGATTCTTGGGAGGGTGGCATTTTCGCTGAGGATGGAAGGGCAAGAGAGGAGCCCAGCGGCGGATGGATATTAGGGTTCCAGTAAGAGAACTGGCATATGTGTGCGCGCGGAAAGGGGAGGAGATTGAAGAAACAGCTGGCCAATAGGCTCCAGCGACCCTCCTTTACTCTCTAGTACTGGAGTTGCAGACGTAGGCTGCGAAGCCTGGCTTTTTAACCTCGGTTTTTTGGGTCTGAACTATTCTCATGCTTGTTTACTTTACCCATGATGCTAGCGCCACTGGCACGTTTTTGTTTGTGGCTATGCCAGTGTGAGCTGGTTGAGGCTGCTTGTTGCATTTGTAAGAGTTGTCACCGGTTCCTTCCCTCCACCTTCATCCTGTCCTCCCTTCATCTTCATTGTGTTGGGAGGCTCTTTTCCTTGGTGAAAACAGCACTCATTTCAGCTCCGTCTATTCTACCATGTGGACCTCTGTCCCCTTCATCATGGTCTTAATCTCTGAAGCCCCCATGTCTGCTGTACCCCATTATATGCCCATGAGAGAGCAGAATAATAATATTCTTATTACTCCCCTGCACTTCATTATGTCACTCCTATGCCCATCACCATCAGCCTCATAGCTTTATTGGTAGTACCATGTTGGTTCTACATTGTTGCTTTGGCCATTACCTCGGTGCTCTCCTGTACTTTCCCATCCCATCTCCTGCACTCTTCCCCTCCTTTCTTGAGGAAATCAGGCACAACTCATTCTTCTTTTTCCTCTTCCTGCCCATCGCCACCATTGTATCCCTGCTTCTCTCAGTTGCTGGGAGGGCCTGGTTCTCTGTGGCCTGCCATGACTGGATGATTGTGGGCTTCAGAGTTAGACCTGGATCTGAGATTGGTTCCATCTCTGATTACCTTAATCTTTTGTCTGCAATGGCTGGTCCATGGTTATGGAGGAGTACGAACACAATGAACACAAATGTGCCTGACATTTAGCAGGTACTTAGCAAGAAGGTGATCTTTCCATCCCAGGGGATGTTGGTGTCTCATTAACAAGAACTGAACCAGCACACTGAGACCTGGGCCCAGGCTCTGTCAGCACCTGCCCCTAGCACCCATCCTGCTGTGGAATCGGGAAACATTAGAACACCCCACCCTAAATGATTTTTAAGACTCTTGGTTATTGGTGCTTCACATTTTTTAAATTGCACAAGCAGTTGTGAATATCTTCGTCTAAAACTATGAACAGCAAACAAAGGGACATTTTCCTTCAGCAATTACCACTCACCCTTTCCAATTCCAGTTTCTCCCTCAGAGTCACTACTTTGGCTTAGACTTGAGCATAGCCTTCTGAACATAAAATTGTGTGTTGGCACTTGTTTTTAAAGACCCCTCCTGTCATTGTCTAAACAACATGCTGCAACTTGTGATTTTGTGTGACAGTACATGTGGAACTGACTAGTTTTGGTTAGAAGCTGATTATTTTCATCACTTCCCCCCCCCCCTCCTATACTGGGACTAGATCTCACTGTGTAGCCCAGGCTGACTTTGAACTTGCTATGTATCCTAGGCTGTCTTTGGTCTTCCTGTTTCAACCTTCAGAGTTCCGGAATTACAATCATGCCCTGCCATACCCTGCTCCCATTTTTAATCTTATAATTATGGAAAAAGTTGAAAACACATAAAAAGTAGACATGGATAATATAATGAACCCTTTGTGCTAACTGCTCACCTCCAACAATCATTATCTCCTCCAGCCTGGAGCATCTGACCCCACTTACACCCTCCCTGTATTATTTTTAAAGTAGACCTCAGGCACACCATTCCACCCACCAACATTTCATTATGTAAATCTGAAGGTTAATGGCTATTAAAAACATGAATGTAACACCATTGTCACACCTAAAAATTAACAGTCCCTTAATGTCAGTCTTGGTTTAGTTTAAAAATTATTTAATATAATAGGTTCTTGTTAAGAGCTACACATTGCAATTGGCTAATGTCCCCAGTCTCTTCGGTTAACTCTTTCTCTCCTTCTTTTTGTCATCCTTCATACCCTCCCTCCTTTTCCCCCTCCCTCCTGTTGCCCAGCTGTGGGGATGTCCTTCAGGATTTGTTTCTGCCATTGTCTTGCTGATGGGCACTTGGCTGTTTTCTAATTCTTACTGTCGCCATATCCTGGGAAAAGTGTGTCAGTAACGTCTTTCATCACCCAGGCCAGTGTTTCTCTCAGGCAGATAATAAGAAGTGGATGTGCAAAGCTGACATTTGTACAGATTGCTTTTGGTTGAACTGTAAATAATAGTTATAGGCCAAAGATGGTTGAGTTTTAGATGGCTCAGCTCACTGCATTTTTAATTGGGAGTTTGTCCTCTTCCCAACAGTGTCTAAAGGTACCTGTTTCCCTACCTCTGTTTCCACAATTCATATGATCAGTATTTTAAATGTCTCCTGTGTTTGTCACGGAGTCTCAAAAGCCATGTAGCATTTGCACCTTGAGGGTGCTATTTTTGATGGAAGCCAGATCCCTTGGGTTCGCTCACACAAAGCAAGCAGTATTTCTGCAGTTGCCGCACCCAGGTGAACGAGTGTTCTGCCAGGTGGGCGAGCTTCAGGCTCAGAAAGGACTGTAAACATTCTCATGCATTCTTCCCTGGAGTGAGCTCTGACCTAAGGCAGGCTTATACCTGGTTCAACATGAATCCATTCAGCTGAAGCCAGTAACTCCAAGGTAACCTGTGGTAGATCTCTCTTCACCTGCCTTGGCTGGGCAAGAAAGATGACGGGAGCTGGGTGCTTGGAAAGATGCCTGGAAATTGCAGCGATGAATTACCATTAGACGCTACACCCTAGCTTTGCTCACCCAAGGCCTGCCTCCCTTCCAGCATCTGTTGGAATAATGCTGGGGAGCTGGAGGCGGGAGGATCTGGAGCTAAAGGTCATTTTTGGCTACAGAGTGATTTAAGGCCCTATCTCCCTAACCCCAACCCGAAAGATATCTATAGGAACAACAATGTCACCATGGATGCAGAATAGAAGGTCCTCTCAGAAACTTCAGTTAGCATCTACCCACAGACAAGAACGCTTGGTGGAAACCCCAAGAGTTACCTGTATGGACCAGAGAACTGGATATTGCATTAGAAGGGAAAAGGGTATGGTTTCTCTTCTTTGTGTTGCTCTTCCTCCTCTCAAAAGCTGGTGCTGTGACCCTACACATTCCTCTGGGGCATGAAATAGAAGTTGAGGTAGACATCCAGCTTCTCCAGCATCCCAAGTGCTTCCCAGGAAGCCCAGGAAATGCAAAGGCTCACGACACAGCTAGACTACTTGGGATCAGCTAGAAAAGGAAAGCAGAGGCAGAGCCCACAGCGACCAGCACACAGTTCATGGTGGCTCTGTATGCTAGCAGTGGTACCCACTGTTATGAAATAACAACACACCCTACACACCAACTTGGCTGCTTCCAGAAATGCTGGGACAGTTTACTTGGATTGAATCTTCACAAGACAGTCTCCAGGCTAAGACTTAGATATGACCCCAAGGCTCTATCCAGAAATAGCCACCTGTCACCTTGAGTGATCTTTCAGCAAAGATCATGGGTGTATCACACCATAGCTGGGAGTTCAAACAGCACTCAGCTCAGCTTCATTGTCTACCCTAAGACTCCACCTAGGCAGAGGGGTAAAGCTATGGAGTGAGTCATCCTGAGGATCCATCAGTGGGTGAATGGGTAAAGGGAAGAAGGTGTCTGTACACAGTGGAAAACTACTGTGCCTTAAAAATGAAAGAACTGTTTGCATCAACATGGAGCACAAGTGACATAAATCAGACACAGAAAGACAAACACCACATGCTTTCACTTGTTTGTGGAATCTAAAACAGTTAAACTCAAGAGGAGCAGGGGGTGAGTAGAGGGTGGGGTACTAGAGGTGGGAAGCCAAGAGCTGATGGCCAAAGGAAGCCTGAGCTGGATTGCAGGGATAGCTTTTATTTTGAGATGGATTGCACAGATTGGCAAATACAGTTTGATAGATCATTGTACATTTCAAAACTGCTAGTTAGCCAGGTGACGGCACATACCTGCAATCCCAGCAATTGGGGAGGCAGAGGCAGGCATGTCTCCGTGAGTTTGAGGCCAGCCTGGTCTACAAAGTGAGTCAAGAACAATGAAGGCTACACAGAGAAACTCTGTCTTAAAACAAAAAAACAAAACAGAAAACCGAAAAGCTTCTAGTTGAGTAAATTGCAAATTTTCTTATCACAAACTGTATTGAGCATATGAAGCAGTGGATACTTAGTTATAAATTTAATCCTCCCACATTGCATTCATGTATTTTGATACTTTATGCCCCATAAATACATATATAACTGTAATATGTCATTTTATAATAAAAATAAAAATTGTATACCAAAAAGGGGATATAGGCACTTAGGGATCTGAAGTAGGAGGATTATGGGTTTCAAGTCTATTTAAATGATACAGCAAGACTGTATCTCAAAAGTACACACACACACACACACACACACACACACGCACGCACGCACAGAGGGGGCGGCAGGGATAAAGACTTTGGCAGTTGGACTCATGCTTGTGAGGTTAGGAAAGCCATGTGCAATGGAGGAGATGCTGGCTGAGAAACCAGAAGCCTGACACCCTAGAACAATGCAACAAGGGACATTCACATCATCAGTCTATGCTATGGTTGTTCTGTGTGGACAACAGGAACATGTGGACCTGTCATGTCCTCTCCCCCCCCCCCGTGTTGTCACAGTCAGGACATGTCCCCAAAGGCATTTTGAAAGCCCTAGTGTGCTGCGCACAAGTTGGGCATAGTGTTCAAACCCCCAGACTCTGCAGGCTAGAAAGCCCCTTCCCGGTAATCATTCAGTAATTATTCACGTAAGAAGGATTTCATTGTTATGCTTCATGTATTTGTCTCAGTTGATGGCCTTTTAATAGTGGCATTGAGTTTGTGTACAGAAAGGTTATTCATTTTAAGATTTCTGGGCCTTAATTGTTATTTGTTTTGCTTGGTTTCAGCGTGCTATAAATTAGTGATATCGACAGAGCGTATTTGTCTTGGCACTGTGGCGCATTGTCTGTGGTGAGCACTGTTTGGCCTGGCACTGGCCTGCATTTCCCCATCTGTTTCTGATGTTTACATTGTTAAAGATCCGACAGACACATAGGACATGGCCACATGCAGAGAGGGAACTTTTTTTTCCACTCCAGTGCATCAAACAAGGTCTGAGCCTGTAATAAGCACAGCCCTAAATTACACTTGAGCTTGCTTGTGGCCAGGCCCAGCCCCAGCCATGAGATTGATTGTTCAGCCCTGGGGATAGTCACTCTCAGGAACGCTCCTGGCTGGCCCCGCAGCTCAGTCTCCACAGACTCATTTTTGCCATATTTGCGAAGGGAGGAAACGGCACAAACATCATTCCAAGAGGCTTTCCAGACAGCTGAGGGCAGTGACAAGATGCAGCATGTGTCCCCAAGGAATCTTGGGGCCATGTCCTCAGGACCAGGGACCTGTGAGGGGCAGTGTTTTCTGTCGGCTCTGTTTCTGCAAGCCCCAGTTTTCTGAGGTACCTAGGGAATATTGTAGATGGCTTGGTTATAACTCTCAGGTGACTCACTCATGTGGTCACCCTGAGTCTGCTAATGTAACTGGCCACATCACTTGGTAAGAAGGAAATGTGGAATTTTCATCATTGTACCTAAGGCCATTAGGGCAGGAGGAGGGAGGAGGCCTGACACGGGCCTGAAGGGGCATTTGGAGCCTTGGCAAGTTCGGGCAGTCAAAACACTGGACGGTATCTGAGTTGTCCTCTGGTTTCCGCTTGCATATGTGTACATGCACTCCCCTGCCCCATGCACCCTCCCTGACATGCCCTTTTCCCCATGCATGCACCTCCTATAACAACCTCCTCCCCCCTGCCAATATTTGTAGTGCTAACTTCCTGCCTAGCCAAATAGGAATGATCGGCTGCAAGCATGTTCAAGCATCTGTTTGCTGCCCACAGAAAAATGTTTCAACTCTATATCATCTTATTTTCTCTTAAACCACCCCTTCCTCTCTCCAATTGATTCTCCACGTTGTAGTTATGACAAGCTTCCTAAAACACCTGCAAAAGGCTGATAAATACAAATATATATATATATATATATATATACATAAAT
Source organism: Pachyuromys duprasi (assembly GCA_028658305.1). Classification (NCBI taxonomy): domain Eukaryota; kingdom Metazoa; phylum Chordata; class Mammalia; order Rodentia; family Muridae; genus Pachyuromys; species Pachyuromys duprasi. Next base: position 54,307,393 of record CM053751.1, read on the forward strand.
ATACATATATATGTATGCATATGAGGTATTCCTTGGGGTTTTGTTCTTGCTGGGTTTTCTCTAAAACTCTGACCCCCCCCCCCCATGCATGCATATTTGAAGGTTACAGTTGGATTCTATTCAGCTCTGGGAGGGCTGATATTTCTTGGAAAGAAGGTAAGAGTTGGCTGAAAGCAAGCAAGCTGAAGGATCAAGGAGGAGGAGGAGAGGAGAAGAAGAGAGGGAATGAGGTCTCGTTTGCTCACAGTCCTTTAGGAGACAGCGTCCATCAATTGCCACTATAAACCCCAGCTTAGACATGGCCTCAAGAACTCATCCTGATTTCCCCTTCCTAGAGGTTATCAGTCCTTCTATAAATACCTGCCACACTCTCTGTCACAGCCGTCACTGAGGACCAGCTTCCTAGTAACATGCTTCCTCTTCCAGGGCTACCATCCTATTGCTCTTTGGTCGTTAATCTCTGGTGGCACAATGACAGTGGCTGTATTTGCCGGGTGACTGCTGCTCCCTGTGGGCATCTTCTCTTTGAACTGGTCTTGGTGCCATGCTGCTCTGAGTTTGGCTGAGATCTCTTCACTCTCTTGTCCAGTGAGGATAATCTTCACAGTCTTTCTAGGGCGAACACTCCAGGAAAGGAGAATGCAGGGCCTTGACTGACTGAAGATGGCTGCTACCCTTAATTGTGCCATCTTCTCTCCTGTAGCCATGGATATTGTAATCAGGGTGGTATGGTCTGGAGGAAGCATCCACAAACCTTGAGTTCCAGAACATTCTCTTTTAAACTAGACATCCTCTAGAAACATTGACCTCACCGTGTACCACTACTCTCCACCCAGTTTGGTGAGATATAGGCCTAGAACCATTTTTTTTTTGACATCTTGTGTGTCTTAACCATGGTCTGTTTCTGATCTAAACCTGACCCAGAAAGCATTTGAGTATCTATCTGTTAAGTCCAACCCAATCTCTGGTTTCAGCCAAGGTCCCAGGTCCAGCACAGTCAGTTTTGCTTACTGTAGAACAAGGTCTATTCAAACCAAACACCACTTCATCCATTCAGTTTCAGTGACCATCAGAGCTAGGTCTGTTGACTTCTGACATTCCCTCATAGAAGGAGGGGGGTAGAGACTCATTGGACCTTCACCTAATATTTCAGGTACTTCTTCTGTCCGTGTGCATGCAATTATGCCCTGATTGCACATGGCTTGGAGGGGAGGGGTCCCGAGAGGGGCTATGGTACACAGGCTGAAGGAGGTTAGTGGAGTGGGATGCCATCTTTGCAGCTATGGGAAGGCATCATCTGTACTGATTGAAAACTGTCTGCTCTGGCTGCTTCGGGATTACTGTGAGTCTGCCAGTAACCCTTCACCATGCCCTGTGAGTAAGCCCAGTGGACTTACTGCTTTCTCAAGGTGAATGTCATCTGAACAGTACTATGGTTTGCTGTCAGGACCTTAGGGGGAGGTGGTAGACATTGTTCATACCTTCCCCGGCAGGGAATTCTTTCCTTGGTTTCCATCCTTTGCCGATGCCCCTAGTCCATTCATTCTTTCTTCTCTCTCCCATGAGGATTCCATATTGAAGCTACAATGATCTTGAAATTGAAGTCTGTGTGACCCCTAGCCCCGCCTCCCAATCTTTTGATGGTCTCTTGTTTTTAGGAATATGATAAACTTCCAGATGTGACCTAAATAACCCCACTCACCTTTTCAACTTTTTCTTATACCAGATATCTCCTTTACCTTGACCTCTCTGGCTCTAAACTGCTGTCACAGGCCTTACGTATGTGCTTATCTTGACGGTTGCAATTTTATAATGGTGGGGGCAATTTAATTAACATCTGTTTCTTTAATAATGCTAGAATGAGGAAGTTGGGATCCTGTCTTTTTCTGCTAACCATTGTATCCCTGTGCCTTGTATTGTGCTTGGCTCTCAAATAGTTGTTGGGTAGATCAATAAATAACAGGATAGAGGGCAGGAATAGGTGCAGCTTGGCCAATGTTCCAATGCTTACTTCAGTAGACTATATCTACTTTCGGTACTGCCTGGTAACTACCACTGTTTAATAAGTCACTTTACTCGGGTGACTCTGTCCTTTGCATTTCATTAATTGAAATGTTAACAGTCTAAAGAGAATCAAGATTTTCTCCATTGTAAAAGGATCCATATGTCCTTAAGAATTAGTTCTGATAGCATGATGAATGGCTCTTGACTTTGTTAACAAATGATCATTAATTTTAATTCTTATGTCTGACATCTGGTCCTGATCTTTGTCCTCTCAAGAGTAATTAAAATAATTGTAAATATGCAGCCCATTTCTGGGAGTCACAGGTGACTTTCTGTGTTGAAGCCATTCTGCAGCCTGCAATGTTGTCATTCTCAGTGTTAGGATCCATTTTGGCCAGGCACTACAACAGTGTGTGGGAAAGGTATAGACTTTGCTCTGCACATGAGAACTATTTCTTCAAAGGGTAGTTATACTGAGTTGGGGGCCATTTTTGTATTAGACAACTACTTCAAAGATGATGGGATTTACAGGACCTAGAGTCTTACTTTTCACTTGTGCTTATGAGAGTCTAAGTAAGTCTGGTAAGAAGCAAAAATGTTCTCATCATTGGTAAAAGTCAAAGATTTACACACTCTGAAGAAGACCCAGACAATTCTTCTGACAATTGGAAGAGCTATACATTGAAATGCCTTTGGAAGAGAAGATATTTGGATTCCTACTAAAGCATAAATGTCTGATATAGCTCATTTCCCGAGAGGAAGCTTTAGCACGGGGATGGGACCTAGAGTAAGGAAAAGGACATAGAAAGGGTGACATCACCACACTCTGTTCCCTGAGCACTGCCTGATTTCATGCCTTTCCAGGGCCAGTCACCATAGCAAGAGGCCCACCAGTCAACATCTGGATGGCTGACAGATGTGGTGCCAAGGTTGTCCTGGGCTCAGTTTTAGGATGAATCATGGCAAGCCCATGAAAGGTGGCTTTGACAACATCTGCAAGAATCTCCTCCCCGACACCCCTGTCTGAAATCTCAGCAAAGTCACTCCCTCCTTCCACCTCTGGGATCTCTTTGCAAGGGCTGGGGGAGGAGCAGGCTGTTTGGTGGGTGAAATAACACTTTTACCACATGGGGGAAACTATGCAAGTAAAGTGTTTCCCATATACCTGCGTCTGAATTGTTACGGGGACATTTTACTGTAATAGGACCCATGATCTCAGAAGCCAGGTTTTTGTCCTGAGGCTAGAATGCTTTTACAGCCACATCAAATCAGTGAAGCATATGAGCCTGTGACGACGCTGCTTCTCAGATCTGTAGTGTTTGTGAAACCAATTTATGCCGTTGGCACAGGTTCGGCTGTGAGGTCGCATCAGAGGAGAAAACAAAAGGCGCTAGCAGTTCTCTCTCTTCTGTTCCTCTCTTTCTTTCCTTTACCCCACTCAGCCTTCTTCCGACTGCTCCCCACCCACAAAGGAAGGGTTTAAGAGGGCTACAGATAAGGCCTAGCGCTTAAGAATGCTTGCTGCTGCTACAGAAGACCTAAGCTTGGTCCCCAGCACTCATGGCAGGCAGCTCCAACTCCAGGGACATCTGATGCCCGCTTCTGGTCTCTCAGGGCACAATTGTGTATATTCATGCAGAAATACACATAAAAATAAAATAAATCTTTAAGAAACCCAAAGAATTTTAGAGTTTTCTGGGGACGTGCTTTTGTCTTTGTACACAGGAGAGTGAGCATTGGCAATACCAGTCCTGGGAACAGGGGGTATAAAATCTCCATCTCCCATTGCCCTGCCGTTCATACTTGCCAGGATTAAGAGGGTGACATGGTGGTAGGATGGGTAGAGTGGTTCCCTGACCAAGAGGGTGATGTGAGATGTGTAAGTTTGCTATAGGTAACTTGATTACTAAGAGGTCATACCATCTTTTTCTTTCTTTTCTTTCTCTTTTTTTTTTTTTTTTTTTGAGATAAGGTCTCACTATGTAGCCCTGGATGGCCTGAAACTTTTTGTGTAGACCAGGGGGAGGCCTCCTGAATGCTGGGATTAAAGGACTGTGTGCCACCATGCCAACTCTTCTATGTTCTTTCTTTAATTTCTTCTTCTTCTTCTTCTTCTTCTTCTTCTTCTTCTTCCTCTTCTTCTTTTCTTCAACAGTATGTAGCTCAGGTTGGCCTGGAACTCAACCCCCCTGCCTTAGCCTATTGAGTGCTTGCATTTCAAGTATGTACTCAGCCATAACTTCCCTGAATTGAATGCAGAATATCTGTAACTGTCCTGGATGTAAATAGGCTATTCCTCAGCTAGTGATTTACTTAAACATTTTTTCAGGGTCTGGCTTCCTCCATCAATGACTTTGCAAGTCTTTAATCCAAATTGTTAAGCATTGTCCATGGGCATCTCTAGATATGTTGTGTTGGATGGAAAGACATCATTATTTCTGGCATTCGGATCAATCTAACGTGGATATGAATCTTCCTCCAATACCAACACCTTTTTAATAGACAAGGCATGTCTTTACAATAGTCAGGAGGAAATAAAATCCTCTATGTAGGAAGTTGGATGGCCAGAGGGGAAAACAACTGCTTTTCCTTGCAAAATGTATTAGAGAACGTTTAGCTGTATGTGATGGAAAGAGACACATTATTTCTCTAAGGAAGTTCAGGTTGGAGGGAAACGGCACCTTTAGGCAGCCACTGTTGCTGCTCTTCCAAACACCTTTCTGTGCAATATCTCTCTATAAAAAAAAGACCATCATATTATTCTTGCTTTTTTCTTGTCAGCTGCCTGTTCCCACTTTACAATATTCAGTGGTAATGTCTGTGACAATATACAAAAATCTATACACTGTTTTTAAAAGAGCCACATAGCCTCTAATTGATGGATGCATATTAATTGATCTGAGTTGCTGGTACACACTCAAGTTGTTTCCATATTTCACTGTTATAAATGACTCTGGGACAAACATGGTTCTTCATATCTTTTAAAACTCTGCCTAGTTATGTTCGTAGAGGGAATCTTAGAATTTCTGGATTAAAAGTGTCTACCTGGTATATGTGGATATATGTCTGTTACAAAAAAATGTTCTTTCAAACTCAGCCCATCTCAACTTTATAACTGAGGTAGCACTTACAGGTTTTGCGATGCTTTGACTTTACCGAAGCTGAGTGAGACACATAAGGGCAACAGTCCATTAAACAGCAAACATCAAATGTTAGGCTGTTGTTTAGTTTCTGTGTCAATGTGACACTAGTTAGAGTTGTCTGGGAAAAAGGAATCTTAATTGAGAAAATGCCTCCATTGGACTGGCCTGTGGGCAACCCTTTAGGGCATTTTCTTGATTGATGATTGATGGGGAGGGCCCAGCTCACTATAGGTGCTGCCATCCCATCCCTGGGTAGGTGGTCTGGGGTACATAAGAAAGTGGGCTGAGCAAGCCAGTAAATAGCACATCCATGGTGTCTGCATCAGTTCCTGCCTCCAGTTTACTGCTTTGGGTTCCTATCCAGGATATATCCTGGGTGATGGACTATACAAACTGTAAAATGAGAGAAACCCTTTCTTCTCCAAGCAGATGTTGGTCATGGTGTTTTATTGCAGCAACAGAAACCCTAAGACGGCATTGATCTCCAGATTCTTCTGTTTCTCTAGTCCTACTTCATATTACTGATCTACTGTTCTCTTGGGTCTCTTTCACCAACTTTCTTTTAGTAGAATGTTTCCTCTTCAATTTGGAGCCTCCTTGCCTACTTGTCATTCATTCATTCTTCATTCATTCATTCATTCATTCATTCATTCATTCATTCATTCATTCAGCCAATACTAAGTCCTACCAGGTGATACCTTTTTCTAATCTTCAGTGTTTAGAGAGGACTAAAAAAAGGCTTACCTGTCTGTAGTGAGAGCTAGAGATATCTATCTATCTATCTATCTATCTATCTATCTATCTATCTATCTATCTATCTATCTATTATCTGTCTGTCTGTCGAGGCAGAGAGGGAGAGAGGAAGAGGGAGATTTGTAAGGTTTATTTCTTCATCCCAGTATTCCTCTGTAGTGTTTTGTATGCTTTCCTTTTATAGTACATGTTCATGCTGAGCAACCCAAGACTCCTAAAACTACTTGTTAAGATTTATTTACATTTATATGTATAAGTCTGTATGTTTGTATGGCATCGCATAGATGCCTAGTGTCCTCAGAGGTGAGAAGAGGGTGGAATTACACTGATGGTTCTGAGCCACCATGCGGGTGCTGGGAACCAAACACTGGATCTCTGAAGGAGCAACAAGCTCTCTTAACTGCTGATCCTTTTCTCTGTCTCCCCCTTAAAACCATTCTTAAGGAGAACAGTTAAACAGGAATGCAGGGCAACCATGCCAAGAGAAATGGAAGCAGGTTAGAGCGCTTGGTAGAGGGGGCAGGAAACTTTTCTGATTTAAAAGATTTGGGTGTGTAGGAGGTTTTCTAACTTCCTCAGAGGGAGTGATGCAGATTTAACATACAGGAAACAAGGGACACCTGAGAGTTCAATAAAGACTTTTGCTCTTTTCTGTGTCTATACAGGTTTGGGAAGACAACAACTGTGTTCCTGAGATTAACGTGGTAGATTCCTGCAGTGGACAATGCCTTCAGCCAGCGTAATAATCAGACCAAATCAAACATCCTCAGTATAGTTCGTTGACATGAAATTGACCATGATGAGAGAAAGAGAGGAAGAAAAATCCCAACAACAAAACCCACATCACTTTACTCAGGCTGTGGCTAGCCTGGCTCCCTTGATCATAGCCCTGATCATGAAATGCTTGCATTTCTTAAATAGATTTCCCTTTTATTGTGCTTCCTAACAAGTTCTGTATCCTTTTAAAATTTGAATAAATATCGACTTTTTATAGCTGTGGTTGATGAATAAATTGGGATGTAGAGCCTTCCCGTTCTGAGTTTTAACCTGCTATTGTACTTCCTAGCCTAAGGAGAACATTGACTTCAGAACCAGCGGCTGCAGCTCTGCCGAGCACCTTTCATCTCCCAATAACAATGTAGCAGTCAATGAGGACATTAGAATAAAGATCATGGGTATCAACAGTGTTTTTAATAGCTATTAGTGTTATTGACTTTTCCATTTTGTAATGCCCTTTGTGTTTATGCTGGAGTAAACAGAAAGCAGGTGGCTCTGGTAACAAGCTTTTTTTTTTTTTTTTTTTTTTAATGTGTTAAGAAGGCTTATTGAACCACACTTGGTGGCACATACCTGTAATCCTAGCAGGTGGGAGACTGAGGCAGGGGGACCATGAGTTCTAGGCCAGTCTGGGCTGTATAGTTGAAACTCCATTTAAGAAAAGCAAGCAAGAAAGCAAGCAAGAAAAGATGTATTAGCAGAGGATGTCCCTTAGTTGCTAGCATACTTACCTAGTATGCATGAGGGCCTGGGGTCCATCGTTAGCCCTGCATAAACTGGGCATGATGGCACATGCCTGTTTTCTCAGTACTTAAGAGAGGCGGGGAGATCAAGTCATCTTTGGCTACGTAGACTGTTGTGGCCATCCTGGGCCACATGAGACTTTTGCATGTTGAGGTACAGTGTAGCAAAGTGATAGAGCACCAGTGGTGTTTGTCTAACATGGGTGAGGCTATGTGAGTGTGTGTATGGGAAGATAGACTGATTCAGGAGCCCAGGCTTGATACTAGATCTAAGTCTGATTTCTCTGAGTTGGGTTAGCTCATCTATCATTTGATATGTGCATATACTACGCAGGGATCAAATCAGGGTAGCTGATTTCTATTTTCTTGAACATTAATTTTTTTCCCCATTACCATGTAGTGATTGTACAGAAGCCTGAGCTATAGCATGTGCTTTAGGCCAGCTCCCCAGAACTTTGGACGCATGGCCAGATTGAAGGCTGTGGAAAGCAGCAGGTGTTAGGAGGTGAAGGCCTCTCCCTAGCTTTGTCAGGTATTCGCTGAGTTCCTCTGGGCTTAGCTTTCTTTACCTGTAAAGTATCTGAGTGTTTTAAAATGTGTGTGTGTGTGTTTGTATGTGTATGTGTGTATGTGAGGGACAGAGACAGAGAGACAGAGACAGACAGACAGACATACACACAGAGACAGACACACAGAGAGATACCCAGAGAGACACACACAGAGAAAGAGACATAGAGAAAGACACACACACACACAGAAAGACATAGAGAAAGAGACACAGAAATACAGAGACATACATACACACAGAGAGACACACACAGAGAAAGAGACATCGAGAAAGACACACACAGAGACACAGAGAAAGAGACACAGAAACAGAGACATACATACACACAGAGATACACACAGAGAGAGAGACATACACAGAGAGACACACAGAGAGTACATGTGTACCTGGGCACCTGTGTGGAGGTCAGGGCGTGAGTCCTTGTCATCTATCTTGTTACCAGCCAGGATATCTTTCACTTCACCGTTGCATAACCAGGCTGGCTGTCCTGTAAGCTCCTGGAAATTCTGTCTCTACTTTCCATCTTGCGGCAGGAGCACTGCAGTGCTTATAATCCCTGCTGTGCCTGGCTTTACGTGGGTTCCAGGGATTTGGACTGAGGTCCTCCTGTGTCCTGTGGCAAGTGCTTTACCCAACGAAGCTATCTTCTTAGTCCTGATCTGAGTTTTTAAGCTAGGGTCAAAATTCGAGTACAGAGATCTCAGGTACCCGTAGATAAGGAAACAGGTGGACTGCAGCCCACTTGAAGACTTAAATTGTTTGAGTTCCACTGATTATTTTTCATTTGTCTCATATACTGGGATCCTCCTCCTCATCTTTTTTTTTGTTTTTAATTCCTTCTATTTCTCTTCTCTTGCCCTGTTGGGTGTTGTGCGGGTTAAAATCCAGAGCTTCTCCCCTTCTCTATCACTGAACTACTTCTGGGATTCTGAAAGCCATCACTTGGACCGTGGTTTTGGACCCACCAGAATCTATGACCTCCCTGTTACCTTCTAGGCTGAGCTTCTGGGTTATATAGCCACAGTTACAATGCTCTCAGGAAAGGTGTTATAAAACTTCTTTCTTTTGTTTCGTGTTCTGGTTATTAAAAGTCAGCACAAATTTCAGTCGTATTGAGAGACCGACCAGCTTTGAGGGTAATTTGGATCTTCAAAGCTCACTCCTCTGGCTCCTTGAAAAAGTTGTGTTAAAGCAATTAAATGTTATTTGAAGGAAAGAAAGAATGCAGGCTGACTACTGAATAACAGGAATAGCATTAACAAAACAAAACAATACTTACCCTGGGATCAAAGCCAGAGAGGCAGAGAGCTTGTGCTGGGGATACTAGAAGAGGGGAAAGAAAAGAAGGCATTAGAATGGCTTCCGCTCAATTAAAGACATGGATGTGCAATTTGGGGATAGCATTCTGAATGCAGAACAATAGCTGGGAACAGACTCGTGAATGGTCCCATGAGAGCTCACTGAGCAAGAAGCTGTGGAGTCCACATGTCTGTTCAGAAGGGAGTGGGGCAAGCGAAAGAACAAAACAAACGAGTGGACAGGATTGTTTGCTGTTCAGGGGAGCCACAGAAAGCTCAGCATATGGTGTGCGGAGATTCCAGAACGCACTAGAGATCTCTTTCAGAACGATTATTCTCATTCCAGAGATCTGGGAGCCAGATGACGATGCGCCTGGCTGAAGCAGGATGTGAAACGCATTTCACTTTTTTCTGTCGCTGAACGGCATTTCTCAGTTTTATCACCTGAGCTGTTCACTAGACTTGGTCCCTAAAGGCTCTTACTGTTTCCAAAACTCAGGTCTCTTCCACAAACAGCCATGACTCATCACTACTGAAGAGGCTTTAAAAATCCACTGCAAATTAAAAAAAAAATGTGTCCGAAGGGGAGTCTTGAGTGGCACTGGGAAGAAGCATGTGGCGACGCCATGGACCAGCAGGGGCCACGGTTCTTGGAGTTTTATTTTTGGAGATGTGTGTTTGCGTATTTATGTGGGTGTATGTCAGCCTCCGTTGTCATTCCTTAGGTACCAAGGTTCCATCTTGAGTAATACATACATACATATGTATATATATATTAATTTTTAAAAATATTTTTTGAGACAGGGTTTCTCTGTGTAGCCTTGGCTGTCCTAGACTTGCTTTGTAGACCAGGATAGCCTTGGACTCACAGAGATCCACCTGCCTCTGCCTCCTGGAGTGCTGAGATTACCAGCATGCACCAAGGCACCTGGCTTATTACTGTAATTTATTTTAGAGAGACTTTCTCACTGTACTGGAACACTCACCTACCCAGGGACCTACTTCTTTGTTTCCACCTCCCGGGTTCTAGAATTTTAAGAGGGCTTCGCCATATCTGGATTTTTATGAGTTCTAAGGTCAGCAAGCTTGTGCGGCAAGCGGCATACTAACCGAGCCAGCTCCTAATATCTCTGTGTTCATTTACTGTGTTCGTGTGTGTGTATGTGTGTGTGTGTGTGTGTGTGTATGTGTGTGTGTACCAAGACCCAGGTACCAAGGTCAGAGGACAACCTGTAGGTGTCAGTTTTCTCCTCCCATTATGCAAGTCCTAGGGATTGCACTCAGGTTATTAGGGCTGGGAGCAAGTTCCTTTAACTACTGAGCTCTTCCTTCCCTATTCACAAAGCTTTCAGTGGAAGAGGAAAAGCAGGCAATGGATATGGGATCTATGTGGGAGGATATTGCCCTACAGCCTGGAGGGCCTTCTGATTTTGAGTATTATAAAGTACTAGGTTCAATGCATGCAGGGGAATCCATCTGAGGGAAACATGATATCGATATTAAAAATCTAACTCAGGCTGAGGACTCAGGCTAGTCAGTAAAGCACTTGTTATGCAAGTGTTAAGACCCGAGTTTAATCTCCAGCACCTGTGTAAAAAGTTCAGCATGGTGGTATGAGCATGTAATCTCAGAAGCTGAGGATGTGCAGAGGGGGTTGGGTGGCGACAGGATGGATGATCCCTAGGACCAGCTGGCCAGCCTGTCCCACAGAATCAACGAGCTTCAGACTCAGTGAGAAGCCCTGTCTTAAAAAAAAAGGGTGGGGGCAGAGTGATTGATGACACCTTTCACACATGCGTTCATAACTTTGCATGTATACCTGCACACACATGTACACATACACACATGCACCGATCTAACTACAAGGTGACATGTGATAACAGCATAAGTTTATAGGTTCTGGGCTATAGTATAAGGGTAAGAAAAATTCTTGGGTCAAGTGGATCTGGAAAACAACCGGAATAAGATGGCTATGCCCTTTCCTCCCCCCTCCCTTCTTTTCTCTTTTGAAGCTCAAGGACAATTGCATTAAAGTTTGAGAGATAAAGAAGAGGCAAGCTGAAAGTCCTTCCTGACTGCCAGGAGGAGAGGAGATGAAGAAAAAAAGCATGCCTTTTAAGTTAGGTGTGGCATCAGAGAGTGTGAAGAAGAGCTGAGTGCCTGGGAAAGGATGCTTAAGATTTTGGTCAGTTCCAAAAAGAGATAAAAAGAAGGATAATGGGGGAACATATGCTTAATGTGTAGTTGCAGGTCTATTCAGAAGGTGCCCTATGACAGGGGTTCCAGGACAAAAGATTGCACCAGAGACACTAAGTTAGAACTAGAAACAGACAGCCTATTATGAAAGAAAAAATCAGGCCAGAGAGATGGCTCAGGAGTTAAGAACACAGACTGCTCTTTCAGAGGACCGGAGTTTGGCTCCATAATCAATGTGAGGAAGCTCTCAACCACTTGGAACTCTAGGTCCTAAAACCTCTGGCTCCCACAGGCACTCCACACACGTGTTCACATAGATAGGTAATTAAAACAAAGTGAATCTCAGAGAATAAAAGAAAAAAGAACTGTGGTGTTTTTTTTTGGGGGGGGTTGTTTTGCTTTTGAGATAGGGTTTCACTGTGTAGCCTTGGCTGTCCTGGAATTTTCTCTGTAGATCAGGCTGGCCTCCAACTCACAGAGATCCCCCTGCCTCTGCCTCTTGAATGCTTGAGTTAAATGAGTGCACTATCACCATCTGGAAAAGAAAAAAAAAACATTTTTAGGAATTACAATGGGATAGTGAGCTGAGGACAAAAACCAAAAACTACCCACCATGACATGTAGAATCCTCTCCTACATGCTATTAAAAAAAAAAGTTTGTGGCTGGCAAGATGGCTCAGCAGCTAGAAGTACGTCCAAGCCTGATGGATAGAGCTGCATAGCCGGCCCTCATGTTTAAACAGTTTAGATGCATTGGCACACACCTGAAGTGCCAGCCCTCTTGCTGCTACATGAGGGGCAGAGATAGAACGGCTAGGAGCATCTGGGCCAGCTGCTCTGGAGCACACAGTGGGATGGAAAGAAAAGAGAACCTTCCTCAACAAGGTGGAAGCAGAGAACTCACTCCTCGAGGTTGTTTCCCCCCCTAACCCCTGACATGACTGTGGGAAGCATCCAAACCCATCAACTAGCTAACAGTAAGCACAAACATTGATTCATTAGGACCCAAGATAACATGTCCTTATGACATTTTAGTCCGTGCTTGGTTTTGACTGATAGTCGTCATCTGCGCCACCCATCTTTCTGTCTCCACTTCCTGATTGTCCCCTTCTGCCTCCAGTATCCCCCTTTCATGTTCCAAGTGTTGTATTACCCTCCCACTCCACTTCCTAAAAACTCCCCTCTCGACCTGTCCTCACACCCACATAAGGACTTCTATATAAAAATTAAAGCTAAGATACACAAATGAGAAAGAACATATACTATTTGTCTTTTCAAGTGTGGGTTACCTCACTTTATAATATTTTCCAGTTATGCCCCAAATTAGGAGACTTTTCATAGCCTTTGCTGGGAGTGAGAGATGATACGTACCCTGTTCAGTGTATTTGCTCATGGAGCCATTTATCTGCCCAGCCCCTCTTGGGACCAATGTTCTGTGGAATCCACATTGTAAAGAAAGCAAGCAGGTCAAAGAATCTTAGGGATCTTGAAGTCTATTTCCTTTTTTTTCAGAAAAGGCTTATGGAACCTGGGAGAGAAAAGGATTTTCCCAGGGTCACACAGATGGTTTAGGCTCATGGTGAATGCAAGCCCAGAACATACCGTGCTCAGCAATGTGTTTCAGGGATGCTGCTCAGCCTTTCCCACCACATCATACTTCATTTGACACTGGCCCTTACTGTGCCTCTGAGGCAAGACACTGTGTGCTTTTCAATGGAAATAGTGATGCCAGGAAAGAGCCAATAAGGCCAGGCTTTAGAGAGGGCTGGGATGCCAGGTGTCTAGATTTTTCTCCAGCTGAGCTATGCTTCCATCTTGGTATTTGTTAGATGATATCCTGGTTATTTTCTGGTGGCAAATAACCTATTTTGCCCACAATTCTTGCTGCCTTTCCCCACCTTTATCATGGTTCATGGAGTAGGCTTTCTTACCCCATTGATGATATGTTGGCCTTGCCCATGACTTGTGGGCTGATGTTCACCCTTAAGTTCATATGATGAAGCACCTTGATATGTGACAGTACTTGGAGATACTTTAAAGGTACAGCTAAATGAAAATAGATCATTAGGGTTAATTCAGATCCAATATGGCTAGTGTCATTACTGGAAGAAATTTGGACACAGGTACTGACAAAGAACAGATCTTGTGAAGGTGCAGGGAGAATTCTGGCAGCCATCTGTAAGCCCAAGGGAAAAATCTTAGAAGAAACCAAAGCTGACAGCACCTTGATTCTAGAACTGTGAGGAAATATATGTCTGTCATTCAGATCCCCCTAATCTGATAGTTTTTGCAGCAGACTTTGTATGCTTGTTCTATGACTTGATTTGGCCCAAGACATGTGGATGGAAGTCCCACTGAGTCAGCTCTGGGTCTAGGCCTGATGAAGCTCTCTAAGGCATTTGCTTATTTTTTTTGTGGTTGTGTTTCTGACTCTAGACAGACAATCTTAGGGTGCAGAGGAGCCCCAGCTTATAAAGCCCTGCCACCCCAGCTGCCCACAGACACACGGCAAGGAAACCCTTATGCTCTTATAATGACTGAATTTACGGGTTGTTTGCAATGCAGCAGTCTTGAGTAGAAGTTGACAAATTCGTTCTTCCTCTTGATTGTAAGATTTGTGAGGGTAAGGCCATTTTGTGCACTGTAGTATATTCCTGGCTCATTCGTGGTGACTGCTACACAGTAAGTGCTTAGTAAATTCTTCCAGAAATCATGAATGCACACTGATGAGTCCCAGAGGTTTTGAGCAGTTAAATGACATGAGTTTGGAGACGTTTAATTTGTCAGAGATTTGGAGGACAGATTAGTGGATAGCCTAGGAAGTATGAAGACATAGGTTAAGGTGTGGAGAGGAACATGTCCTGAGGAAGCTGACTCTGATGACATTTGCAGGTCTTCAGGTATGTGCAGCTTCATGTGTGTATGTGGGTGGCTGTGCATATATGTGTGTCTACATTGGAAGGCCAGACGACAAACTTGAATTCTGTTCCTGAGGATCTTTCCACCTAGGGTTTGTGTATGTGTTGGGGGGCGGGGCAGGGTCTTTAGTGGCCTAAATCCATCAAATATGCTAGGCTGACAAGCCCCAGGAATCTGTTCTCCATGCCCAGGGCTGGGACTGCAAGTGTGAGCCACCATGGCTGTTTTCAAATATGGGTTCTGAGGGTTGAACTTAGCTCTTATGGATGCATGGTAAGCTGTCTTATCAGCTCCCAAGGCCTTCTTTACAGAAGGTCAATGAATACAAAATTATGAATGTAAAGTTAAGGATTAGTTTTTTTTTTAACATGCAAGTGAGATTCATAGTGATTTCCCCACTGCCAGAGGGCCACACCAATAGCCACTGTCATCTGTTTGAGTATACTTATTTATATAGAATTATGTTGTATACTTGATAATTATTGATTTGTTTCAGCTGGTGTAACATTGGCTCCTGTAATAGATGAAAGACAAAAATTTCAGAGACTTAGCACATGACATCTGCTCTAGAATGAATCTTCCCCAAATCCATATGTTGACATCCCACCCCCAATACCTCAAAATGTGACTTGTTTTGGAAAGAGTGTTGTTGCAGATGGAACTAGTTAAGATGAGAGTTGCTTTTTTTTTTTTTTTATTAAGAGGCGGGGTGTTTTCTTCCCAACATGACTGGGATCCTTTTTATAAAAAAGAGAAATTCAGACACAGAGACACAGTCAGGAGGAAGCAACAGAGTGATGCTCCTATAAGCTAAGAAATGTTGGAGACTTCCAGAAACCCAGCAGAGACTAGAGGAGAGAAAGGATTCCATCCATCCTCACTGTCCTCAGAAGAAACCGACCTTGCTGGTATATTCATCTGGAGTTAAAATTTCCGGGACCACTGCACAAATCATTTCTTCCATTTAAACTGCTTAGTTTGCATATTTTGTTATGACAACTCTAGCAAGCCATATGCCCCAGATGGTGCTCGTGGCCGTTGTCTAAAGAATCACCAGAAAATCAGGGCTTTTCTATACTGTCTGGCAGTCTTTCCAACACGTGCCTCCGAAGATGATTGGGATTGGATTGATATGCAGGAGGTCTATGGAGTGCGAAGAACACAGAGGATCATAAGTGAGTGGGCCACCTGTGGAGGTGATACACACCACTTCCACTCACATTCCACTGGGCAACTAAAGCAAAGGATGCTGGGAGGATGCTATAGATTTTGATTGTGAATGTTCCCTAAAGATCTATGTGCAGAGTAGTGCTATTGGGGAATAGCAGTGGAAACTCTAAGACGTGGGAGCCTTGTGGGAGATCTTCAGGTCATTGGAGGTGTTGTTTTAAGGGATATGATGGTATTCTAGGCCCCCATATTTCCCTCCTGTCTTCATTTTTGGCTGTGAAGAAGGTGCTTTGCTCTTTCACATGTTCCCACCTTCACAGATCCAAAAGCAACAAGTTAAACCAACCATGGATGGAAGATCCCAAAACTGTGAGCCAAAATAAATCTTTCTTCTTTATAAGGTAATTATCACAGGCATTTTATTATAGTAATGGAACGTGTATGTGACCAAGGTGAAGAAGAATTGGATTTGGCGATTCAACCTTATAATTCTATAGCAGAATTATTATGAGGAAATGAAATGATTTGTTTCAAAGCATGCAGCTCGACAGTGGCAGACACTTTATATATTTATAAGGGAAATATTATAAAACTAACTTGTGTTGTCAAAAACACTCGTGCAGAGCTGTGAAATGTAAGAAGATAAGACCCATTTTTTCTGTTTCCCAGAGTCAGCTTCCTGAGGCAATCTCACACCAGCATGATTGTGGCAGATTCCCAGAACCTTGTATGCAGTCACATCCAACATGTCCCCAGCCAGGTGGGGATTCATTCTGATGCTCAGATAAATCAAATGAGGACTGTGTCTTCTCTCTACAGCAAAGGCACCTCCCCTACCCTAATGGTGTCCTAGATGGAAAATTGCACTGAATTCTCTACGCTGAGAACCTAATGACTTTCCTGTTGCTGACCTGTGCTTATCTGCTAAGGATGGAGCCTCAGGCACATTTAAGAAGTTAGAAAAGCATCAACTCATTATGAAGTAAGTAAGTTGTTTATTGGCAAAAGGCCCCACTTAGATACAGATTTGAAAGGAGATGACTCTTGTTTTTCAATGATGAGGACTAATTTATTTATTTCTTTGTTAAATGAAAAAATGATTTCAACAGTAGCCCCAACTTGGATATGGCAGTGGTCTTTAGACACCTATGTTTTCCTCCTCATGGTGAAAATTGTTGATTCTAACTTAGCTCCTCTTAAACCTAGAGCAATTTAAAGTTTTATTTTCCCATTTAGACAAAGAGGTAGATTTGGATTAGTGTTGGTTGGATTAGTGTCAAGTCATCTGTAAGAGGGAATGTTTGTTGTGAGCTTGGGAATACCCCTCTGGCTTTGCTATCACTGACACTTGGCAGCACACGCTCACCTTTGCTTCTCGCAGTTCATGTCTCCCAGGTGTCTCTTATCTTTCAGGAACACTGCCGTGTTCAGGTGCTGTTGCTTTGTTGGAAAAGAGGTTCAAATTCGGTTACAGTGAACTGTTTCCCTCGTTTACATTTCATTCATTCCGCAAACATTTATCAAATGCATTCTAGTGCTGGGTCTTCAGGGGCCCAAAGTGAATAAGATAGCCCCCGATCTCCAAAGGCCCCCGTGTAGTGGGGCTGGTCCCTTTGTCTGGGGGGTCTTGTGCTCTGCATTGCGAGGAGCCCAGTTCTCTTACCCTGTGCTTCAGGGGAGCTTAATGCACTGTGTGGAAGATTGAACACGATCCCAGTAGTCACAAAGCCCTAAAACATGTCTCTCTAGACTCGTGCATAGATAGGATCTTCCTTATTATAAAAGGTAGTTGAACAGGAAGTGGAGATGGTATCTCTGAGAAATAGCATATTATTCAAAGACAATGGGGGATGAATCACTGACTTTTACTTTATTAGCTAGCAGCTCCCAATTAAATAGATTATTGAACTACATTAATGAAGCATCTGATAGGAAATGGTCCCAGGACGGCAGTAAATGCAGCATCATAGTACAGTGTCAGAGGGTCAGATACTCTTTCTTTAAATTCTGCCTATTTGATGACTTTCTTCTCTTTCTTGCTCCCTCTTTCTCTTCTTTCTTTTCTCCCCCATTTTATCTCTTCTTCCTTCTATCTTTCCCTTTCCTTTCTTTGTTACTTAATTGAACATCTATCACCCCTCCCCCTGCTGTTTATGAAAGAGCCCCAAGGCAGGTGTAGAATACCCAGGCGAACACAGTTCAGCCTGCTGCAGTGCACGGCTGGTACCCACACCTCTGTCCTAAGACAGGATTGGGTAAGTATACACCACACCCAACCAGCCTTTCAGGAAGCAGACAAAGACAATGAGGGCTTCCTTCCTTTATTTTATTTTCTCTCTCCACACTTTGTTTGCAACCACCATCTAGAATATGTTGCCCAAGATACTGGCTTTTGGTCGATTTGATGAAATTCTTCACTTAATGCATGGGGAAAATTTCCAATATCCTTTGTTGCATATTGCAGGGGTCAGCAAACTATGGCCATCTAGTTTTGTGTGGCCCATGGGCTAAGAAAGGATTTCAGACTTTTAAATGATTGGAAGAACAATCAAAGGAAGAGTATTTTTCAGTAGGAGAAAATTATATAAAATCAATTCAAATTTGTATGTCTATAAATAAAGTTTTATTGGAACACAGCCATGCTCATTAAATTATGTATTGTCCATAGCTGCTTTTTACTACAATGGCAGATTTAATAGTTATAATAGAGTCCATGTTTTCCAGAAATAAAGCTGAAAACACTCACTATCCAGTCTTTTAAGAAGGCTTACTAACCCCTGGCATATTGTTCTATTTGCTAATAGATGTGTTTTTTTAAAAAGGTATCATCATTATCATCATCATCAACAACCACAAAACAAAAAGGGAGAGGGTAATGGGGGAAGGCACATATCATATTTTCTGTAATACGTGGACTCTAGATATAAAGAATACATATATACATGCATATAAACATACATAAATATGATATGAAACCAAAAGAAGGACTATTTGAGGGGAGAAAGGAAATGAACAGTGAGAGGTAGAGGGTAAGGGAGGATAATGAGGAGAATAAGTTTGAGCAAAATGCAATGACATATATGTATAAAAATGTTACCATGAAAGGCTGGGGAGGGGGTGGCTCAGTTGGTAAAGTGCTTGGCATGCCAGCATGAGGACCAGAGTTCAATCCCTAGAATTGTGTAACAAACAAACAAACAAACAAAACCTACATTTCACAATCCAGCGCTGGGAAGGCAGAGACAGGCAGATCCCTGTGAGTCAGAGGCCTAGCCTGTTCAGCTGGGTGAGTTCTGGGCCAATGTCTCATAAAACCAAGTGGTCAGCTCCTGAGGAATGACACCTGTGGTTGACCTCTGGCCTCCACACACATGGGCACATGCATTCACTCATAGTACTCTCACAGAGTGTTCTAATGGAACATGTTATATTGTGCCCTAGCTTACAAATCTTAATGGGCTAGCCAAAGGTTTTTAACTGCAGGCTATCTTTTTAAGCCTCCTGGTTAGCCACTTGGATATGAAAGAAGAGGTTTCCCTCTAGTTGTCGATTGCACCCAGCTAGACAGTTGAGGAAGGTCTGTACTTCTTGCCAGGGTGGGAAGATATGGTGTGACAGTCAAACATGTCCAGGGTTCAGTCCCTGCTCTGTGACTCTGCCCATCATTTAACCTCTCACAATTTGAGGCTCTTCATTTGTAACATAGAAACAAAAATTAAATTCACCTCTCTGGTTTGTGTGAGAATAAAACGAGTCAATGTACATAAAACACTTGTCATTAAGCCTGGACCTTTGCAAGTTGTTATGAATTTTAATTAGTACAATTATGGTATTTGTGGGATAATGGAATTAAGTGAAATAATCTGTGTGTGCCTAGAATACTAACAAAAGTTACTTTTTATGGCCATGAAAGATCTCAAGGTACTTGATATTTCTCTGATTCAGGCCCACAGTTTACTCTGACCCATGGCATCAGAGATATGCAGAAATGTGTGTGAAGGCAGAGTCCTAGCAGGGGCTCTTAGAGGGCCTTTGCCTGTGATTGAGACTAGGATCTGAGGGCTGCAGAAATGGCTCAGCAGGTCCTTGCTTTGCAGGCACAAATATCCAACTTCAGATTCCCAGCACCCATGTAAAACCTGTGCATGACATCACATATTTGTAACTCCATTACCAAGCGGTGGAGACCCGATTCTGGGAGCTTTCTTACCGGCCACCCATCCAAAGTGGTGATCTCTGGGTTCAGTGAGAGACCCTGTCTCACAAAATATGGTGGAGAGCAATAAATAAAAACACCACACGCACACATACACACACACAGACATACACACACAGAGACACTTGCATGCACACACAGAATGTGATTTTGATGCAAGCCATGCCATTGCGTAGAACAGTGATAACAGAAGGGGCTTGTCTTCCTGGAAGTTTGAATAGAAAGAAATAGGTGTGAGGTCTAGTACAGAGAAAGGGTCTAATCATAATGAGGGCTGGGAAGTTGACTCGCTAGGACAGTAAGGTAGCACTAGGAAATGGGAATGTTTGATGCACTATAATATGACCAAGGGACAGCAAGGAGTGACTTACATGTTTGTTTTTGTAATGAGTAGCTTAGAGCTTTATCTCAGCAATGGTTTCCGGTCAACTCTTCATTTAGAACAAATAGGTTTGTGAACCATGTGTTAAGTTAAATGGGTAGAAACGGTTATGTGTGTGAGTAGCAACTGTGAGTGCTAGATTCTGGAGTTGGAATGAACGGCCAGATGACTGTGGCACTTATTAATAATGACCTTGGGCCAGTCACTGCACTTGTCTTTGCCTCAGCTCCTTCACCAGGTGTCTTAGCAATGACGAGTATAGCTAATTTGGAGGCCCAGCCTGCAGTGAGCCTCACCTGCTGGTATTCACCTCCTCCTGCACTTCTCTCTGATAGGATAGGGGATTTTGTGTGGCCAATGGAATGTGGAAGGGTGGTGGCATGTCATTCCAAATCCTGGCTCTCTTGGGTCGCTCGCTCTGGGGTAACTGGATGCTGTGTAGTGAGGACATTGAGGTTATTAGGGAAAAACCCATACGTGTACAAACCATGAGTGAGCTTGGAAGTTGATCCGTCATCCACAGAAGAATAGAGGGCTGCTCAGAAACTTGACTACATTCTGGTAAGGGACCCTAAACCAGAACTACTTCCTAAAACCTCTCCCACAGTTCTGACATATAGAGGCTGCAATAACTGAAAAATTTTCAAGCTGATGAAATTTGGGAGTACATTTTTATACAGCTTGGTATTTTAGTCCCTGTAGGGCTGTGCATAAGCTTCAGGATAATGCTTGACACAGTGTAAACACCAAACTAGTGTTAGCCAAATACATAACTTCACACGTCAGTACACTGTGTCTGGGAGATTAGGGTAGGAGAAAGAGCTTCTGGTTGGTCAGAACCCAGACAATCAAATCTTGTTTCACCTCTGAAGAACTGCACTTTCTTTAAGGCAACTTTGCCTGTTTGTCTATCAGTCTGTAACAAAAAGGCGACCATGATTTATTTTTTTTCCACGGTAGGAAAGAGAGCTTGAAATGGTAAGTGCCAAAGAAATTAAAAGTCATTTTGTTTTTTCAATTCATTACTTCTGAAAAAAAACTTAAAAAAAAAAAAAGAAAAGAAAATCCAAGCCCAGCTTCATTACTGGGGCCCTGTTTTAGTGCTGATGATAATTGCAAAGGCGGTATTTTAAATTAGAATGTATAAGACCACATGTAATTAACCTGTACAGAAGGCCTGAAACTTCATATTAGACTGTTGAATCAATCCCAGCAGAATCACTAATGCTGAGCAATTGGTTAGAAAATACTGTATGGGCAGAGGAAAGGAGCTGGGTGCTAATTAGCATCAGAGAGCATTTACACCCTTCTCGGGTGCAGAGAGTCTGGCAGATTTTTTTTTTCTCCCAGTCTTTAACCCGTGCAAAGCTGTGAATTTAGATTAGTTCAGGGTGAATGCTAAAACTGGCATGGAGTTGAAGCCCGGCTGTAGACTGAGCTTGTGCGCATGTGCAGGGACCTGGAGAACGCTCCTTGGAAAGGCTTTGGTTAAGCCTCCCTCTGAGTTTCTGCTTTGTATGCCGCCTGTTTACACACAATGCCTTCTAAATGTTTTGTGGTTTAGGAGATTCAAGCCGGGGCCTTGTGCATGCGGGGCAAACACTCTTCCACTGAGCCGCATCTCCAGCATACATAGCCTTCCAACACTCAAATTAATCTTTTCCTTTGAGAAAAGGTCTCTTTTTTCATTTTTTCCCTTTAATTGAAAATAGATTCTTTTCTCATACAATACATCCCAATTACAGCTTTCCTCCCCTCCATTCCTCCTAGTTTCTCCCCACCAACCCAGTCCTCTGAATTCACTCCTTTCCTCTCATTAGAAAAGAACAAGCTTCTGAGAGAGAACAACCAAACATGACAAAATAAAATATGACAAGATGAAACAAAAATCTTCACGTTGAGGCTGGACAAGACAACCCAACAGAAGGAAAAGATCAGGCACAAGAATCAGAGACCCACTCCCACTTAGGAGTTCCACAAAAATACCAAGCTGAAAGCTGCAATAGGACCTGGTGCAGGGGTCTCCTTATTTAACCCAGGCCATCCTGTAGCTTCTCATACATTCTATGCTGGCTTTTAAATCATTAACCTCCTTCTTCTGAATGCTGGGATTGCTGTGTGTACCACCACTCTTATCCTCTCATTTTTATTATTTCTTTTGTATGTGTAGGCACATGTGTGTGTTCATATGTATATACACATGTGTGTGGAAGCTATAGGTCACTATCAGTTCCTCAGGAGCTGTCTATCTTTTTTTTTTTTTTTGATATGGAATCTCTTATTGAGACCCGGGGCTTTCAGTTTTTAGGTGACTCTGGCTGGACAGTGAGCCCCAGGGATCCTCCTGTCTTTATCATCAATTCTGGGATTACAAGAGTACCCCACCACACCTGACTTTTTATGTGGGTGATGTGGATCAAATTCTTATCCTTGTGCTTTTTCAGTAAGTTCTTTTCAACTGATCTTTCTATCTAGTTCTCTTTTCTTTATTTCTTCTTATTTCTACCTTACAACACCCATTTTTTCTCTTATTATTCTTCCTTTGCACCAAATCACTTAACCCACTAGAAAATAGCTATTTTTATTTACCCAGTGATAAGAAGAGTTCCAGAATGGTACCTATTAAATATGAGGACAGAGACTTCAAGCTGTTGATCAGAATTCAGTTCCTAATTCCCCTAGTTGCAACCAGGCACATTGTACTTGAATTTCCTGGGCCGTCTAGCAGTGAAT
Organism: Pachyuromys duprasi; assembly: GCA_028658305.1. Taxonomy (NCBI): domain Eukaryota; kingdom Metazoa; phylum Chordata; class Mammalia; order Rodentia; family Muridae; genus Pachyuromys; species Pachyuromys duprasi. Next base: position 54,330,295 of record CM053751.1, read on the forward strand.
TCTGATCAAGCCTTCTCCTTGGCAATAGAGAGGGAAGTGATGTATGCCATTGCTAGGTGATCCTTTAAATGAATAGCTGTTTATCCTTTTATACACTTCTTATAGCCTCCTTTGCTGGTTGGCTGGATGATGATGACGTCATAGTCCTAGAGGCCTAGGATGGAGTGAGTCTGGGCACTTGTTTTAGATTTAATACAGTTTGAATGTGTCTCTAAAATGCAAGTGCTGGAGGACTGGACTTCAGTGCAGAGTTCTGAAGTGGAAACATTAGTGATGGGACGTACTGGGGAGTTAACTGGGTCACTAGGCACATAATCCTGGTATCACATAGTGGGTTAGTTCTCCAGAAAGTGGGTAGTTATAAACACCAGCATACTCATTGGCTCCTTCTGCATGTGGTTCTCTTTCTACTACTATGCCACACTGTTACCCCACTCACAAGACCTAAAGGCTAAAGAAATGCTACTATCACCCCTAAAACTATGAACTAGGTAAACCTTCCTTCTTTATAAAGTCCCAGATTTAAGTATTTTTGAACAGTAACAGAAAATAGGACTAAGTCAGCACTTGAGTCACAATGTAGAACAAACTCAGTGTCAACTAGGTCCACACAACTGACCTGTATTTTCAGACACATGATTATACATTTTCATACCCAGCTGTTGTATCCCTTTAGTGTTGCCCTGCTAACAGTTACATCCATTATCTCAAGTAATTCATATAACAACTCTATTAAAGTGACATTGTTAGTCTATTGTTTTGGATGAGACAAGGAATTTTACAGAACAACCTGATAAGTTGTGTAAGGAAACCTGGATCGTAAAGAATACACATGAGATTAGCCTGGAGGAAAAAAAAAGTTTAAGGAGTTATTTTTGAGGTCAAAAACAGGTTCCAGAAAAGCCACCTTCTTTGTACCTGAGAGCAATTAGAGGATTCTGGTGTGCTGATTGCTCCTTCCTGTCATTGATTCTAACGTCAGCTCATGCCATCTTGGGCTGACTACTGTGGCCATCATTCCTGAGTAAGGCAAAGCATGGTGACTGTTGTTCCTCTGAGGGTATTAAGAACTCCATAACCAAACATCTTTGGATACCAGCCTTGAAACTACTCTGCTTCTTTCACTATGCCATGGCTGTATTGGGGCAAACACTTCTGAGTGTAATTAGATAACAGTGCCTGTGGATAGGATGGCATTGTCTGAAGACAACACAGAATACGTCAGATGCCTTCAACATTGTGTAGTTTTTGATGTTATTCAGATTGAGACTGAGTTAGTTCCTTTCTCCCTTAATATTCATGGCCTCGGTGAGCACTTGTAACATTCACACAGTATGTGTGTGGAGGGATTATGTTAGGTTAGGTAAGAAGAGGTGTGTAGCTTTTTGTTTGAGCACTTACCTTGGGTACCTTCGCAGCATCTGGTTCCCATGTTGTGAGAAGCCTTTGGAGACTTTCATGTACTTGAAGGCAGTGGCCCAGCTAGACTCCTCACAAAAGCCAGTATCAGTTCCCAGCCATGTGGGAGTCCCATCTGGAATGTGCAACTTCATCAGACTCTGAATGATCTAGGCCTGGCTACAGGCTGAGTGCATTGCTTAAGAGCTTTTGAAAGCTTGAGCTGATCTTGCTCCCAATTCCCAGTTCACAAAACCTTTCATTAAAGAGCTTAGTGGCTGTATTAAGACACACAATAAAGTGCATACGGTTGCCTCTTGGATAGCCTTGGATCAGTAAACTAAAATCCAAATATTGATTTGGGATTCTGCAGGGGTGAGAGAAATAGCTTTGTCCTTCTTTTCCTGAAGGGTATTTAGAACTTACTGGAGAATTTTGCATGAGGGTTCTAGGGTCAGAATTATAGCCAATAATAAATGTTGCTTTGCTAAAAGTATTTTGTGTTAAAGTCTGGGTGGAAAGAATCTACTCCCCTCCCCCCTTGTGATTCTTTTAATGGCATTTCACAGATATGTGGGACTGGAAAAGGCTCAGCTAGTAATAGGTTAAACTTATTTATACTTTTTCAGATAGGATCTTATGTATTCCAGGATAGCCTCAAACTCACTATGTAGACAAGGAAAACCATGAGCTTCTAATCTTCCTGTTGTCACCTCCTGAGAGCTGTGGTTGGGGTCATGTGTTATCATATTTGGTTTATGAGGAGTTGGGGCTTGGCATGCGTTCCATGAATGTTAGGCAAACACTCAAACAACTACATCTCTAGCCTATTAATGGGTTAAATTTAGAGGTCCTTGTTGCTTATTTGTATTATCAGGGGGGAAGAAAAGCTTTTTCAGTAAGATTTAAAATGGCTTTCAATCATTGGCAGTCAACTCCACTTAAGGAATGTTGTATATCAAAGCCATGGTAAAGAAAAAAGTAAGGAAAAGGAAAAATAAAACCCTTAAGATCTCAATAAAGTCTGATGTTACTGTTTTCAAAACGTCTTGGCCAACACCCTACTGAGTTGTGCTATGTGGAGTTTGTGCCATGTATAGTTTTATCATCCAAGAATCCTCCTTGGAACTCAGAGATTTGGAGCAAGAAGAAAGAGAATCCCATCAGAAGTCTTCAGTGAGCCCAAACCTGACAAAAATGTCTAGAATTTGGAGTTGAATTTGAAAATTTCCTTCCTTCATTTGCGAAAGATTGATAACCTAGAGTGAGATTGGTGGACATTCAGTTTTGTATAAATACTACAATTTAGGAATTGAGTGAAGCCTGTTGAGTTCTAAAGGTCCATGGAGCCAAACATTGCGTGCCTGAAGGTTTATTTGAGATGGCCCTTCTTGGAGGTGAGGTTATTACAATGTTCTAATTGGCTACTAGATTAGATCAACAGGTCATATCTGACTGATATAATGTGGCTTGTGTAGTAGGGAAAAGTCACAGGTTCCTGAAGTTCCATTTTTTGGGCTTAAGGGGGTGCTGATGACTCATTGAGCTCTGCTTTTCTTTTTTTTTAATTTTAAATTTATTTTTATTAACTACAGTTTATTCACTTTATATCCCAGCTGTAGCCCCTTCCCCATCCCTCCCAATCTCACCCTCCCTCCCTCCCTCCCTCTTCTTCTCCTATGCTCCTCCCCAAGTCCAATGATAGGAGAGGCCCTCCTCCCCTTCCATCTGACCCTAGTCTATCAGGTCTCATCAGGACAGGCTGCATTGTCTTCTTCTGTGGATTGGTAAGGCTGCTCCCCGCTCAAGTGAAGGTGATCAAAGAGCCAGCCCATGAGTTCATGTCAGAGATGGTCCCTGTTCCTATTACTGGGGAACCCTCTTGGACACTGAGTTGCCATAGGCTACATCTGTGCAGGAGTTCTAGGTTATCTCCATGCAAGGTCCTTGTTTGGAGTATCAGTCTCACAAAAGACCCCTGTGCCCAGATTCCCTGCTTTGTTAATGTTTTCCCAGGTTTCAGAAGGCTGATCCTCCTGCATGTTAATCCATGTAGGTGGGTGGAAGACAGCCTGTGGGGATGGTGGTGGTGGTGGTGGTGGTGGAGTGGTAGGATGTGAAACAAGATTTTCCATCTTGTTTTGGTCCCTGAATTTCCCCGGGCAGTGGTGGTACAGCTCCTATCCTAAGCAACAGGCAACAGGCAAATATGGTTAAGTTTATCTGTAAGTCTTTCAACTATCTATTGGTACCTTTCCCCCACATTCTGTTCTCCTTTCCCCATCAGTCTGGGTTACTTTAACAAATGTCTGGTTTTACTAATAGACGCAGATACATCTCATGTAAATCACATTCCACTGTCTCTCAGCTTAGAGGACAGGGGTCTCATCATAAGATATGAGCTGTTGTCATGTTGGGCTTCACATGAGGTAGTCTCTCAGATGGTGGTGTGTTTCCAGCCCAGCCAGATAGAGTTTGCACAGGTTCTAATCTATGGTTCCCTGCAATTCCATCCTTATTATTTGGTATTGACAATGCAAACAAGCTTTTTTAGCTGGGATGTGTTACCATGGCTCTAGATACAAGGTCATATCATGCAAATAGTGCCATATTCTTGCATGAGCCACAAACTACCCTGCAAATAGAAACCATATGTGATTGGTAGTTCTGAAGTTAGACAGCAATATCTAATATGTGGACTTACTTAGTTCCTTTTTTGCTGTAGCATTAAGTGAGGAGGACTGAGTCCTGCTGTTCCAGCAAAAACATACTACATTGACTTATCCATTGATCAACATCTTTTAAGAGAAATATTATTGGCTGCTGGATGGATTAACAAATGATCAGGTCAAATTATTTGAGGAGATTTATGAAGAATCTATTATGCCCTTTGGCACTGTGATGGGTGTATGTAGTGAACAAAATGAGTGTGACCCATTGCTTCAAATAGTTTAGAGTTGTCATAGGGGCATATCTTCACACCTAGTTCAGAGGGCATTCATAAAAGGTCTGCATGTGGAGGCATGACCAAGGGTTATAGGCCTTTTGTTATCCCCTGCTCAAAGGGTTACTGAAAGGGTTCCAGGCAGGTGAGATGATCACAGTGAAGAATAGTTTGCCTAGTTCCAAGTTTCAGAGTAATTTATTCCATTTCAGTGATGTAATGACTGTCTGAATCTCATTTTTTACAGAGAGATGTTAGGTGTTTGATCTGCTTCTAGCAACACACCAGAGGCCTAGTAATTTAGAAAGAGAAGTTTATTTGTACTTCTCTTTTCAGAGTCTGAAAGTCCAAAACCAAACAGACCATCAGTTTGGAGTGTGTGGGTCTCGAGCCAATACAATGTTGGGGACCACTGAAAGAGCAATCACGTGGCAAAAAGGGTAGATCACAGGGGCCAGAATTACTTGTTTACAATGACTTTCTTTCATGAGAACTAACTGTGGTCCCGTGAGAGTTAGCTTAATACTGTCCTAGGACAAGTTCCTAATGATCGTATCCTCTCTGCTGTGCTCCTTCCTTTAGGGGTTCCCCATTTTCTAATATGGCCCCACCAGGGAGCAAGCTTCCAATACCTAAACCCCCTATATCTAGGCCATAAGAATGTTGTGGAAGCTTCATTGTCTTTAAAAACATGTTGTGTAAACATGTTTTTGTTTTAATCTTAGGTGTGGGATATGGGGCTGATTCAGATTGTCCACAGCAGCAAATATTTGCTTTGTGCAAGCTCTGAGAGGGGCTTTTTGCCAGCTGTAGATAGTTTAATATTGAGGACTGTGAAAGAGAATAAATGCTAGAGCCCAGAGAGAGAAAGGGGGCTCCAAGAAGGAAGAGGGGGCTCCCCTCTGCTGCTCCTGGTTGTTGGTGCAGTTTGAGAAGAAGTTGAAGGTGCCCTGAAACAAAGACTGGACCCAAGGAACCCAATGATCCTAACCAGCAAAAATCAGCTAAAGAGAACCATGTCTTCTCTCCCCACTAACCTATTTTCTCTCCTTGGGGTGTTGGAAGGGATTGGGGTGAAATAGGGAGAAAAAGGAATAAAAAGCATAAATAAAATTGTTTAAAAAAGTATGCCAACATAGGAACAAGTATTGTTCAGTGTGCCAGGTCAAGTGGATTATAGAGAAGAATATTATTCAGGGATGGAGAGCCCTTGCTTTGCTTTAATGGGTAGATTAGCCTTTGGGAGAGTCCCCAGGACTCCATCACCTGCTTCCTCCAATTGTTACTGGAAGACACTTTACTACTCTATTGGAGAAAGAAGCCAAGAAGCTTTAGGGTCACTTGGTGTGTGTCAGACACTAGGCTAGAATGGGAGGGTTACTTAGTGTGTGTCAGACACTGGAATACTAGGCTAGAATGGAAGGGGCTTGATACTAGAGTGTGTGGAGAGGAGGGAGAAACAGGATTTCCGGTCTCACTGGATCCATCTACCCCTCTTCCTTGGGTTCCACACATAAATGTAGGATGGCCCAGCCACCTGCCGAGGAAAAGAGGTTCCCAGACTATGTGTACAGCACATGCTATTGATCCAGTGAGGGTGGGGGCATATCCACTCTCTACAAATTCTCTAAGCTCATTTAAAATCTTAAGAAAACTCTTCAAAGCTTCCACTTATCTATTAGAAGGTCAATTTTGACTCGCAGTTGTTTTGTGTCAAGGTTATTTACATAGAATTTGCTGTAGGGAAGGGCATTGCTTATCCAACAGAAAGCAAATCCACTTTGTAGTTTTAGTCCCCTGCCCCTAGTCTCAGAAGCATCAGATACAATTCATTCCATCTTTTTGGAATGTGGCTTTGGGCTGCCATGCGTCAGGTCCCTGAGTAACTACATGAGTCCTTTATGTCCAGGGTTAAACACGTTCTCAGTGGTTGCTTAACCACCGGGGACTTACAGGACATCTTATTGTAAATGTCAGATAGGATTTAGGAACTTTTTGCCAGTTGTAAATTCAAGCCTTGAGCTCCAGGGATTCCCACTTGTCTTCTTTCTTGGAATTATGCTACAGGGACCCATGGGTATGGTTCAGTGAGATCTCAGACACAAAACTTATTGAAAGTAATCTCCAACACAAGCAGAAACTTTAAAAAACATCTCTGTTAGTAAAAAGAATAAAATCTAGTTCCTGTTTCTCCCTCACTTCTCTGATTCCAATGAGTAAAACAATCAATTTCTCCTCCTACCCCATATTTTGAGAGAAAAAAGTAGTAGAACCTGAGATTGGGGTCATGTCTATTTACTTTGCAAGTTCCTGGGATCCAAAAAACAATATTAAATACACATACACACACTCAAAAACAATATTAAATACTCTCATACACACATTGGTGTTAGGCCTGGGGAGTGTGACACTGTTCAGCATGTAACTCCTTTTTGGGGGAAACAAAGATTTGTCTAGGCAGAGAGACAGAGGAGTAATCATAGAATGGTGTGGTAAGGTTTTCAGGCAATAACTACATATGTACTTACTACATACGTGTACTGGAAGTTTAGGTTTCTTTAAAAACTCAGTTATGTTATGTAAATATTTTTTGTGTTAATCCCAAGTGTGGGATATGGACCTGCCTTAATTTATCCACGGCTGATAACAGCCTTGTGTGGCTTGGAGAAGGCTGTGGTCTATGCCAGCTGGAGTTAGTGGAATTCTGAGGACTCTTGGAGAGTATAAATACCAGAGCCCAAATCAGGAAAGGGGCTTCGAGGAGAGGGATGGAGGAGAAAGAAGTCTGCTTGTTCTTCCTGTGGCATTGCCATTTGCTGTTGCTGGACTCCTAGAGAGCCTGATGACTGAGATTGGTATTTTTTTCAAAGAACCCAACAACCCTAATCATCAGGAACTAAGTCCAAAGAGGTCTATGTCCCCCTTCCCTTCTAGACTTCTTTATCTCCTACCTAGGGCTGGGGGGTTGGAAGGGGAGGTAGAGGGGAAAGGAACCCCAAATTTAAAAAAAAAAGTTTAAAAACTAGTGCCTACACATACGTGTATTATGTCTACAGAGATAAAGAGCAGAAGGGAAAACCCTTCTGCTTTGTGGGGTATGGAAGGTGGAGCAGGTTGGCTCTTAGAAGACACGTGACAAGATTCAGAGACAGGATCTAGAGGCCACTGGAGCGGGCAAACAGCTTACAACACACAGGGCACCTTCCTGTAAGAAAAAGAAAATCTAAAAGAGCATTATTAGAAAGTTCTCAGATCTGAGTTCAGTTTCCAAATAAAATTCTTTTATCATACATATGAGTCTCCGTCCTCTTCTGATGAGGAAGAATCTTGGCTCCCTGGGGATCAAGGATGAGAGTCTGGGTTAACTTCAGGCAGGACATCCTCATCATAGAGGACATCCTCACAGGCCAGGTTTAACCTCATGATTGGTGCTCTTGGAGATGACATTGTGGGCTGAGAAACAAAAATGCACCTCAAAGCACATTCTTCTAGTCCCATGATCACCAAGATAAAGATACAGAGTCAGTCGGCAGTCACAGACTCAGTTACCCACTCCGATGGTGTCAACTGCCGACTTTCCCCAGTGCTTCACAGGCTTGATTCACTTGAGGCAACAGTGTGAGGTAGCAGTAAGCAGAACTTGATTTGTTAAGTGTTAGGTTAGCTGAACTGAAGACCCAACTTCCAGGCAAATGACTCCTCACCCAAAATATTCAAAGTATGCCTGGGAGATCTAACCAATTTGCCTCTGATTCTCTGATGTTGCCCAATTCAATTATTTGAATATCTACTGGTCATGTCCAGACCTGTCACATACATCAATGCTGGATACTGTGAAGACACACTTCCAAGAACACAAATAGCTACCTCTCGGTCCTATTCTGAGTACATTACAATGGCACAGAGTTACAGACTATAAAACACCTGTATATTCTATTCCCAGTTATCAAAAGGCTAGGGAGGCTGCCGGTTGGGTGTCAGGAGACAACTCTGCTCAAATTGATCTTAATCGTATGAGCCATTTAACCAGGCGTCACATTGTTTTCCATGAGTTGGTGAGCACCATTACAGAAGTCAGTAGACATTCCAGCAATCATCAGGGTACACTGGACGACGGATTCACCGAAGGGCTGGCTGAAGTGTCTTTAGATATTCAGGCTGCTTGCTTGTCCATAGTGAGGTGAATTGATAATTTTCAAAACAGTCCTGCTCCAGTCAAGGATGTTAAATCCAAGGGAGAACTTCTCCAAGATTATCATGTAAGGCTGAGGGTTGTGTCCAAGGGTGACACCACACTGGAGAAATGATTGGTTTGTATCTATACAACCTGGAGGGGTATGATAGGGTTAAAAATCTAAAAGAGAGTTGATCATAGCACAGATATTTTTGTCTGTTGTTAGTTATCATTAAATAGAGTAGTTATTTTTACTTTTTAATTGATATGACAAACATTAAAGGGAGAAAAAAAGAGTATTTGCCTCCAAATGCCAAGAATTGAGAAACAGTGCCACAGAGTGATATCTGAGCTGGCCCAAAGGTGTCTGAATCTGCCAGGCACAAGATAAGGAATCCTGTTCTAGTCAAAGTTTTCATCCCATAGGAAGATGGGTCTTCCCATGGGGACCCTAGAGAGGCCAAGATCAGAGGCTCTGGGTCTGGGGCATCAGCCTAGCAATGGTGCAAAGTGGTGCAGAGCTGGCTCAGGGGCTTTCTCCACCCAGTGCAGTATATGTCATGGGTAGCTGGGCAGGAGAATGCCATGTCTTCTGCATGGAAGTTCAAAGAGGAGAATGAAGAAGTTTGTCTCTCTCTTTGTCTGGAAGAGGGAGTGTGGACAGTGTGTACAGGAAATAGTAGCTGAAATAGTAACTATGGTAAATGACCATCACAGGATGCCATTATTTTAGACCAAGCACCTGCATGGGCCCCTGCAACTTAGGCTAAAGACCAACCTCAGCCTCCTCATGCCTCCCCCAGAATTCATCACCAAGGTGGAACTAAGCTGTTGGTCTGATCTGAGAAGTCAGAATTTGGGAAGTTAGAGCTTAATTTCCCAAATAGATCAGTTTCAATTACCTGAGAAGCCCTTTCTGCATTAATTCTTTTTTTTTTTTAAAGATTTATTTATTTATTCAATGTACAGGAGTATTCTATCTGCATGTACACCTGCATGCCAGAAGAGGGTGTCAGATCCCATTATAGATAGTTGTGAGACACTATGTGGGTTCTGGAAATTGAACTCGGGCCCTCTGGACGAGCAACCAGTGCGCTTAATCACTGAGCCATCTCTCCAGCTCCTCTGCTTTAATTCTTTTATAAAAAGAATTAAAAAAATTAAAAATTAAAAAAAAGATTCCCCCAAAGGACCAACATTAACTGGTGGATCTTTTTAAAATTGCCCTTCTTCCATGTCCCTATGTTGTAGGGAATAATAGTAACATAGAAACGATCAGTTTGGTCTTTGTTTTTACTTTCTTCTGTCTCTTTCTGTCTGTAAAACTAACTTCTGCTTATTTGAATATGCATCCTGTTTTTTTTAATGAAGTCTTGTTTGCTTTTAGAATGAAAAAAAATAAAGCCAATTAAGATCTTCAAATGCCTGTAACTTTGTTTTCTGACATCTCCCAGAGTAAGTGGATTAACTTGGGTTGTTTTTCTACAAACATGTGAGGTAGCCAGACATTACACACGAACATCAAGAATTAGGGATTTTGGGGTTGGCCATTTAGCCTGCTCTACTTTAGAGAGACTAAACTATATTATCATATCTGTTCATGTAAAAATGTTCTCACATGAGGTAATGTAATATAATTGGAATGGATATTCCCAATAAGCAGTGGGGATGACCAATGCCATTGATCAATGAAGAAAATCAACTCAGAGCAATCGAGATGCTGCTCTGTTGGGAGGTGTTTATGGCAGAGTCCTGGTGTGGCCAGAAGAACAAGGTTGGGCTAGTCTCTGGGATTTCCTGTGGTCCTTGATGGACTTTGCCATCCTCTTCATTTGATTGCTCCTCCAACTCATGCTGGCATCTGTTTGCTATATTTTTCCTGTCTTCTCCAAACACTTATCATCACAGTAAAAAATGCTCCAAGTGTTGAAATAAAATGAACTCTCTCATCCTAAGATAACTGGTTTGTTTCCTGCCATTTTCTGTATGGATCTCTAGTTGCGAAAATAATGTAATTGTGGTTTGAGTCTTTTGTCACATGATAAGAAGTGCTTGTCCCTTTCTCATATATTTCCAACAGTGATGGAAGTGTCAAAGTGCATAAATATCTTCGTGGTTCCTGGTAGATATTGTCAAATTGTGTCTCAGTAGAATGTAACAAAATATACAATGTGCATAAGTAAATGTAGCACTCTGGGAAGCAATTCCCAGTATTGGATATTATTTTATTTTCAAACTCCTTTTGCCGCTTTAATAAATATAAAACAATTCCTTCTCCCTTGATGTCATGGTATGAAATGCCTGGCACTTGCACTGTGCTTGGCACCTGGAGGGTGGTTTTGCTTTGTTTCCTTGAGGCTTCTGACACTTGGCCTGAAACTTGAACCACAGCCTAGACCTGTGACCCACACACTCTCTGATTTAACCTCGATTTTTTTTTTTTCAAATCTTCAGAGGAACTTGACATTGGTTTGGCTCAGCTTCTTATGATCTTAGCAATTAGTGGTGATAAGTTAACTTCTAGGTGGAGCAGGTGTGGAGGGTCAGGGTTAAAAGAATGCATTTCCTGCTCTCCTTCATTTATCAGTGGTATGACCTTCAATAAATTATTTAATTTCTCTATGGCTGGGAATTACTGAGACAATATATGTCATAAGCAGGTCACATTGCACCCAATACAGCAAGAGTAACGTTAATCTTAAGAACACTGATCTATTTTCACAAACCATATCAGCCTTTACAATAGTTGTTGATACTTTCCTCATTAATGAAGAGACATTGAGACCCCAAGGAGTTGAATTATTCTACCACTATTGGCACTTAATGCAGTATGAGTTCTGGCCCTTTCCCTGTGAAAGTAAGCAGGCCCATTGTGTGGTAGGGGCGTTCAGAAAAACCATTTCTGAATGGAACACCTATGTGCAGAAGTGACTACAAACCACATGTATACAGCTCTCTACCCTCATATTCTGTAAATCCCAAACTTCCCTTTACTGGAATTCCAAAACCACCAGGAGCCACTCTAGTTGGAGGGGAAGTAGGGCAGGGCAGAAGCTAAATCAGAAAGAGAGCAAGTGTAACCACTTCACTTAGAATGCGTTACATCTCAAAGTTACAAAGGCCTGTGACCGTGTGAACTCACTGATGTGGGCTCTGAAGTTGAAGCTTCATTAGGGCTACAGTAAATGGGCCATTGGCCCAAACTCACGTCTCGAAGTTATCCAGTAATGGGAGGATGGCTAGTTGCTCTTGATTGCTGGTCCCTTTTCTCAGAGCTGAAACTTTGTCATTAGCATAGTTTCAGCCTGAGAGTTACTGTCAGGGTGGAATTACTCTAATTAAGAGGAAAGGAAAAATATGTTGGCAGTCATTAATTTTTCGTGATTAGAGGGTGACCCAGTTTGAGGTTAAACGAAGAGGACTGGGGTGGTAATTTAGCACTCTGGGGGTTTGGAGGGGTTTTTGTGAGCTGGAGAAGCAACAGCTGGGGCCCAAGATTGCCTGTTTGATTTCAGTTTTTACCTACTTGTGAAAAGGTGTGTAAGCAAGGGCTTTCCAGCAGCACCGGGTTCTTTTTTAGGAATAAACAAAATCAAAAGATGAGGCTGTTGGCCCAGCACTGGTTTTTTTTTTTTTTTTACCTTTTTTAAAAATTAGTTCCTTGAGAATTTTGTAGTGTGTTTTGATCACGTTTACCCCTCTCCCAACTCCTCCCAGATCCTTCCCATTTCCATATCCACCCAACTCTCTGTACTTTGTTTGTGTTCAAGCCATCACATACTGTGTGATCTCCCTACCCTGCCCCAACACACTGGAGTGTGAGGGGACTACTGGAAAACCAGCTCCCTCTCTCAGCAGAGAGCAGTTGCTGACAGCTCCTCAGCCAGGGGCGAGACTTTGTGCCCATCATCCCACTCCACAGGGCACCACAGTTTGAAGGCTGCCAAAGCTGTATCATGGACTGATAAATAGGTGGGGCCTCTTTATGTGAAGACATTATATGTTTATTTGTCTGAGGCATACTTCGGTGAAAAGAACATACGCGAAGCCAGAAGAGCTGCATGTGGGTTCTGACCCTGCTTTGCTATCTCTGTGACTCCAATATTAGTATCTGAGTTCAACTTGTTCCCACTGGTATTAGCTGGGTCATATAACCCACAGTGGTTGGTAAGCTGAAGCACCGTGTCTCAACACAAAGCGAAACAACAACATGGAGACACCACTGTGTCTAGGAACTGCCTGCTCTCTTAGGAAGAGTCATAGAGAGTAAAGTCTGAGTGTGTGTGTGTGTTGGTGGCAGGGGCAGGTAGAGGCTATCTTTTGCTGCCTAATCACTAGGTATCATCTGAGAAGAGGTTGTGGTATTCTCCTGCATCCTCTAGTCATCATCTTTTTTTTTAAATTAATTTATTTTTATATCAATCACAGGTTAAGTTTTTTTGCATCCCATGTGTAGCCCCCTCCCTTGTTCCCTCCCACCCTCCCCAACCCTCCCTCATCTCCTCCCTGCCCCCTCCAAGTCCACCAACAGGGGAGGACCTCCTCCCCTTCCATCCAACCCCAGCTCATCCTGTCTCCTCAGGGCTGGCTGCAATGTCCTCCCCTGGGATCTAGCCAGTCTGTCACTCCCCGGCATGTATGGGAGAGGGTCAAAGAGTCAGCCATCAAGTTCAAGACTGAAACAGTCCCTGTTTCCCTTACTAGGGTCTTCAGTTCGAAACTGAGCTATCATGGGCCACATCTGAGCGGGGGTTCTAGGCCATATCCATATATGGTCCTTGGTGGGAGAAACTGTCTCATATAAGACCCCTGTGCCCTGCTCAGTTAGGTCTTTGTGGAGCTCTTGTTCTCCCCAAGTCTTACTAACTTCCCCTATTTTTATTATTACTTCCCGCCCTCTGCCAAGGGCTTGATTTTGAGTCTTAATATCTGCTCTGATACATTGCTATACTGATTCTTTCAGAGGTCCTCTTTGGTATGCTCCTGTCCTGTTGCTTGTTTTCTCCACCATTCAATGTCCATTCTATTTGTTCATCTAAATGAGCATTGATCTTACCAACCTGGGTCCTCCTTCTTGTACATCTTCCCTAGGTGTGTATATTTCAGCATGATCTTCCTATTCTATAGGTCTATATAAGTGAGTATATACCATATGTTTCTTTCTGTTTTTGGGATACCTCACTTAGGATGATCGTTTCCAGGTCCCACCATTTGCCTGCGAATTTCATGATTTCCTCCTTTTTAATTGCTGAGTAGTATTCCATTGTGTAAAAGTACCACAATTTCTGTATCCATTCCTCAATCATTATCTCTTTTTTACATGGGCGCTCACCCAAGTTAAAATGGAGCTTGAGGTGGACCCCAGGAATGTGTATAACCCCGCTTGTTATTTCAGCTCTGGGAACCGAGGCAGGAGGGTCACTGGGACTTGCTGGCTGGTTACTCTAGCCTAACTGGTGAGCTTCAGGCAGAGAAGATAAACAATGTTCTAGAGGGTGACACCTAAGGCTGCTCTCTGGCTTCCACATACACATGAGCACGGGACACACTCATTCACTCACACATGTGCACACGCACGGGCACACACACAGAGTGTGAGCCAGACTGAGTGTCCAGCCATAGCCCATTCTTATCATGCCCTCTCAGAAAGGTGGTAGGAGGCCACAGAGTCAGGAAAGGAAACCTGTGATCTAAATTCATTCTTCTTGTGCTTATTCAGTCACAGAGATTCACTGAGAACCTCCTGCGTTCAGGTCCTTTTCCAAGAGCTGAAGCCATTACGAAGAAAGTGACTGAAATCCTTTTCTTTTCAGAGCATGCAAGTGGGAGTAACGCAGAGAAAATGCGCCAGTCATGATCAAGTCATGTTTTAGATAGCAATGATTACTGCAGAACAAAGGGATCAGGAGGGAAAGATTGTGTGTGTGTGCGCACACATATATGCATGTGCATGCTTGTGCATGTGTGATGTTTGTGGGACAAGCTGGAGGTTGATGTTTTAAATGGGCTGCTTAGGAAAAGCCTTACATGAGTCAGGCAGCTTATTTTATTTTATTTTTATCTCTGTGAAAAAAATACCTGAGATAAAGGATTTAATAAAGGATTTGGTTCGTGGTTTCTTTCTGTGGTGGCTTGGCCATATTGCCTTTGGGCTGTGGTGAGGCAACATATCAAGACAAGGAGCACATGGTAGAGGTCTGCTGGCTTCATGGTGGCCACAAAGCACAGAGATAGACAGACAGACAGACATATGAATGAATATAAATAAGAATGAATATGTCCCCCATGACCTAACTTCCTTTGTTAGGCCCAGCTTCTAAGGATATAACACTTTTCTTTCCTCCTCACTACCTTCTTAATAGTTCAGTTAGGTAAGACTAAGCCACACAGGGACATTTTACATTGAGTGACATATGTGTAAAGCTTCGAAGGAGGTGCCAGGCCCAGTTGGTACAAGAGGGAAGAGCCAACCCAAAGGCCCTCATGCAGCAACATGCCTGTTATGCTGAGGGGATGGAAGAAGAGCAAGGCAGGGAGATGAAGCCAGGGATGTCAGTGACGAGATAATAGTGGAGGGGACTCGGGCCACCATGAGAAACAGTTGGGGTGTTCCCCCGTGAGGTGAAGGGCCTGCAGCAGTCTCAGGGAAAGGTTTTCTCAAGCTTATCCTGGTCTCTCTGACAGGGCTAAGCTGAGGCAGAAGGTCAGCTGTCTCCCACCCATTGTTGAAGTGGGTGTGAGTGACTTCCAGCAGGTCTGAGGGATCTGAATAGAAAAAGGTACACCATTGAAGAGAGGAAGAAGGAGGGAGGGGAAGAAGAGAAAAAAGGGGAGAGGACGAGGGTGAGAGGAGAGTGTTTCAAGGGGCAAATTGAGGTGGACACTACCTACACATTCCGTTCCTTC
Source organism: Pachyuromys duprasi (assembly GCA_028658305.1). Lineage (NCBI taxonomy): Eukaryota > Metazoa > Chordata > Mammalia > Rodentia > Muridae > Pachyuromys > Pachyuromys duprasi. The sequence goes on from CM053751.1 coordinate 54,345,717, forward strand.
CATGAACTCTCCAAGGATGGCTGGGAGAGCCTGCATGGGCAGTCAGGCTGCTCAGCGGTCCCCTAGCTGTACACAGCATTGCCTGGCATGGAGAAGACTTTGACAGGTCCGTGTTGAGGGAATGAGTGAGTGCATCCTTTGGATCTCAGACAATCCCCAGAGGTCCACTGGTAAAGACCTACTCTACAAGATGGCACTGTGGGAGGTGGAGTCCAGTGGAAGCCCTTTAGGTCATTGGGGTGTGTGTGTGTGCGCGCGTGTGTGTGCGTGTGTGTGTGTGTGTGTGATCTTTAAAGAGGTTTGTAGAGCCCACCTATCTCTATTTTTGTTCCTTGGTTGTGAAATGAGTTGTTTTGCTCTATAATGTACTTCTTCTGTGATGTGCTGCCTTGGCACATGCCTGAAAGCAGTGAGAGCAATTGTTTTTGGGCTGCAACTCCAAAACCATGAACCTCCTTAAAAGAAGCCTTTTTTTTTTTTTTAAATAAGTTGATTATCTTAGGGAAGTTTTTAAAAAATGCCAGTAGAAAGCTAACACAGTGTTCCAGGCTCTTCAATGCCTTTGGAACCCTATCCCCTTCCCTAAGTCACTGAGTCACCAGAAAGTCAATGAGGACGACCAGAAGAACATGAGGTTTCTAAACTGCAGCTCAGTACTCGGAATGTGTAGGGATGGTTATTTCACTCATTTCTGCTTTGCACAAGAGTATTTGCTGCTGTCAGCTTCTGTCTCATTTTTTTAATTAAAAAGTTGGGTGTGGGTATTTGCATAGTTGTGGATGTATGTGTGTGTGTGCCCGCACACAGAACAGAGGTCAAATTTAGGTGTATTTTTCCTCAGGAGACAATTACTTTATTTTTTTAAGACACGTTTTCTCACTGGGACCTGGGACTCACCCATTCAGCAATAGTCTGGCTAATGAACCCCCAGGGATCCTGTTTTCAGTGCTGGGACTGGATACATCACCATGCTGCCAGTTTATGTTGGTGTTAAGGATCTAGCTCAGGTACCCTTGCTGTTGAAGTGGGCCCTCCCCAGGCCTCGAAGTTTCATTTAAGTACAAAACTGCTAGAGTCACAAACTGGAGGCCTCTTAGGGCCTTGGAGCTAGAACTAAAGGCCCCAGACCCATCTCTGACTCTGATCTACCATGGCTGCCTCAGCTCTGCAGATTGGTGCATTCAGAGATGCGAATCCATTTTTTTTTTTAATTTTCTGGTTCATGGCTAAAGTGGCAGCTTGTTAAGTTTTTATTTATGATGTGGTTTTCCAAATTTATTGTTCACAAGTACTGACAAGGTTAAATTTATGAAAGCAGAGGCCATTTTAATGTTATCCTCTCAGTTTCAAATGTTGCCCTGAAGGGGATGCTGGGATTTGGCTGCGGTGAATGGCATCCTGGGAGTGGCTGTCCTCATAAGCACTTAGTGAAATTGTGTTATGACTTGCAGTTGAAAGGCTAAGTGCTGTGAATTCAACTTGAAATTCACACATAGATTTCAATTTGGCTGAATAAAGTTTTGTTTTCCTAGCTTTATCCTTAATTACTAACTTGATACAAGTTTAATTAGCACTATTCAGCAATGACTTTGGCTTCTTTAGCATTCCTTAACTTATTTGAGTTGAAAGCAAATAAAGAACCTTTTTTACCCCTTAAGGGAAATTTTTTTTTCAGTGGGAAATATTATAATTCACAGTCATTTGTAATTGGTGTCAACTGAATTGAGGCTGACGCTGGGAGGATGAGAGTGTCCCAAGTCCCCCAAGACCTTGTCCAAGTGTCTCCTGGTGCAAACAGAAATTGACTCATTAAGCCTTGATCCAGTATGCAAACATGAAGGACTGCTTGGCATGTTTTTGAAACTTGAGCTACCCTTTGCAGAAGTCTTGCCTTTATTTTTTTTTAAGGGAAAGTCTGAGTATCTAGAACACAGAAATGACAAGTCATTTTAGATAGATTATATGTGACAAGAGAAAAAAAGATGTCATACATATATATATATATACATACATACATATACGTATATCTAAATATGTCTCAGGAAATGTGTGGAGAAACTCAATTATAGAGCAATTGATGGCTTCTAGAACTGTTATTCTTTTAAGTAGAGAGCACTCCAAACCAGAAACCTAACAGAAACAGTTCATTATCCTGATTATCAATTTCCCAAAATGTGAACCACAGTGAAACAAAGTGTTAGAGTGAAAATGAGGTTTCCCCAATTGTTAGAGATTCTCAAGAGACCGTCTATCATAAGTAGGGGAAAAATGTAGGAAAACTTCCAGATCAGTGGGTTTTAAAGCCATGGATTCAATCAATTACAGACTGATCCAGGAAAAACATTGCAAACTATACCGAGAATGTTCAGACCTTCTTTGGTTTTTAGCCCTTAAGCTACTGGCTTAGAGCTTACACTGCTGTTATTTACTCTTAGTGATCTAAAGCCTGGAGTGGATGGCCTGGCAGATGCTGTGATACACCAGGGTCTGGGAGAAGGCTGGTTGCCTTGGTCAGTGTTCCAAGACCATGGGAACACTTATGAAGAAAAGAATTTAATCGGGGCTGGCTTACAGTTTCAGAGGTTTAGTCCATTGTCATGATGGCTAGAAGCACGGTGGCACACAGGAGGACATGTTGCTGGGGAGGAAGCTGAGAGTTCTTCAGATCTGCAGGCAGCAGGAAGAGAGACACTGAGACTAGCTTGGGTCCTAGGAACCTCAAAACCCACCCCGGTGACACACTGCCTCTCACAAGGCCACACCTCCCAATTCCTTCCAAGTAGCATGACTCCCCAGTGACCTATTATTCAAACATATGAGTCTATGGGGGCCATTATTTTCAAATCACCATGATGGCAAAGGGGAAATTTTCATAGACCAGAATGGACAGGACAGGTCTTGGGAACACAAAGGGCTTAGTTTGATGAGTTCTATTCTTGAGTGGAGAGGAATAGTCTGGTAAACTTTGTTGCCTTGACTTTTTCAATTCTGAAAACTTTATTTCTTCCTTGAGCAGCTGCTATGCAAGCATTTTAATTTTTTTTTTTTTGTGGTGCCAATGCTCGAACACAGCTTTGTACGTGAGAGTCAAGTGTTCTATCACTGAGCTATACCTCTAGCTCCTGTCTTCTCAAATTTGAGGGAGAGGGAGGTTACGTATCCCCAATGACATTTTCCCAGTCGGCAACCCTTTTCACAGTTTCATGTATGTTCATGCCATGCCTTACCCATGTTGATGGGGGTAGTCTCAGCCCGCATAGGATCATGGAGGCTCCCCCTGGCTTTGTGGGTAGAGAACAGAAGTAGAATGGCATTGAATAGCATTGAAAATAAGTAAAAAAATAAATTTTGTTTTTGTTTTTTTTAAGACAGGGTTTCTCTGTGTAGCCTGGGCTGTCCTGGAGTTCACTCTATAGACCAGGTTGGCCTTGAACTTATAGGATCCATTTGCCTCTGCCTCCCAAGTGCTGGCCAGGTGCTGCCACTATGGCCAGGCAAGTCAAATATTTAATGCTTAATTTGTAATAATTTTTAAAACGAGGAAAATGATGATTACAAGCCGTGTTGAATGCTGATTTAAGTTTCCTGCTATACTCCTCTTTCACTTACATTGGTAAGTTAGAGACACACAATATTGAAGGTCATTTCTACTTTTTACACTTGTTTTTTTTTCCCTTAATATATTCAGCGAGTGCATGCGTGCATGAATACATGTATGTGTGCACTGGAGAGTTTGAGGATTCTCTGTCCTTCCTTCCTCACACAGTGGATGAAAATGGGAGTTTCAGAGCAAGGTTCTGTTATTGCACACACCAAGAAGCACTAACTGTACGAAAGATCAAATGTAGTCTTTCCCTTACCTTTTCTTCTCCTCTGCTGCTCTGGCCACTTTCCAAGAAGCCCTCTAGAGACTAGTGAATCACAGCTGTCTCCATCCTATTCCACAAAATAACAAACCAAGGGAAAAGGGCAAGGAAGGGGTTAGGCCAACATGCAATGTGGGCTCATACTGCTCTGTAGCTGGTACCCCTTCCTTTGTCCCTCAAAGTGTTTCTTGAGGCCTGGGCCATGGGGAGTGTGGGGTGCAGGGTGCTTGAAGCCTTTATTTTAAACATCTGACTCTGTTCTTTGAAAGTGGGAGATGATGTTTTAAAAGAAATCATCTTTTGGGTGGTAGTGGGAAAGATGCAGAGCAGAGAGAATGCAGGCTTAATAGAACTCTGGGATCTCAGAGTCAAATGGCTCCTATCCAGCTTCGTTTTTCAAAGGAGGAATGAGAGACTCGGAGAGATTGAATGTCTTCCTGAGTGACCCACAACACCCACTTATGCTAAATCTGGCTTGCTTTGCAGGACAGTGGAGACAGTAAGGACCCAAATGGGTGCTGCAGAAAAATGAAGGTAGCCCACGGAGCTTTCCTTCCCAGCCTGCAATGTTGAACAGGTTGTCATTGTTTTGTTTCTGAATCTAGTGTGTGTAATTTCTTTTCATTTTGATGGTTTAGTGAAAGCAAGTGAGATACATACATGTATATATATATATATATATATATATGCACATATATATTTATATGAGGTAGGGTATGATCAGGGTGTGTGAGTGTGTGCTCACATCTGTGCATGCATACCTCTATGTTTGTGTCTGTATTTGAAAGAATTTTATATATCTTTTTTTCCCCCTGGGAAATGGGCAAAAATGGAAGTTTTAAGTCCAGGGATATGTAGTCTAGGCTGGCCCCAAGCTTAAAATCCTCTGCCTTAACCTCTGGATTTCTGGGATTAGAGGTGTATACTGGCACACCTAATTGGGAAAGGCTTTTAACATCAAATTTGAGTCCACATTGCTATATATTCAGTTGTTATTTAGTAGAGAAACTCAAACAGTGTGACAAAAAGGCTTCTGGTTTGACAGCAAGCTGGGAAGATATCAGAAGATCTTGTCTAGTCCCAGATCAGAGCAACGAGGCAGTCACTTTTCTGGTCCCCTAAATCCTCATTGTTGCCATGAAGGCTGGGTTGGGATAATTTCTAGATTATACTAGAACAAGAAAGCTTTGGAACTTTGTGGTTGTGTAAGTAGTTAGTATTTATTGATTACTAGTTTCTGCAGTGTATAGAATAGCAATGATTTAAACAAGGTAGACCCGTCTCTCTCCCATCAGAAGGTGCATCTGACCTAGTGACTCCACTCTCTGAGGTCATCGGGAGTCCAGGCTTCTTCTGCATTCTTGGTCTGCCAAACTTAGGGAATTCCCTCATCATCACAATCTAAAAGGTTTGGTCAGCAGGTCCATGTTCAGCAAGATGAAAGGAGAAATGGGGCCCTTTCTCTTCATGAGCAGAGCTCAAGACTTGTGCTCCTTACTTCTACTCAAATCTTGGTGGCCAGAACTTAGTACACTGACCATGCCTAAGTGCAAGAAGGCTGCGAAGTGTTGTCTTCACTCTGTCTGGCCATGCTACTAACTACAAGTTATAGTTTACCAGTGAAGAGAAAGTAGATTTTGGGGACAATTATGAGTCATTGACATGCAAGCTATACTTAAGACAATGAGAAGGCAGGATGGTCTATTGCCTCCCTTACTGTGGGGGACGCTATTTTAGCCATGACATAAGCCTAACATGGAGGAATAATGGTGAGTCTCAGAGAACCTGCCTCTGAAACTCTGTTATTCAAGGTAATGGCTACTTGCGGTAGAATCCTGCCTCTCTATCGCTGAGCTCCACTGTTTCTCCGCCAGTACAGTGGGTGACGGAATTCATGTCTGGCCCTTTGCTCATTAGTTAGCATAGACAGACAGATATGGACACCTGGTTTGCCCAGGACTGTCAACGTCCTCTCAGACTTTTGGAACTATGACTGAGGGACTAATGCTCATGGTGCGGAAGTCACAGGCTTGAGCTTGAGTAGCATAAGCTCAGAAGTGGTGAGAACTCCCTTTCATTGGAAGAGTGAGAAATTAGAGGAAGCTGGTCCTTGCTGAGAGAAAGCAGCTTTCAAATTTACAGAAGGACCTGAGAAGCGGGGGAAATGGGGGAGGCATGCCTGGCTCATGATTGCCTGCTGCTGGCAACTTTGTTTCTCATAAGCTGAAACGCACTCATTCTTATTTGTTAAGACTCTCTTTTAAATACGTCATGTATCAAGGAGCCCTTAATTAAGGGAAAAAGGGTTCCTTATCTTACAGTAGAGGGTATTTTTCCCCCAACAAGTCTTAAAATCTCATGTATCATCTTAACAGCTAATGGCTTGCAAATTTCAATTTTCTGCTTGTCACTAAAAGTGACAACTCAGGAGAGACTATAGAAATTGATTTACCTAGCTAAAGTTATCCAAAGTAGGGAAGCTAAATAGGTCAGTCAATGGAAGCCCAAAGCATGGCAGCTTTTTCCAAATAAAACAGCAAGAAATCCTCACAGGAAGGGATGGGATACAGTGTGACAGTTCCAAAGGGACATTGAAAACAGCTCATCTTTGTTTTGAACTGTTTCCTCATGCACCCATGAGAATGTGGGTTTGGTGCAGATCGTAAGTTGGTATCAGAAGACTGCACTCGCTCTATATATTTAAATTGACTTCAAAGAGAAAATAAATAGGTAGGTCACCAACATGCTCAAATAAAATTGATGAGCAAAGACTCAGATGCAGGAAAGTGACTCAGATGCAAGAAAGTCCATGTTACAAATCTCTCTGCGTGAAATGTGATATCCACTAAAAGGATATATTATGGCATGATTTCAAGTAATGGAACCTAGCACATCAGAGCTTTCAATATTATTATTATTATTATTCCCACTTAAATCATTTGTGTAACAAAACAAATCTGTCCTAACATTGTCCCTGCTCTAGGTCTCTCAACCTTTTAAAACTGACGTTTATTTATCTAGAGCCACAAAATTGGCCAAATAGTTGGGGTTGAGAGCTGGAGAGATTTCTGGGCTCTAACACGGTGATAGGCAAACCTTGGCCTCACATTGTCATTAGCTTTAAAAGTCCTCTTGCCGGGGCTGGAGAGATGGATCAGTCAGCAGTGTGCCTACAATGAGAACATGAGGACAAGAGTTTGCGTCTCTGACACCCAGGTAAAAGCCAGGCATGGTTGTGCATGTCTGTGACCCTAGCCCTGGGGTAGCGAGACAGGTGATATTGGAAGATATTTCACTTCAACTTTTGGCCTCTGTACTATTCTCTCTCTCTCTCTCTCTCTCTCTCTCTCTCTCTCTCTCTCTCTCTCTCTCTCTCTCTCACACACACACACACACACACACACTGATGTCTAGGCTTTAGCAGATAACAAGGAAAGCAGAATATTTGGGGATGGGACCTTTCATGGCTCTCCCAAGAAGTGAAGTGACTGACCCAAATTGTTCCCACCACCCCAAAATCAGGTCTATAATCTAGGGCTTTCTAAAGCAGTCCAGTCCTTCCCACACGGTACCCAGGCTCCCATCAACACAGGGCCAGCAGTATGCTACCCACCGTGGCTGTTAAGCCAGTGATATCTCCCTTTGATGTGTTTTCTTGTCATCTAGAGGTCTTCTTTACTTGGCTTTTGACTCATAGGTCTTCCGTGGGGCTGATAATTTGCATTTTAACAAGTTTTCAGATAATGCTGGTGGTCCAAGTCTCACTCTACTGTTTTCAGCTCTTGCAGGATTCCAGCACCCAAATAATGAATTTGGGTTCTTCTACCATTGCTGTTTGTTGAGGTTTCTCTTTGTTTTTCCAAAGAAGCTTTTATGTTCACCTGGAAGGTAAGACTTATTGCAGGCAAACTGTCCTTTTACAGATGAGTCCTCCGGCCATGTGCTTTGTGGAATAGCATTTGGCCACATGATTCCTGAGGAGCTTTATTTTAAAGCTCATTCCCGAGGGAGTGAAGGATGTACTTCATAATAGGCAACACCAAGGAGGTTAAAGGTCACTGACAAGGACCATTCATTAGGTGGGATGCATGTCTGAGCTCTGCTTACCGGCCTCCACGTGTGGCTAGAGATGGAAAAGCTGACTGGTGGAAGGAAACCCGTGGCACCTGAGGAAATCCAGGCTGAATCCTCCTCCATAAAACAAAGCGGAAGATAAGTAGAAGGTTGAAATCTAAAAGCAGATGGCTGAGTTCCTCCGTGTGAGCTCTAAGTTGGGGGGACCTTTGTGACAGAGTATTTGTGGATTTGGGGGATCTGGACAAGGTGTTGCTATAAATGGCCAGGCGATCCACAGAGTTTGTAATGGGAGCCTGTCTCATAATAACTGCAGCTAGTTTAGGGAAAGCTAGCTGCTGTGTGTGTGTGTGTTTCATGCACGCATTTGAGAGGAATGAGACTTTTGCCCACTGCTGTGAGCAAGACTGACATGGTGGGTAAGGATAGGGCTGCAAAATGAGGCCTTTGTAAGGGCTTCTGCTAGGGACAAACTGACTTTTGGGTCACAGAGAGTCCCTGTGTGGAGCTGGGAATGGGGTAGTGGTTTGAGTTGTGACTTGGCACATTTTCTTTAAAGAGCTGTCCCCTTGCAACAAAATCAGGTTTATAGAATTGCTGAGTGAAGCAGGCCATTCCTGTTCCAACAGGTTCTTTCATTATATGGGGCCATAATCCTTTGCATGATGCTGCCTGGTATTTCAGGGCTACCTCCTTTGCAGATAATCAAGCGGGAGCTAACATCTCTCAGCGGGAAGCTGACAGTCCTGGTCTTTTAAGGTTCCATCCTCAGTCTTTGTCTGACCCATAGAATACTTTTGATGGATAAAAAGAATTCCTTAGCAGAGCAATTCTCTCTTTGAGAAAAAAAAGTACCATATGGGCTATTTAGAAACCCATTTTTTTTTAAATCCAAAGAGTTCTTTCTAATTGCAGTTTTGAAACAATTCTGCAGAGATGTGTGCTTTGGGGGAAGGGGAGCCCTTTTGTCTCTAACTCCCAGGAACACGTGCTCCCTGTTTCAAAGTGGACAAATCAAGCAGGAAATTTTTCAATTGTAGTTTAAGCTGAGTGGACCCTTCGGATTTTCCCGGAGTTTGTCAGAATTCTATTTCTGGGAGGCTGCATTGTGATGGAGTAAGACAAGCCGGGGAGGGCAGGGGAGAAGAATCAGAATGAGAAACACGCGAAGAGAAAACAGATGTCTCCATGTCCCATGCAGGGCGCTCATCTGTGTCGCTCCAGTCTGGAGGAACAGCTTTGGACATGAACAGTAAACACAAACAAGAAGGAACGGGTTAGGGGTGCCTGGAGCTCCGCCGTGGGACTGTCCCATAGCTGTAGAGTCTAGGTTCTGAGAGCTTCTCCAAGCTGCCTGCATTCCTTGGAAGGAGCCAAGAGTGTGTTCTCCTTTGTGGCAACTGGGAAGGGCCCTCCTGAATCCCACCTGATCCTCAGTCATGTCTGTACTTTCTCCCTAGAATTTGCTTTCTGTTAGGTCTGGGAACAGGTAGGGCGAGGCAGAGACACATAGCTTCCTCCATCCTGCCCTTTTCTTGCTTTCACTATTGAAATTCACAGCTCTAGCTTCCCTGTGCCTTCAGTACTGGTGACTAGTTTGATGAGACTTTCAATGTTTATTTGTATAAGCCAATAGATAGGTCTCAACATGTAGTCCCCGGACCCAAGGTATTAGTACCACCTGGAAACTTCTAGAAATGGAAGCTCTTCTACATTAAGCACTCCAGGCCTTGTGATTTATCAAATCTTCAGATGATTCCCGCTGAATCCTGAGACTGGCCCTTCTGAGACTTACCTGGGTAGAGTGCAGCCATAGACAAAATTGGATTTCCCCATCTGAACTTGGGGTCCTGAAGCAGGTTAGTGGAAGGGGGTATGGTTGAGGGGAATATCTGGTTCTCCATTTGCTTCACTATATTCCTCTATTTTGTCTGAGTGTTAGACCTACCTTGTGGCCACTGCTCTGTGGTTGGCCTTGGGTAGTGATGCTAAATGTCACTGGTCCACCATGCAACTTTCCAGCATCTCTTTTCTGTCCCGTGGTTTAGATGTGTTCTCAGGGTTGTCTTCTTTAGAGTTGTTCCAAATGCACAGTGCATCGATGCATGTGTGTGCACAAATACACGCACCACACTGAGAGAGAGACTATCAAAGGCTCAGAAAATGGCATTTTGCATGCTTTCATTTTCTTTTCTTTTAGGACATGAGCTGGAGAGAGGCAGACAGCAGAGATTCTTTGATAAAAAGATTCTCATGGAATTACTCCTCACATGTTTTGGCTGTAGGACTTTCACTGCAGATTAAACAGTTCACGTGTCTACTGAAATTCACTCCTCCTTACTCTCCATCTTTGAGTCAGCCACACTGTGTCAGTGAATCCTCTCCATGAGTTTCATGAATGCTGATGTTCATTTCATTTTGAGCATGGTAAAGGCTTCTTCCCTGGGTCTCGGGGTTAGATTTTGGCTTTTTTTGTGGCAAATATCTTTTGGATTGCCCGCACATCCTGAGCCCTCTTATGAGGATAACTGGAAGAAGTCAGCTACGCTCTCTCTATTCCTTTCCCTCTTCTTGGAAAAAGCCCCAAATTTAATCCTGACCTTTCTTGAATGGTGTGTGAGGGGCAGCCATTAAACGATAAGAAGAAGTTTTCCTTCTGCATTTGACCTCTGAGGTAGAGCTGGGAATTATCTTGAAAGGGAGTCACGCTGTATTGCTTTTTGGATGATGTTGGAAAGATTAAGTTATTAAAAGCTTGAACTGGTTCTTGCCTGTGTTATGATCCTCTTCTGCAGTGCATCCTAATTTTTCGGTAAAGAACTCTTCAAATCTTTTATGAGCTGGTGTAGAGGTTTGGGAGAGAATGTAGAGACTGAGTATAAAATAAATGATAGAGGGGATTGCCCAGCTCCTTTCTTTGTTGGCCTCTGTGGGACAGATAGGGGAATGCTTTTTGTTGAGTTTCCTAACATCCAGGGAAAGGGCACTGAAGTCCTCAAATGGTGACCACTGACTGAACTCCTCCCTGGTGGGAGCTCGAGAAGCATCGCAGGTGAGGGGAGAGATGCTGGCTGGGGAACTAGGCACAGGCTGTTGGACAAGGTGACCTTATATGTTATGGGCATTTTGGTATGTAAAGGGGTCAATGCTTTGGAATTCAGGTAGAAACCATGAGCCAAGCCTTAAGATGCAGAGGACTAAGGAGGGGAGCTAGAGCCTTGAAGGCGGTTTTGGGGAACACTGGGTCTGTGAGCTCAGCCTGTATTCAGCCATTTCATGATACCATCTGCTCCAGTCACTTCCTGTTGCTCTCTTTACGGATCCATTTTCTCCAGTGCCTTCAATCACCTACTCGCCTTTTCGTTTCTCCAGATCGCCCTTTCTCCTTCACCTGCCCAATTCTGCTGCCGAGGAGCTTAACCCATTTGAAACAAAGCAAAAATGTGTAAACTCTGTTTATTAACGTGCTGGACAAATCGAATCCACACCAGGAGATTAAACCCAATGTTTGAGCATGTCGGGGAGGGAGGTGATATTAAAAAAAAATGTTTAAAAGCACTTGGTTTCAGTGTGGTTATACTAATTGGGAGTAAATCACTGACATGGCAGGTCTGAGTTCTAATGGTTAAAACAAGTCCCACTGCCTATTACCTTGAGAAAGGGAACACCAGTTAGAAAAGGGGCCATTGGGTCATTCCAAGGTCATGGTGGGTTATAGATTTTTATCTCATTGAGAGGGTGTTCTCTTTCTACTTGAGAAGAGTTACCCACTAGCTCTGGTTTCATTTGTTTAATGGAGGCAGGGAAGGAGAAAAGGGGTCCAAGGAAGCTGAGAATGAGGATATATTCTCCCGTGTTCTTCCTGCTTGGGCACTGGGAGCCACTTGCAAGCCCACTTCCCCAAGGCAGCCTTCTTCATTCAGCTTGGCTCTCATGGTTCAGGTGTCATCCCTTCCCTGTCACTTCACGACTACGGGTGGTAACAGGTTCTGCTGTGGTTGTTTGCCGGTGTTCCTCAGTCTTATCCTAGCTTTGGAAGCAATCGCTTTGTCCAGCATTCTCAGAGTTCTCTGTTTTGAGGGTGCTGTTCCTTGGCTTCCAGGACCTTGGCAGGGAGGTCTGACAGATGCAACCTGCACTGACAAAAATTGTCCCTGTCTATTTATTCATAACACTCCCAGCCTCTTAGCTTTGTCTTGTACGCGGTCCACCATTTTCCACATCCCAGCTTTGCAGCCTCAACTCCCACTACTGCAACCCACCATCTCTTTGCGTTTCCAATTAAAATGTTTGAGCAAGTATCAGATGAGCTGTTCCTTTTTTCCTCATTTTACAGCCTGATCCCAGCCCCCTCCTTCATCTCCTCCCAGTCTCACCCTCCTGGTTTTCCATTCCCATCCCCCACCCCATTTCCTCTTCTTCTCAGAGAAGGGGAGGGTCCCAAGGGGTACCAACCTACCCTGGCTAGATGAGCCATTCTTGCTTCTAGGCCTGAAAATTCGTAAGTTGGCTCATTTGCTCAAATAATCTTGGTTCTACCTCCTGTGACTTTGGCTTCAGAGAACCACAAAGTACACAATGTTTATGGCAGGCAATGACTGGGGGTGGTTCCCATAGATGGAGAGTGGCCATTGCAGGTACTGTACCTGACATGAAACTTTACTTATTCATTATGTGTATGTGTTGTTTACGCCTGCTAATGCTTGTGTGTATGTGGGTAGTGTGCCCCCACACATGTCTGTGTGGGAATGATGTCTACCTTGACATCTTTCTCTATTACTCTCTACTTTCTTTTTGGAGATAGCATCTCTCGCTGAACCTGGAGCTCACAGTGTAGCTGGACTAACTGGCCAGTGAGCTACAGGGATCTTCCTATCACTGTTCTATCCCTCAGCAACGGGGTTATAGGAGTGTAGCACCATGCCCTATCTTAATATGAGTCCTGGAGATGTGAACTCAGATGCTTGCTCAGCAAGTACTTTACCCACTGAACCATCTCCCTAGTCATAGTTGTAATACATGAATGGATGACTTACTATAAGTACACATTATGCAACAATGAAATCAAGCCCATGGGCATACCCATCACCCCACATACTTATCATATTTGTGGTGAGAATGCTGAAGATATACTTACTTATCAATCTGGGTATATAGCATTGTTCACCATGGCCATGATGTTCCACAATAGATTCCCAAACTTATTCACTCTAACTGAAACTTTATATTCTTTGACAGCATCTCCTTAAGCTTCCCGTCTCATCTAGTCCCTGATAAATACCCTTGGATCTCTATTAGTTCAGCATCTGTAGATTCCACATGCAGTTAAGAGCTCATGGTATTTGGCTTTCTGTGCCTAGCTTGTTTCACTTAGCACAATATGCCCCATATTATCTATGTCCTTCCAGGTGACTAGGATTCTACAAAGAATCAGTAATATTCCATTGTCTACAATGCATTCTCTGTCAAGGGACACTTCAGACATTCTCACATTTTGGCTAGTGTGAGTAGTGCAGCAATGAGCATAGAAGTACATATTTCTTCTACACACTAATTTCAGCAATTTGATTGTAGAATCACTTATATTCGTTCTATTGTTAACCACTTGAGGAAACTTTATTTTTTTTCTCACAATGGCTGTACCCTTTCACATCACCACCGACAGCATTCTCGTTAAAATTTGTTAAGTTTAATTAACTAGTTTACTTTTATTTTATTTGTGTGGTTGTTTTGCCTGAATGTCTGTGCACTGAGTATGCGATGCCCAGGGAAACCAGAAGAAAGTGTTGGAGTCTATGGAACTGGAGAAATAGCTAGGCGGATACTGAGATGAAACCTGGATCCTCTGGGAGAAGAGCCAGTGCTCTTAGCCGCTGAGTTATTATCTCTCCAGCTCATCTCTTAACTTTTTGAAAAATGGTTGGTTTAATGGAGGATGAGATAATTTCTTGGGGTTTTGATTTTCATTTCTGTAATGTTAGTGAGTCTGAGATTTTTTTCTCCCACATAACTGCTGGTCATTTATATATATATCCTTTTGAGAAGTATCTATGTGGGCCATCCATTTTCTTTTTTTTTTTTTTTTAATTTATTTATTTTTATATCAATCACAGGATAGGTACTTTGCATCCCAGGCATAGCCTCCTCCCTCATTCCCTCCCACCCTCCCACTCCCTCCCTCATCTCCCTCCTCCCCGCCCCTTCCAAGT
>CM053751.1:54360365-54384665 GCA_028658305.1 Pachyuromys duprasi
TTTCTCACCGTGGGAGTTCTGCTCACCTGGCAATCACGGGTGCTGGCGTTTTAGGTCCCAGAGTTCAGTCTCCTGGTCGCTGCGTTGTTTCTGCTCTCCTACTCCTCAGACACAGTGTCCTCTAGTGGCAGCCATCTTGGATCTCTGGGCCATCCATTTTCAATGGTATTATTTTTTTCTTGCTGTTGAGTTGTTTGCATGTGTGTATTTTGTATATTAATCCCTTGTCAGTTTTATTATTTGCAAACGTTTCCCATTTTGTAGGCAGTCTTTCAGTCATTTTTGTTTTCTTGATGGCAGACATTTTTTAGTTTGATATAATTCCCTCCTCTACCTGTCTATTTCTGGCTTTGTTTCCCATGCTTTTGGTATTACGTTAAAAACAAACAAACAAACAAATAAAACCTATCCACCCACCCACCCACCAACCAACCAACCAACTAACCAACCAACCAACCAATCAAGAAACATTGCCTAGGCAGATCTTCAGAAGATTTTCCCTCTGTTTTCTTCCAATAGTTTCACAGATTCAGAGCTTGTGCTTCAGTGTAAAGTTGATTTTAGTACAGTGTGGAGCCAGAAGGGTGTGATCTCATTTATCTGAGTGTGGAAACCCAACCTTCCCAATACGAGTCATTGACAAGCATCTTTTCTACTTTGTGTTTCTGCAACTTTTGTCAATGATGTATTTCCTATGAACATGTAGATTCATTTTCTGCATCTTCTATTATGTTTTCTTATTCTGTGTGTCTGTTTTTGTGTCAGTATCAGGCTGTGTTGAATACTGTCATTCTGCAATGTCGGGTGAAATACAGAGTATGGTGCCAACATTATTCTTTTCCCTTATTTATTTACTTGTTTTTGTTATTCAGGTCTACACAAATATCTGTAGCTCTACATAAAGTTTTTTTCAGTTCTAATTATTTTACATATCTAGTGATATTAAACATATTCACATTGTATAGACACCAAAATGTTAATTTCTAAAACTAAACAAAAATCATCCCAAACAGAAAGTCTGCTTTTAATGAATTTAATGCAGTAACTCCCAAATATCTCTCCTTCTAGCTCCTGTTAACCTCAATTCTACTTTTTATTTATATAGGTTTGCCTCTTTTAGACACTCATGCATGTGAAATCATGTAATATTGTTCCTTTGTGTGTCTGCCTTATCTCCCTTAGAATAATATCCTCAACCCATGGTTAGCATATATCTGGATTTCATCCTTCTTTTAGAGTAATAAAATAGTTCATAGAATGTATATATCATATTTTGTTTATCCAGTTATTTGTTGGATAACAAATTGGGTTGCTTCTACATTTTGGCTCTTGTACAAGATGCATAAATTGAATTCAAGTTTGTTTCCTCTCCCTGATGTCCTTGCATCTTTTAAAATGTAGAACACAGTTCTTTTATCTGGGTTATTCATAGAACCTGGGAGAGTGAGGGGCCCCTTTATAAGACCCTTCCCTCCCCTGAGAGTCAGCAGGCTGCCTAGTTCAGTTTACAGAGGAGGAGAAATGGCCTTGGAAACTGCCTAGTCACATTACCTTTTCAATTTCTGAAATACCTCAATCATCTTTCCCAGGGTTGGATCCAATTTCTCCCTCTCTGAAGCAATTCTGTTTTCACTCAGTCCTGCATCAGCGAGCAGGTGAGCTGACAGGGCCTCAGTGAGCTGCAGAGTTTGCCTTCCTTCTGTCCAGATGCCATTGCACTAGACACCAAAGGGATGGTAGTTAAAAGTTTATGCTTACTCTGAGCCAGCTTTGAGGCCCTGCCAAAGACTTTCTTTATGAAAAAAAGGAAGTAGCTGACTCAGTTTTGGGTGCTTTTCTAGCAGTTTGCATAATTTACCTTTTAAATTTGCCTTTAGACTCCATGATGCCTCTATTTTACAGGTAGAGAATCTGAGGATCACACAAGGAAAGTACCCAAATCTAGTAGTATGACTGGGACTTGGACTCTTGACCAAGCCACTTTCATGTCCACTGGGTCACAGTGTGAATTCTTGACATAAGAACGACACCATACCATTGGTGGCTGTTCCTCTGCTCCCATTTGCAAGGGGGCCTGGGGGAGTTCCCAGGGCCTTCCATCTATCACCTGAACTTCACCGGATGATTTGGAGTAACTTGAGAGAGGGGCTGTCTAGGTACTTTTCTATACCTGAGACAAGATACCACAACCAAGGCAACTTAGAGAAGAAAAAGGTTTTTATCGGGGGTGGGGGAGGGATATAGTTTTAGAGCGTTAGCATCCATGACCATTATGGTGGGCAGCAAGATGGCAGGCATAGTGTTGGAGCCAGCAGCTAAGAACTTTCATCCCGAGACACAACCGCAAGGCAGGGAGAGGTAGCTAGGAATGGTGTGGGTTTTTGAAACGATAAATCTACCCCCAGCAACATACCTCTTCCAAAAGGCCACACACCTGAATCCTTCCCAAACAGTTCCAACCAACTGGGGACCAAATATTCAAATATATGAACCTATGAGGGTCATTTTCACTCAAGTTTCCATAGGGACATACAATATGCATTTTTCCCCTATACATCATCCAATGCTTAGCACCTAGTACATTTTCTATAAATGTATAGAAAGCTGATCTACAAATGGAACAACAAGCAATAGTTTTGAACAAGTCATTTATTTTCAAGGGAGAGCAGAGTGGAGGGGAGATGTCTATAAAACAATTTATCATGCCTGCCATACCAACATTGTTTCTCATTTTTAAAATGTGTGTGCAAGGATCTTATAGGAGTAGATGTTTGATGCCCCAGCTAAGCTAGAGTTCAATCAAAGCCCTGCAAGACTCAGCCTTTGATGTCCTCTCTGAAGACTACAATTTTGAGAATTGCTTTCTTGATTGGCTATTATGGATAGGTAAAGAGAGGCTGGCGCTCAGGTGGGGCAGCAGGGATGTTCCTGGAATTCCAATGGAGATTGGCTTTGAATGCTTGGTAGTTATTCATGAGAGCTCTTTCATATGGAATCACACTTCCTTGCAAATGAAAATATTTATATATGATAGTATTCATGCAATTTGGAAAAAAAATTGCAGCCTGCACTGGCTCCCCTTTCCATCGTGTCTGGCATCCCAGAATATTTTCATTCCTCCCCCAATGTTAATAAAAAAAGAAATCAAACTTTTGCAGGCTTCACTTAGTTTCCGACTTTCAATCAGATAAGCCTGTGAGCTGGGTATTTCCTTCTCTTCTTTCAGGATCCATGAGGGATTGTTTGTGGCTGGGCTGGTAGGTTTTAGCATTGTCTACAACAGGAAAGGCAGGCTTATTCTTTGAAAATTGTGTGTAATTTACAACCTTCATATTTCTTCCCCCAACTCTGTCTTTTCCACCCCCCACCTCCCACCCCCACCCGTGTTTGAATTTAGAAGACTTCTTCTCCCTCCTCCCATCCAATTTGCTGTTAGTACAAAGTTAAGGAGTTATGGCTTAAAATATTGATCCAGTGTTTTTACAGAGACTTTGGTATCTGGGTTCTGCATTTTGATATGGCTGATTGAAAGTGGTCTGGGTTAAATTTGCTTAATAGGATGTTGCACTCCCCTTCTGAGTCAATTTTTATCCATTTTATCAAGTTACTTATTGATTACAGCCCTCCCCACACTCACATTAGCTTTCTGGGAAACTTAAAAGAAATATGTTCCTTGCTTTGAGGAGGGTAGGAATGTCATAGCATCTAGCTCATCAGGGACTCTAGAGATCTCAATACTTTAAAATGACTCCATTTCCTCGTAGGGACTTGGCTCAGAGTCATGAGGACAGTGTTGGTTATTTTGAATAGACTCCATATCAACGTTTGTCCCTTTTTTTTCTTCGTTAACTTTATTTTCTGGGAATCTGTAGAGGCAATCTCATGCTTGAATAAAAGGAATCCAAAGGGAGGAATGTGGCAGTCATGTTGGCTCACCCCAAAGAAGGAAGTCTGGTTAAGTTGCTAGGTAAAGGAGAGGGTGGGCAACTGTTCTCCTGCCTGAGCCCAAGTTGATAAGGCAGAGTGGGAGTGGAGACAATGTGCTTATGCTCCGCCATGGCCTGGCTACACTTTCAGGCACGTTCATTCTCCTTGATTCACAATCAAATGTAGAAAAGTCCAGTGTGAGGGTAGAAGTATGTAATGAGGATGATTCAGACCCTTAGATAGTCATATTTCTCTACCCCACCAATTCCATTACTGGGGTCATTTAAGACACTGAACAAGGGAAGACATGTTTGCTTTCCTATTGAATTGCAGTTTTGTCTCTGCTAATGGCTATTTCTGTAGTCAAGTTCACATAGGACTATGACACTGGCATGTATAGCCTGCCATATTTATCCTGAGACACCTTTATGCTACATGTAGTTTTATTTTTCTTTCTATTTTTGAGACAAGGTCTCATGTAGCCCAGGCTAGCCTTGAAGTCACTAAATATATGAGGATGACCTTGAACCCCCAATCCTCTTCTCTCCACCCTTTATATAATTAATTATTTTATTTATTCTTCATCTGCTGTTACCATTTCCAGTTTACTTGGTCCTGGGTATTAAACCCAGATCTTGACATGTGCTAGGCAAGCACTTTTACAACTGAGCTAAATCCCAAGTTGTTTTTTTTATTCTACTTAAGTATCGATGTCTAGAAAGCAAAGCTGGTATCCAGGACCTGCAGTGGGCATTAACTAAATGAGCTGCACATCTCCTTATTTCAGAGAAACCTACATTTAGCTACCAGCCTCTTAGACAGACACCCGTGATCCTTGGCCCCTGTCTTGAATCCCTTGTGTAGTCCCTTCCCATATTGTGTCAGGATTCTTCTGTGTGACCAGTGGGATATGCAGAAGTGACAGTGTATGATTATGAGGCGAGTCCGTAAGTCTGTGCTCCCCGCTCTCCACTGCCCCGAATCCCAGTTTGTGGGGAAGCCAGCGGCCATGCTGTGCGGACACTTAAGCAGCTGGCTGGAGAGGTCTATGTGGCCAGGAGCTGAGGGGACGCGGGATGGAGTGTTTATTGTCCAGCCTGTTTCCTTTTCTGAATCTATTGATCAGACTCACTCCCTGAGGAGATGATTGCCTTGTAGTGCAGCTCTATGGAAGTCAGCATCGTATTCAGGTCTAGAAGATAAAGTGTTGCCCAAGGGAGGAAAGAAGCAATTGAAATGGTAAAAGGAGGAGCCCAGGTGGGATTTTGTTGTTGCTAAGTCAGGGGCTCTGATCTATAAATTGCTTACTCGCTGTGAGCCTTGCTTGTTCCCATAGATTTGGATAGTAGTAGTAGACATGGATTTTGGGACCAACTTGCCTCCCCATCCAAGTTCTTTCTGGTCTGTGTCCTGATTCCATGGGATAAGGATCTAGAAGAGAGGACCTCCAAGGTTCTAGGATGGGTCAGGGTTCACGGCATGCCCTGACCTTCTGGAAGGCAGCCTGCTGCATGGAGACTGATCCTGCATGAAAGTGTCTTGCTTTGGAGCCTGGTTCAGTCCTATAATAGCCATGTGACCTTGGTAAGTCATTCAGTTTCTTCTGGCTTTACTTCTATCATCTATGAAATGGAAAACTAACATCATCTCCATCGAGTGTGACGGGTTAGAATGCATACACATTGTTCCATGCAGGCACACAGTAGGCACTTCATGAACATCAGTGTACCATTTGATTTTGCTTTGAAGATAATATTGATTATATATATATATAACTATATTTATGTGTTAAAACTGAATTTAGACATAAGTAACTGCTTTGTGAGTGGCAAGTTGACAGAATGGAATCTAGGAGTGGAGGAAGTAGTCTAATGCTGGGTACATAGAAAACAAACAGGGTTTTAACTGATGGTAAGGACCAAACCAGAATGCACCACCCTGGCTTGCTAAGCTCTGTCTCATCTGAAAACTCATTTGTTATTGTCACTGGGTGCTGGTGTTTGACTGTATGGCACACTCTGAACAGATCCACGTCCCCATTCACCTGTTAGAGGAATTGGTTCATGTAATTGTACATGCTGAGAAGATCCAGGCTCTGTCATCTGCAAGCTGGAAACCCATGTGAACCAGTGAGGCAATCAATACAAATCTCTTAAGAACGAGGGGAGCTGGTGGTATACATTTCTATGAAAGGGCAGAAGCCCTATGTCCCCGCTCAACAATCAGAGGATAGAAGGAAAGGTCTTTGGCGGTATGCGAAGGCAAATGACCTTAGTGTTATCAAAGAGGCTGCAAAGATAGACCTTTGCTCAGACAGGAGTGTCATAAGAACCAGAGGGTCACTGTAGATATCACATGTCTTGGGATGTTGGCAGTGAAGGACACTGGCTATTGGGGGAAGCAGTGGCTTCAAGTCAGATTGGTAGAGCAGATATGGGTGGCCTTTGCCCTGGCAGCAGACATTGCTGCAGCGGAGCTTGATAGTGATTTATGGCAAGTTTAGGCTGGAAAGACTTAATTTAAAGAACCATTTGAGTGTTATCTTTTGAGAAATGTCTATTTGAATCATTTGCCCATTTTTTAAAGAGTAGATAGCTTCCCTCCCCCCATTTTTTCTTAGTGAATTTTTTTTCTAGTCCCTCTTGTGTTCTGGACATTAGACTATTGATGAAAGAAACAGCTTTCCCCTCAAAGGAACAAAATAAATACTTTATGCTGGAGCCAAATATGAATGACTTGGCCTGGGAACATAGATTCAGGTTTCCCTAAATTTTATATTTCAACATGATCACAGTACTGTTGTGTTTTTATAGTAACAGAACAAAGAAAATCATAAATCAAGACATTTTTCAAATACATTTGTGTGTACATCAGCAGGTGGGTTATAGAAAACTGGACAAATCTCAGTGATAGCCTCAGATACTAACCTAATGGCATTTTTAGCCTTTTGGTTGGTAGAAACTAGGGGTCTGATCATACATTCCAAAGGATTTACAAAATCATCACAATGATGTTTAGCCATATGGAGAGAAGAGTAATAAATAGACTTTTAAGGAAGCTGAAGGTGGTTCAGGTTATTTTACTCTGAACTTGCAATGTTTTCACCTCTCCACTGAAGTTCTCTGATCAGTCACTTATCTTTATAGTGACTGCTTCTTTCCAGGAATTCTCATTCATAAGCCCTTGTTGGATACATAATTTGAAAAAAACATTTTAATATAAATATATATAATATTATATGCAATTGCATATATAAAACTATATATATATGTATATGCAATTGTAGAGGCCAAGAAGACCCATGACCTGTCATTTGCAGGCTGGAAACTCATGTGAACCAATGAGTCAGTTAATATGAATCTCCTAAGAAACAGGGGAGCTAGTGGTATACATTTCTATCAAAGAGCAGAAGCTCTTTATTATATGTTCTACTATATACTATATATTATATTGTATTTGTTATATGTTATATAGTATATAGCATATCATATAGTATATATCATATCATACAGTCTATATTATATTATATGTTTTATATATATTATCTGCAAATTTTCTATTCACTTTGTTTTGTTTTCTTAGCCATCCAAATCTTATGTCACAATGCACAGTGTTGAATTTCACTCTTTTCATCTTACACTAGAGCAGTTTCTCTAGTTTTCCCAAAATTCTACAAGGCATCTAAGGTCCTCTTAACGAGCTTCCTTTCTGCTTAATCCCCAATGACAGCTTTTATTGCTTGCAGTTGATAACCGCAGCATAGCTGTACTCTGATGACTTCCATGGGTCCCATCTCATGCTGCACGTTTCTCCACACTTGACTCAGCCTGCAGGTGATGGAAGGAGTGGCATCTTTAGGGCATGAGGAGTTGGCTCCTCATCAGACCATGGCTCCATCTTTAGTCACATCATTTCTGTCTCTCTCAGAGTTGAGTCTCCATTTTGTACTCTAAGTTCATACTTGGTTCTTGATGTTTTCTTCATCCCTGAGTCTTTTCTAATAATTCAAGGGAGATCTATAAAGAAATAGAATTATAACTCAAATAACTATAATTTAGTCCAACACTCCTCTCACCTGATCTTGTGACGTTGGTACAGAACTACCATATGTTGGTTCAGTAATAAAAAACAATTAACTTATACTAAAATTGCCATTGTCCCTGGGAAGAACATTAAAAGCAGTAAATGTATTTTTAATTGGTCAGTAATATTTATGAAACTTCCCATCTCAGATATTTTATATATATTCCACTCCTGACCCCACCAGAATGATCTCCTCTCTACCCCCACCCCCACTAAACAGGGCCTTTCCCATCACCTGCCTTTGTGGATTCCTTGTTTATCACTCTCCTACTTTTGCATCTACATTCATCACTTTTATTCTTGACACATCATTTGCTGATAATCAGAGCTACTCAAATGGTCAGATCCACTCCCTTGTTAGGCGGTGATTCTCCTGCCATTGTGATAGTTCAAGGATGTTGGCAGTAGGTTCCGATGATGTTGAATCTGATGATATACTCTTGCCATATGTAGGGTCTTAGGCTTACATTTGTGTTCCTGCTTTAAACTGTGCTATGACACCAGGGTTGAATCTGGTTAGGTTTTGCCCTTCTTTAAAAATTGCTACATTAATGATGGGGAGGGACCCTTGGGCCCTGAGTTGGATCTGGCTTTTGTCTTGGCTTTAATTTCTTTGAGAGGAGTTGCCTCGGTGACCTTTTCAGCCGCCCTATCGTTTCCACAATAAGGACAGTTATGCTACCCTCAGATGGCCCAGATTCTCCACGAGTCAGCTCTATATTTCAGCTCTATCAATCCTTTGTTCTATGATTCTGTGGACCATCTTTGTGAAGGGAGGAATAGACTCTGCCAATGTGGGAGTGGTGGGAGCTAGCTGCCAGGTATGTGGACTTCCCAAGTAAGAGATGGAGCAGGGGAATGGCCGACCAGACCCACCATGCTCCAGGGAAGCAGAGGGTAGAAGATGGAGAGTAAATACATGGGGGCTGGTGGCTCTGAACCAGCTGCTGACACACAAGGAATACTAGTCATTTTTAGGTGTTTAAACCCCAGAGACAGAGAGAGATAGAGACAGACAGAGAGAGAGAAAGAGAGAGAGGTATAGCAACAGTTGTATTTATGAGCTCAAGGTATTTGTGAAGACTCAACGTTTGCCTACTCTGTTTCCCCACTCTTAGTCCTCCATATTCTGTTCCTTCCTGTTCAATCGCAGTGGAAAGAACTTTTTCTGAATATCTTGAACAAATTTTCAGAGTGAGATTTCATTGACCTGAATGAGGTCACATGTTCATCCCTAAAGCTGGCTGGAGGATGGATTGTGCGTTATAGCCTAGGAGAGTGTTTTCTCGAAGGGCAAGGGGAGTTTTGTTACTAAAAAAAGGGGGGGGGATTGCTGCACAACAAACTGGCTCAGGTCTGTGTTGGAGTAATGCAGCCCATGATGCCTCTGAGCCTAGTTTCTTCACAGGTAAAATCTCTCCTCCATAGACCTGCTGTAAAAGCTGTAAATAATAAATGCCCAACACCTGGCAGGGAGCAGGCCTTCAGCAATCATCAACAGTCCTTACTGTTAGATGTAGAGAACCAGATGGTGGGAAATTTTACCCAGTGGAAAGGTAGGTGCCTGCCTGAGTGTTTATGTGTGTGTGTTCACTCATGAGTTTGTGCTTGTGTGTGTATGTCTGGTATGTCTTTGTGTGTGATGTACACATATGCGCTCTTATTTGTGTGTTGCACGTGTGCCTTCCTGTGTTAGCTCTCAGGAAGGGCATATTAGTAACAGTGGGATTTTCCTGTCTCAACTAGTTGTTTTTTCTCTCTCTCCCTTTGTGTGTGTGTGTGTGTGTGTGTATGAAGATGTACTTGTTTGTGGGTACATGCTTGTGTATGCATGTGGAAGCTAGAGGTTTACTTGAGGTGTCTTCCTTTAGTGTGTGCATGCTTTCTTTCTGTGTTAACTAGGTCTCTTTTTTTGTTTTGTATTTTTATTTTTTAAATTTTTTCTTCTTGAGAATTTCATACATGTATGTAATAAAATATGATTATATCCACCCTCCATTCTCTCTCCAGCTCCTCTCACATCACTCTCCACATGTCCCACCTCCAACTCCGTGTCTTTTCTTTTGATTAACCCACTAAATCCCATCAGTGCTGCCCATGGGTGTGGGGCCATCCACTTAGAGCACAGGAAAGCTACCAATGGCCACACCCTAACAAGAACGATGTCCCCTCACCTGCAGCTCTCTGGCAACATTCCTCGGTAGGTGGTAGAGAGCACCTCTTTCAACTGTGTAAAATTTTGGTTGACTTGATCTTGTGTAGATCTTGGGCCAAGCAAAGCTGCTGTGAGTTCATCAGTGTGACACTCATGTGCTGTCCAGAAGACGGCATTCAACGCCACTTCTCTCCAACCTGCTACTTTTACACTGTTTCCACCTCCCGTTCAGAGACGTTTTTTGAAACCTGTCCACTGTATTTCTGTGACAGAGTCTGCCACCGAACATGGAGTTTATCAATATGACTAGGCTGGCTGGCCAGTGAGCTTCAGGGATCTGCCCGTTTCTGTTCCTCCAGTGCTGGTGTTATAGAGATATACTTCGATGGTTGCTTTCTATGTGGGTCTGAACTGAATAATTCCTGCTTACATAGCAGGCACTTTACTGGCCGGGCCAGCAATATAGTTGCAGTGAAGGCTCATTAAGAGAAAACTTCTGGTTAAAAAACTAGAATCCCTGGTTTGGGTGGAAGCCTAACATTCCAGTTGGGCATGTCAATCACCTGCCCAAGAGACTACCCCTCCAGAAGGCAGGTTTACCTTAAGCCATGAGAAAAGAGAAAGGAGAAATAATGATCCCTTTAAGGAGATAATATACTTCTCCTTCCTAGAATCCTTGCCCTTAGTGCAGTCTCTTTCAAAGCCATAAGCATGCATCTTTGTAAGTCTGCCTGTTTCTCTGAATTGCTGGGGAAAATGTAACATTTCCCTTTTTATCTAAGCATGTTTTCCCTAACACTTCAGACTTCACTCTTTCTCTAATGTCACCCTCCTGCTGTGTGATTCTTCGCTTCTTTCTTCCTTTTTTCCCTCCCTTTCCCTCCCTCCCTTCATCTTTCCTTCCCTCCATCCCTCCCTTTGTCTGTCCTTCCCTCTGTCCCCCTCTCTTTCTATGTTCCTTCATCTCTCTCTCTCTGTGTCTGTGTCTGTCTGAGACAGCGTTTCTCTATGTAGTCCTGGCCATCCTCCAACATGGACCAGGGTAGCCTCAAATTGAACCCACAGAGTCCTGCCGCCTGCCTCTGCCTCCCAAGTGCTGGCATTAAATGCATGTGCCACCATGCCCAGCCTTTGCCTTGTGGTTCTTGTATACCATGTGTCTATCCTCCATGCCTAATGCGAGCAGCACAGCTTCCTCTCTTCCTCTTTCTTGTTTCCCTTCTCTGGGCTGTTGCAGAGACTTGTAGCTTATTTGCTTTGCAGTCTTTTAAAATCTGATGAATTTGTCCTGCAGTTTCCTTTTGAGTCTGTTCTTCAATTCTTTTACAAACTAGACTAAGAGCTCAGAAGGAAGCTTAATTTCCCAGGTAACATGCAGATGCACCACTGGGGTTCCCCCAAGTTCCCAGTAACATCATTTCCTCAGCCCCCCTTTTTATTTTCTTTTGCAGTACTGACTCCCCCCAGTTTTTAAATTGCCCTCCTTTCTCTTGCATTCTTCTCCGTCTCCTTCTCACGGTCTAATATACACATGCATACATACTGTTAAAATGCAGTATCTCTCATTGTTTGTGACATGAATTGAATTTATAAAATTTTTCTATCTTGGCTTAAAAATGATTTGAGTTATTCCTTCAGCTATGTGCTGCAGAATAACGTTAACAGCTGCATAAATTGGGAAAAGGGTGGAATAAATAAGAGAAAGTTGAATTAGAAAACAAATGTGTGTTACTCATCTCTTGTGGTTGCTAGAGGTGGGATCTGTTTACTGAAAAGAAAGTTTCACATTCCCTCTTCTTAATTTAAAAGCCAAGCCAGCTGAATGTTTTGTATTGTCTCCAACACAAGCCAAGCAACGATGTTAGTGGTCCATGCCTGTGCATGTGTGGCCCTTGATCTCTCTACCATGGAGTATCATGGACTCATAATAAAACGGTCCCACCCAGCTTTATTGGGACCAGAGAAGCAAACCAAGGTAGGGGGATGATGGGACATTAGACAGGCAGGCAGGAGGAGGGAAGCAGCAGATCTTCTCCCTGAGAGCCCATGGACTGTAAAAAAGGAAGAGATGGCTACAGTGGAAAAGCATAAATAAAGATGAAATAGAAAATCCACTTTGGCCCTTGCTCCCAAAGAATTAGACACATGGATTTGCTTCTATGCTGGACCCATCTGTAGTCACAGGCTGTCTATTTTCTGGCCTGTACTTTTGGGAAATGTTATTGTTGCTGGGAAGGTGTGTCCAGGCTTGAGCAGTTAGTGGAATGTGGTGGCCATCTGGAAAACTATGTATAAACCAATTTCTTTCATGCTGTCTACGTACATGACCACCTGTCCTTGCTCCTTTGAAGGGGCACTGGCAGTGCTGGGAAGATGGGCAGCACAGGGCACATTATGTGAGAGATGATGAATCCTGCCTTGTTTTATGTACCGAGTGGAGAAGGGCTGCTCTGCTTAGGGATACTGTTGAACTTGGGATGTGGCCCCGTCTGATGAAAAAGGAATGTGTTCTGAGAGGGAGCGCAGGTTTGCGTGTCCAGCGCTATGAAGTTGTAAGATTGGAGAGGCCCAGCTGGACTCTAACATGGTGCCAGAACTCGTGAAGACGTGGCCTCTGATCTGCTCTAATGTCATCAGAGGGCAGTGAAAGGAGGTTGGCTCCATCTAAAAACATATCCACTCCCTGGAGACTTGGCTGAGTATAGGTGAACTTTTGGGGGTTCTTTCCTCTCCTCTAATATGTGTCTATATCCTTCCTGGGACCATTGTGGGGATTCTCTCACTTGGAAAGAATTTGTGGAGCCCGACCACACATTCAGCATTGGGTGGGACACTTTGGGGAATAGGGAACACAGTTAATTCTCAGCGTTATCCTTAAAGAACTAACAGATGTGGAGGGAGTTTAAAGAGCCGTTGGGGGTGTTTGTAGATGAGTTATGCAGACTGAGGTAGGTTAACCAGCTCAGTGCAGCCTGGGGCTCACTTCTACTCTGCCCCTATCTGATTGAGACCAGGTACACCCCCTTCGTTGACTTCACCTACAAAACAACTGATGAAGAATTCCTTCTCTAGGGAAGTCTTCCCCAGATCTGGCTAACACAAATCTCCTAGCCATTCAAACCCTTCTCTTGTCAGGCCCAGAGTAGCAGCAAATGTGGAGAGCTCCAAGGCATTAATCAGGTTCTTAATCTATGGCAAAGCAGGAGGGGGTCATGTCTCCACAGCCCAAAACTTGAGGTTGACAGTGCAATGACTCGCCAAGTTCAAACTTTGTGAAAGTGGGGGTGCAAGTGGGGGTCCGTGCTGGGAAGGGAGGGGCAGGAGCCAGGCCTGCCGGTTTAGCTTGCCAAATGGCAAGGGACTGGTTAGCAGCCTCACTGCTGTCACGGGGAGGAAGTCTCAATATGATCATGCTTTAAACATTTTTTTCTTTAAAGGTCTGTGGCAGCTGAGGCTTGCAGAGCCTATCTGCAATCAAATATTTTCAGGGTTATTTTTTTTTCTTTTTTTTCATTTTCCTTCTTGGCTAGATTCTTGATGCTCTCACTCAGCAGCCGTGGCAAACTTGCATTCCAAAACATTCTGCTTCTTTTCACAGGTCTAGCGCAAAGGCGGTTAAGTGGCCATCCCCCAAACTGGAATCCATATTGCTACCAACCCGCAGACCAGGGGTGAATTCTGGACCTCAGCCCTCCCAGTTCTGCTGTCTGGTAAAGACAGAAGCTTCCCAGGCCTCCTCGATTTAAGACAGTATAAAGCAAAACAGGTGCCCTCTGGTCTAGCCGTATCCCCCATAAAACAGTCGGACTCTCTACTTTTTGTGGGAAAACGGCAGAGGGGGATTGGACTAATTAGTTTCCTCCCAGGAATGTGATTAAGGGAAGGTTGAGTGGGGTGGGAAAGGAAGGAGGCCTGGCAGAGAGAGAGCTGTCACCAAGGAGAGCCACTGAACTTGAATGGCTGTCGGAGGCAGATGAAGGTGCGTTGGGCATCCTGGCTGTCACTGCCTTCCAGCAGGGACCAGGTGGCTGCCTGAGGAGGAAGTGCCATAAAGGTGACTCATGACCTTGGGCAGAGGTTGCAGGAGATGACCCTGAGGTCTGCCTTGACTCTCAAACTGTCCCACAAAACTGAAATATAAGAGAAAGGATTGCTTTCCCGCCAACTCCCTATTTCTATTAATAGCTGGATGGGTACCAAGACTTTGATTTTTTTTTAAAGTGTCTTTATTCTGTTTGAGGTTTTAACATATTTAAACTGTGGTAAAATGTACACAGTGTACTGTTTGTCCTTTTCATCATTTTTAAAGTGAACAGAGAAGCGGCATTAGGCATCTCCACATGTTTCTCTCTACCCACAAATGTTCTCATTACAAAAACCAGGTCTCAGGGCTGGGGAGATGGATGAGTGTGTAAGGTCACTGGTTCCACAGCACAAGGACATGAATTCAAATGTTCAGAATCCATGGACAAAGCTCAGTATGGCTAAACGTACCTGCAACCCCAGTACTATGTGTGGTAGGGGACTGGCCGTGACAAAAGAGATCTTTGGTGCTTGTTGGTCAGCAGCCTAGCTTCAGGGTCAAAGTGAGAAGCTTTGTCTAAGGAAAATAAGGCCGAAAGTGATGGAGGACACTCCACGTGCATACAGGGCTCACACATCTATACATACACACACATGTATACCACATACATAACCAGTAAATATACTCAGTAAGTAATAGCTCCCTTCCTTCCTAGCCCTGGGAACGATTATTTTACTTCTGTTCACATAGTTTTTTTTTTTTTTCTACTCTAGGTGTCCCAGATTAGTGGAATTACATAGTATTTGTTCTTGTGTGACTGGTTCATCTCACTTGGCATGCGTTCTTCCAGGGTCATTGTGTCGTAGCAAGAGTCAAGTTTCCTTTGCAAAGGCTCAGTAGTGTTGCATTACGTGTGTGCAGTACATTGTGCCTACCCTTTTGTTGGTTGATGGACATTTGGGCTGCACCTGCTTCTTGGCTTTTGTGAACAATTCTCGTATGGGCACGGATATAAAAATAGCCATTTGACTCCCCACTTTCAGCTCTTTTGGTGTATTCCTAGAATCGCTCGACCATGTGGCAGTTCTAA
Organism: Pachyuromys duprasi; assembly: GCA_028658305.1. Taxonomy (NCBI): domain Eukaryota; kingdom Metazoa; phylum Chordata; class Mammalia; order Rodentia; family Muridae; genus Pachyuromys; species Pachyuromys duprasi. Next base: position 54,375,645 of record CM053751.1, read on the forward strand.
GATAACTTTTAAAAGCACCAGCATTGCCACTTTCTATAGCTGCTGCAGCATTTCTTTTTGGTGTGTATACGTGTATTCCTGGGTGTGTGTGTGTGTTCACACGCATGTATAGCTCATGTGTGGAGGTTGGAGGATAACCCTGGGCATCTGTTTTCAGGTACCTTATCCTTTTTTTTTTTTTTTTTTAAATTTTAGACAGGGTCTCTCATTGGCCTTGAACTTCACTGCCAGACAGCTTACAAGCTTACTGGGTTTGTGGCTGTGTGCGATCATGCTCAGCTTTTTTTTTCTCCCCATGGAATCATGGAGACCAGAACTCAGGTCCTCACACATGTGGAGGATCGAACCTTCTCCTCAGCCCTGGCTGCCTCATTCATATTTTCCCAGAAAGGTACACAGTTTCAGTGCCTCTGTTCTTCACAAGTCCTTTCTCCCTCACCCCCCCCCCCGACCCCCAGTGCTTTGATGCTAACTGGGGACCTGATAACGATGTGCCATTGCACTCAGCCAGAACCACCCAAAGAGAGAAGTAGGCTTCCCTTTTTCTAGCCTCCAGCTAAAGGTCTGGATTATAAATAACCTAAGATGTGCCTGTAGATGGCAAAGACAGAAGAGCTGGGGTGGGGGTCTTGGCCCCATTTTCAATAGCAGGATTGAAAAAGTGTCCCTGGAGCTTGAGGGTAAGTTTGCCCAGTTCACATGCAGGCATCAGTGGTGGTGTTTCTTCCCCTCTCTCACTTGCCCTGACAGAGCCAACAGCATCTTTAGCACCTACTATTTCTGGAGCACCTGCTTTGTGTCAGACATTGTATAGGGACCATACATTCACTTCACATAACTCTTCTTTAACATCTGGAAGATGCACGCTGTCCCGAGAGTCACAGAATTAAAAAGATCATCAGCAGATGCTCTGGTTTGACTGTGTCCCAACAACTTCATGTGTCAGAAATTTAATCCACAATACAATCGTGTTGGCAAGCACAGATGGTTATATGGGGTCTGCCTTATGGGTTCATTTTGTTATCACAGTAGTATGTTCTGTTACCTTGAGAGTGGTTATGAGTTTGGACCCCAATTCTCTGACCTTCTGACATAGGGATCAGTAAAAATTCCCTCAGCAGATGTCCACACCTTGAAGCTGGACTTCCCAATGACCAGAACCATTAGAAATAAATTTCAATTGTTAAAAAAAATTAATCAGACAGTGGGAATCTGTTACAGAAACTAGGACAGGATAGACTAGGATAATCACCTAACCCATTCCCTATAAATGCAATAGAATACGATCAAAAGTTCAAGAGAGCATTGAAGACCTTCTACAAGAGCATCTGAAAGTGATATTAAGGGGACAATTGACTTCATGAAGATTTATATGCTGATGTCTGGGAACTGACCCTAGACTTTCACCTTTCATTTTGCTGCTTAAGGAATTTGTATTAGTTGTGTCTGGAGAGCCTGCTCACCAGTTAGAAATATTGACTGCTCTTCCAGAAGACTTGAGTTCTGTTCACAGCACCCTTACTGGGTTGCTCACAACCAGCTGTAATTCTCATAGTTCTAGGGAATGAATCTGATGCCCTCTTCTGGCCGCCCTAGGTGCCTACACACATATGCACATACTGATCACACACACACACACACACACACACACACACACACACACACACACACACACACACACACCACAGAGAGAAGGGCAAGGCAGAGATCTCTATTAGTTATCTTGTTCCTGCATTGACCCAATGGCATATCCTTTAGCTCCTTTTTGTCTGAATCTTCTGCCTAGCTGACAACTCAATTTGGAACAAAGTGTGCTTCTTCTTTTAGTCATAAGGAGACACTGGAGCTATGCTCATAAGCTCTGAAGACACAGAGCTACCTACGTGACTCTTGGATGCTGTCACCACTTCTTTGCTAGCTGTGAACTTTCTAGTATCACCTTAACTGGCTCTACCATGCTCATCTACCTAGCTTCTTACTCATCTTTCTTTGTTCGAAGTCATCAGGGTCATCCCGGCTTCCTTTCACCTCTGATTACTTCTTCTCTTGGTCTGCTCCTCTCAGAATGGGCTGGCAATTCTGTCCCTGCAATTTGACCTTGAGCCATTGACACAGCCAAGCCTCCCGTGGAGTGCAGGCTCTGATCACCTCTCATGCTGACTTCCACAGTGGCCTTCTTTCTGGCGGGCATTTCCACCTGCAGCCTCACCCCTCTTTGTACACTCCATACCCAACAGCTAGGCTAATTTTCTCAGAGTGCTATTTTGATTTTGTCATTCGTCCATTCAGAAATCGGCAGGAGCTCCCATTTACCTCCCACTTTAATCTAAACTCCTCAGCATGTGTTTCAAGTCCTTGGCAAACTCACATTTAACTACCCTCATCTTCTGAAACCTTCTGACTTTTCATCTTAGCACTGGCCTGATACAACAGGCACAAGTTGCCAGCTTTGGGGGACAGCTCTGTTCTTGCTTCTGTGAGTCGTATCTCTATCAGATAAAACAAAGATGTATGAGCAGGGACCTTACTAGATTTGTTTGGATATTATATCCCTACTTTGCCTGCAATGACTGTCAATAATTTTTTTTTTTTGTCAAAGGAATGTTAAAGAGACTTATCCTTGAAGATCGTTCATTGGGTTAACTTCAGGTGTTCAGGACACAGAATAAATTCTGCTCACAGAGTCTAGACCTGTACTTCTGCACCACATTCCCTCGATCATAATACAGACTGACCATAAGATGTAAAACCTACCATGGTAGTATGTTGGGGTGGGGGCGGGGGAATACCATCATGTTAGTTATACACAATGCATGTTAAACTTCAGGAACTTTGCAGCAGGAAAAATATGTGCAGAACAGAATAGAAACAAATCTCAGGGATTAGGTGCTGCCCCAGAGAAAGGGTCCCTTACCTTCCACCTGGGCTGGGACTCAGTTGGACTCAGTTACCACTTCCAGTGCATTGTTCATCTGTCTGTATTAGGCTGAGTCTCACCCTGTCGGGAAACACCTTGACTCTTGGGTCTGGACTATTTTCACCCTGTGATATCAAACACAGCTCAAGGAATGGTTTTCTGGACTTCAGTCCTGGCCTCCAATTGCCAGCTTGGACCTCTTGGGAAAATCATTTCAATCTATCCATGCCTCAGTTTTTCCATTTGTGAATGAGATTGATCAGAGCTTCTTCACCCAAGGCTGCTGGGACAATGAAAGGGTCCAGTACCTGGTACATACTTAGGTGACACAGTATAGGTTTTTAGTTACTATTGTTTCTATTACCAGCTTTCATGGAGAGAGGTGGTAACTCCCACTCAGTGCGGTTAGAAGCCTTGAGAAAGGCAGTAGTAGGTAATGGTGGGTGGAGAGATACGCAGATTGCCACCTTTACAGGAAGATCCTCAGCACCTCCCACCAAATCTGCTTGAGATGTTTGTGAAGCACATTTGGTTGTTTTCCTTATCCCCCTTTCCCTCCACTTCCTTGGGGACCTGTTGTTGGCACCCCTCTGTGGGAGCCCCTGACCATGACTATCATGCCAGTGAAATTCCTCGTGGCTGAGGACTGGCATAGAGTTTCTTCTTACTCAACTCTTCTCTCCTTTTGGATGTCAGGAGCATCTGCTTGTAGGATTTCCAGCACCCCTGGGATTGCACAGCAATGGGGTCTCACGAATGTATGGTCCTTCCGTTCCTACATCGAAAGACGATTTACCTAACAGATGGGCTCTTTTGAATATTTATGTCCGGGCACATCTGTTCTGGACTTGAAAGTTTAATAAAGCTTTTCATTTTCTGAAGCGCTGGTGAAGCCTGTCTGTGGTGAGCTGACAGCCCCCTGGGGTCAGCTTCTCCATGGTGACTCTGGGGCATAGGGGGGTTCAGCTTGGGTCACCCTATTTGGCAGGCAGCTGTACTTTTCAATCCCCTCTCCTTTTTCCTCTCTGAGCAGTGGAGAGAATGACCATGAGGCCAGAGGCGTGTGGGGAGATGCTCACTGTGTGGATCAGTTGCCCGAGTTTACAGAGAGGCAAGGAGCAACAGCTGTTTGCAAAGGAGGGGATGCTTCCTTGTACCCTATGCCTCTTTCCACTGTGGGTGATTGGGTGTGCTGGGTAAAGGACAGTATGGTCTAGTGTAAGCTGAGTCTTTACTCCACAGCACACTGTGGCTTTGGAAATATTCTAGATACCTATTGTTATATTTCTCCTTGATCTGACAAAATACCTGAGGCAAACAGTTAAGAAAGGAAAAGCTTTTTGGCTGGTAGTGTGGGGATACAGCTCGCCATGATGGGGAAGGAGTGGGTCCCGCTGCACCAGTGGTCAGGAGTAGAGAGAGATGATAGCCGGCACTCTGCTCGCTTTCTCCTTTTCCTTCAGCCTGGGACTCCAGCCTACAGAATGGTGCTGCCCACAGTTACAGCGAGTCTTCACCTGTTAATGAACCCAATCTAGAGACTTTCTTACTGCCATGACAAGTTCTTTGTTCCCCTAGGTCTTGTCAGGTTGACAGTGGCGCACATTAGCACACTATAGATACGTAGCCAGAGTGCTTGGATAGCAATACCTTTAAAGCTGCAATGTTGGAGGAAGTTGAATTGAGCACGCTTTCAGCTTTCTCATGGTTTGGATGCTGTTTGTGCGTCATGGCTTCGGTGCACTAAGAAGTGATGGGGCTTTGAAGAGGTGGCGCCTAATGCAAGGTACTTAGGTCCCGGTGGCACTAGCCTCAGAAGCTGTTAACGCTGGTCTTGCAGTGTAGAGTAGTTCTTGGGAGAAAAAAACTAGTATAAGAGACTAGTCCTGCTCTGATCTCTGGCTTTTTGTCACACAGCGTGATTTCTTCAGTACCCTGTCTGATACTATCTGCTTTGATACTTTCACCAGAGATATTACAAATGGTGTCATCTGATCTTGAGTGTTCCTCATTTAAAATGGAGTAAGCAATCTTCCTGTCTTTGTAAAGTATCCAGGTATGCAGTTAGAGCAACAGAAGACAGGCTAATCCAGGCTTCACACCTCTTGCTGCCCATTCTCTTCTTGTCCAACCATGGTGGTGTTCTCTAACATCCACTCACTTAGGCTCTGGTTTAGCACACGGACTTTCACGACAATGACAACCACAGCTGTAACAATCACACATTCCGATGCATGTATTGAATCATTACACGTGCGAGCATTTTTGTCTTCATCATGTGTCATTATCTCCACAACACTCAGGCAAGAACTTTCCACTTAATTTTCCAGAGAAGGAAACTGAGACACGGAGAACCTTGTTTAATTAACTTGTCAAGTAGAGAAGTCAGGATTTGAACCAAAGCTGTCTCACCTCAGACTCTAAACTTTTACTGTGGTCTTGCCAGCTGATTGGAAACTGTCAGCCTGAATTTTCCAAAATATGTTGTTTTGGGGCCTGTCTTGAGAGGATCAAACAACTCCAAATGAGGTCAACTTCCCCGAGGTCAATGCAAAACACACATCAACTTCACAGGGGCTCCTAGGAGTCCTATAATAAAGAAACGGTAGAACTCGAGGTTTTCCAAAATTTCCTAACCACAAAACTGCCCTTTCCTTAGTATCTACTCACATCACTCCTGAATGTAATATGTTGAGGGTTATTTGGGAAACATAACTGAGAATGAACATTGGTTTGAAGTGTCAGCTTTCCCTGAGACTCTTGTCCCACTCTGTTGCCCTCTGAGAGAGGTCAAATGCAGTGTCTGTTGTCATGTGCCTCTAAGCATTTTCATTCTGTAACTATTTGGCTTTCTTTGAATTTTATGTAGGACAGTTACTTTCAGATGTCTTTCAGTTACTTGTCAGATGTCTTTCAATTTATACTCAGTACATAATGATTAAATCATGTGTACGTGGGCTTACCTGGTACCTCAGACATTTGACACTCCCTGTGTTGGAATCAAAGTCCTGCATCCTTTGTCACGCTTTTTTTGAGTGCTTGCTTGTTCTCTGCCAGCACACACTATTTCAGACACATTACCTTCCTATGTCTCAGCTTTGGAACCACCCATTCCTCCAGGTAGCCTTGCTCATTTAATGAGAATTACATACAGAAAGTAAGATTTGAGTGACAAATGTGGTGATATGACTCTTTAGGCCTCAGTGGGAAGAACTGGGGAATTATACATTGAGAGCTAAATGTGGCAGCATAGATCTATAATTCAGATTTTAACAGCCAGGAGTTCAAGGCCAGCCTCAGCTACATTAGGAGTTTAAGGCCAGCCTGGACCAAACAAAACCCTGTTTAAACAAACAAACAAATGAATGAACAGGAACTACTTGGAGATTATACATTGATTTATATACTACATAGATAACTTAGTTTTGGGCATTGAAACCCTTGAGTTCAGATAGATGTTTCCAACTCCAACCCAACATTATGGGTGTACTCTGGTTTCCCTCTGGTACTCTGGTACCTCCTGTTGTGACTGTAGAGGCCTGGCTCATCTTACCCACGCTCCTTTTTAAGTAACAAAGCTTATGACTCCTTTTCCTGGAGTGTGATCCTGACACCCATGTTGGTCTGTCTTCCTTGATGCACGTATCTCTCAGCTTGTGATGTTTTTATGAACAAAGGAAAAGAATGGAGAAGGGGTATAGAGGTAAGGGTAGGAAGGGGGTTGGTAGATATGTCTGTATCAGGGAAGGAAAGAGAGCTCTATACATTTTGCAACCTGGTTTTCAAACTGAAAATGAGATTTGAGAGTTTGTAGAAAATTGTATGATATTAAATCACTGTGTTGTTAGTATTCGAGTAAGTAGGAATTACATGATAGCTCTTGCTTCCTTTCCCTCCCCTCCTCTCCTTCTCCCTCCTCCCTCCCCTCTTCTTTCTTTCTTTCTTTCTTGCTTGCTTGCTTGCTTGCTTTCTGACAGGATCTCTCTATGGAACCCAGGGCGGCCTTGAACTCAAGACCCTCCTGTATCAGCCTCCTGAGTGCTGGGATTCTTGTCATCATACCTGGCTTAGGGCGTCTTTCATCTCATTGTGAAAATATTCTTTATTCAGAGGTGCTCCTTGATAGAGAACCATCTTGGTTCCAGAACAATGAATCCTTGGCAGCTGACAGGCTTAGTTGCTGGGTTGTCAGAATGACTGGGAAAGAATTTTCTTGAATGGGAAAAGGATTTGGATTGAATGTTTGGTGTTCCATAATGACTAGATGATACTGGAATAAATGAAGCCTAAATTTGATCAGGCTTCCATTGAGCTATGACCTGAATCCCCCTCATAGGTGGCTAACAATTGGACAGTGCTACAGGGCACAATGTCAGCAGTCAGAAGGCTCCTGGGACATCTGAGGATGCACCCCATGTAGGCTGCTGAGCATTTGCATGATGAATGGGCACCTCTGGATAAAACATTATGCATACTAAGACAGCCCTTAGTTCCAGTGCCAGCAATCCAATGTTGGCTTCAAAGGAGAAACGAAAAATGTTCTGCTTGGATCAGGTTCTGACCCTTGGAGTTCTTCTATTGTTTCCAAATGGACCACATAGTGGGAGCCTTTGTGATAGCCTTACCACAGAAACCTGTCAGACACAGCAAGCAAAGCCCTTACCAGGTACAGCTTTGGACAGCAGGGCACTAGGGATCAAATCTTTATGCTGTGGTGTCTCCATTTTCAAAGTTGCTGCTTGACCAGCCCACTCAGAACTTTATTCCAAAGAAACCAGGGTTTTAATCTTTTCAAATCCTGAAGCAAACTTAAGATTTATAATTACATGTAGTGATAGCAAACATAGCTTCAGCTGCCTGTGCCAGTTTTGGGCATTTGATAGACTTTTTGTGTGTATGTGTGTGCCAGCTCTTTGTGCCAGTTCTGAGCTACACAACCATCTAGTGAGGTGTCTGAGGTCCCTCATCATAGGTAACAATGCAAGAACAAACCACAGTGGTAGAAACAAAGCAAGAATAAATCACAGTGTGTTGGTTCACTTCCATTTCACATGGAGTAAAGTGGTTGCCTTGGTGTCTAGGAGGAATGTGGTGTGGCTCACTCACCTTCCCTTAGTGGCACTGAGTGACAGATTTGATGGCTGCCCATTTTCTTGACAAATGTGTTCAAAGTCAGAACAGTGTTGGACCAGTAACCAAATTTTTATGGCACTCTGAATGTGGAAATTTCTTGATCATTGTCTCAATAGCCTGACGCTTTACTGGATGGCTGTGTTCATGTAAATAATTTTATGCACTTGTGTTTTTGAGTATGAAGTGAGCATTAGTTACTTTTTTGTTACTATGACAAAATACCCTGTCAACAAAGCAAGTTAAGGAAGAAAAGGTTTATTTTAGCTTATGATTACAGAGTGATTATATTCATTAATGGCCTGAAAGACATGGCAACAAGCAAGGAAAGCATGGTGGAAAGAACAGGAAGATGGTTGGTCATTTTTTTTAAATTTATTTATTTTTATCTCAATCACAGGTTAGGTACTTTGAATCCCAGGTGTAGCCCCCTCCCCCATTCCCTCCTACCCTCCCACTCCCTCCCTCATCTCCTTCTTCCCCGCACCCTCCAAGTCCACCAACAGGGGAGGGCCTCCTTCCCTTCCATCCAACCCCAGCTTATCCTGTCTCCTCAGGGCTGGCTGCAATGTCCTCCCCTGGGATCTAGCCAGTCTGTCACTCCCTGGCTTGTATGGGGGAGGGTCAAAGAGTCAGCCATTAAGATCATGACTGAAACAGTCCCTGTTTCCCTGAATAGGGTCTTCAGTCCTACACCGAGTTATCATGGGCCCCATCCGTGTGGGGGTTCCATTCCACATCCACACATGGTCTTTGATTGTAGAAACCGTCTCATACAAGACCCCTGTACCCTGCTCAGTTTGGTCTTTGTGGAGCTCTTGTTCTCCCCAAGTCTCACCAACCTCCCCCAGATCTATCATTACTTCTCCCCCTCTGTCAGAGGCTTGATCTCGAGTCTTAATATCCGCTCTGATACATCGCTACATTGACCCCCCCTCCCCCCAGAGGTCCTCTTTGGCATGCTCCTGTTCTGT
>CM053751.1:54385165-54415362 GCA_028658305.1 Pachyuromys duprasi
TCAGGGATTTCCGGTGGTTTGCGGTGTGTGTTTTGTCTCAGTTGATCTCTGTTGTGGGCTCTGTGTGCCCAGCTTCGTGCTCTGTGCTAGAAGCTGTGAGCACTGCAGGCTGGTCACCCCTCTGGTCTGGAGTCTTTACTCCTCATTCTGTGCTAGAGTCTGAGTGTCCAGGTTTGAGATGTCAGCTGGGGGCTGTGGATCCGCCCTGGGCTTGCTGCTAAGGGCTCTCCCCTGGAATGGAGATTTGGCGCCTCCGTTTGTGCCAGGGGCTGTGCACCACGGTCTGAGATGATATTTGGGGCACACACAGTGGGTTTGGGTTGGTGTGCATCCGCTGTAAGCAGGGCTGTCTGAAATGGTGCCCGAGGCCTTCTCTGTCTGGCCTGTGGACAGACCCCCGAACTGGGGTTTTTGCTGGCGGATGGTGCAGCTTTCGCCCTCAGTGTGCAGTCTGGTCAAGATGGTCCCAGAATCCTCTCAGCTGTGGGTTGAGACAGAACTCGGGTTCCTCCCAGATCCGCCGGCGGACTCACACAGTGACTGAGTTTTTGCTGGTGGAAGCGTTCGTCTCGCGCCCCCTCAGTGTGCAGACTGGTCAAAAACGGTCCCCAATCCACTCAGTCTGGGGTGGTTCCAATGATCGGTCAGAGCCTGCAGCACACCCACGTGTCGAAGCAGAACCCGGGTGCAGTGTGAGCTTGCAGGGCGCAGTTCAGTGAAAACGGCACCCGGCTCCTCCCGAGACTGCCCGGGAGTCTGTGCGATCCAGTCTATAATGGCGGGTGCGGGCGCCCAGCGCTGCCGCTCGTCGAGATCAGAGCTGTGCGATGCTGGTCACCAGGAAATTTCTCCAGGTAATAACTGGGTGTCCCTAGGGTTTTCCCACTTGATTTTCTCACCGTAGGAGTTCGGCTCACCTGGCACTCACAATGCTGGTGTTTTAGGTCCCAGAGTTCAGTCTCCTGGTAGCTGCGTTGTTTCTGCTCTCCTACTCCTCAGACACAGTGTTCTCTTGTGGCCGCCATCTTGGATCTGGGTGGGTCATATTTTTATCTACACACAGGAGGTGGGTAGATGGAGAATAGGAAGTAGGGGTGAGGCTATAAACCTTTAACGCCTGCTCAAACTGGTACACTTCTTCCAGCAAACCTGTACTTCCTAAAAGTTCCATAACCTTCCCAAACAGTTCCACCAACTGCAGATCAAGTTCACATACACAAACTTGTTGGGTTTCATTCAATCCCACAACATGGTTGTACTTTGGGTGTATCTTCTGTAGGTAAGCCATTTTAGTCATCGCAGATCCTGAAGAACAAGCTGGGTCCATCACAGATTAGTGATCATATAACAGTGGCTATGTTCAGAGATCAATTTGTTATGTTTACAATCTCCTCTCCGCCTCACACCACAGCATCTCCTTTAGTTCTGTAACAGTGGAGGTGAGGAAGGTTAACTTGTAGAGGAGACCGAGCATAGCTGTTATGTTTTCTACCCAAAGCACCACAACTACAGAGAGGCAGCGTCAAGCTTTGCCCCATCCTGAAGGAGTAATTTCCACCCTGCTGGGTTGACTCTTATAAACTGCTTACCTTTAAACTAGGTAGGCAAATATTGGGTGGGAGCTACATAAGGCAGTGGTGGACCTGAAGACATAGATCATATGAGCCAAAAGACATTTCTGCAAGGCAGGATTTTCATGTATTTTTTCCAAAGGTCAGAGGTGAGATTTATGATAGGGGAATATTCAGGAGTTGCCGTGGTATGCACGGCTGCAGCGCTTTGAAGGAAGGGTTCCTATAATTGAAATTAACCCAAGGTGAGGACTGTTTCTGAGCTGAGGTTCAGACACAGCTGATGTGATCAAGGCAGCATACATGCTACTTAGAGGTAAGTACATTGATATCTTAAAACAGTGTTTGTAATTTGGAACATGGGAGTATTCATTGTTTAATCCATCTACTGATTTACTTTATCCCTCTGTCTGTCTTTCTGTTTATCCATCTACAGATTTGTCTATCATCTATCTATGAAATTATGTAAAAATTATGGTACCCTGCTTATCTATCTATCTATCTATCTATCTATCTATCTATCTATCTATCTATCATCTATTCAATTATCTATCTACTCACCTACATATCCATCCATCAAATCTACATACTTATCAATGTATGTATCCATCCATCCATCCATCCATCCATCCATCCATCCATCCATCTATCATCAACTAAACTAAAACAAATAAAATTCTTGTGCTGTAGTTTGGATCCCGAATGTCACTCAAAGCCATGTATTGAAGGCTGGATTCTTCACTTGAGGTATTACTAGAAAATGGCAGGAACTTTATTTTGTGATGCCAAGTAAAGATAGTTATATGCCACTTGGGGGTGTATTCGAAGGGGATGTTGGGATCCCATGCGCTGCTTCTCTCCCTTTCCTGGATTTCCCCTTGTGAAATGAACAGGTCTCCTTTGTCAATCCACTCCTGCCACCATGATGTGTTGTGCTGTTTCAGGTCCAAAGTGGCAGTGCCAAGCAACTGTGGACCAAGACCTCTCATTGTGAGTGAAAATAAATGTTTCTTCTGAATGTGTTCCTTCAGGTGTTTTGTCAGAGCAACGAAGAGATGACTGATCACTCTTGTAAGTGACATTAGGGGAAGTAGGAAGTAGAGAAGCTAAAGACTTGTATAAAAACAGACCACAGAGTCAGGACATCCTGGATTGTTATTATGAGCGCTGCAAAGAGTGATATGTTGCAGGGCCCAGACGAGGGAGGCCTTTAGGACATGGGGTGGCCACTTGGGATGATGGTGGGACAAGCCAGGAATTCAATTAACCTCAGTCTTGATACTTGAGTTAAAATATTGGATGACGGGTTGCCCACTACTGAGCTATAGTTTGGTTCGCTGTAGCTCTTTAGAATTGGGATATCAGTTTTAATCTGGAGTCCCACTGTGATTTCCCCATAGGGTTGAAAGAAGATGAAACCAACAGGGATTCATTGGAGGGAGTTGCTTAACATTCATCCCCTAGTTTCACTCTCTCCAAGGAGAGGTGATGTGTGGAATTCTGGGAACTCAGTCACCCAGCAGCAGATTCCCTTTGGCTTTTATGACCCCAGAGGCTGTAAAGCTGACAGTAGGGGACCCAGACACCGAGGGGCCCTGAATGTGGGGGTGCAGACATATGTGACATAATTAGCCAGCCTTTATGAGCAAAGCTAGGGGAAGTCATTAGGGCTGTAGCTTCACAAAGGGAACTTCCTGTTCTGCCCGCCTGTTAAAGAGCTGCACTTTTCAACGATGCTGCACTTCTTTGATCCCCAAGGCCCCCGGCGTTCTGCTCACATCCTGTCATGATATTTAATGACACTTCACACGTTCAGCAGGAACATGGCCTGACTTAGCATTGTTTGGGGGAAGGCACTGCAGCATGACAACGTTTCGATGTGGTATGTAACGCAGCAAGGCTAGCGAGGCAGCTATTTGGGTGCCAGCAAGGAGCCTGATGTCACTTGGCAGTGAAACGAGTCGAAAGGAATGATGGAGAGACCCAAACAGTGCCAAGTGCTTTGGCATTAACTCTGTTTACTATGAGAGGCCCAGTATCAGCTTGCACACTGCTTAGGAGGAGAAAGAATTTCATCTTGGGTCGTCTTTCAAAAGGCTGGAGAATGTTTCTTAGGAATACGTCTTTTTTCAACCTATGTTCACCCATGATCACTTTCATGAACAGCTTCTAAAATGAGGATTAATAGGTCCTTCGTGATTACCAGCCCTTAGCAGATACAGGAATGCCACAAAATTCTTGATTGACTGACTGTATACCCTCATCTTCTTAAAGGTTTCTACATACGGGAAGGAGCTTACCCTCTGAGCAGCCTCTGTGGCTGCTGTGATGGTCGAAGACCCTTTCTTGCTTCTATGAGTCAGAGCTTGGCTCTTGGTGGTTACAGAGCAGGCTGTCCTTTGTTGACATTCTTCAGAAACTCAAGGGTGCTTTCCGGGTGCCCCTTGAATATTCTTATTTCCAGGCTCAGCACCCCATTTCTGTTACTGTCCCTACTGTTTTCTGGCTTTTACACCCTTGCATCCGTGTTCCTGCTTAGAATGTGCAGATGGAGGAGTCTTAGTGGTTCTGTGAGCACTGGTTAAGTTTGTCTTGGCCACTTGGGTAGGTGCTAATCCTCAGTCTCTGAATCAGGTCACTAATTTCTGGATATGAAGGCAATTTCCTATGAAATTTCAGAATGAGTCCAAATTCATATTTCATCTGCCGACATGTAAATATTGCTTTCCCCTCTCCGACTATTTGGATTTAAGCATTTCAAGGGGATAATTGCTTGCATTGCTCTCTTTGGAGACTTCTCCCAGAGAACCACCTGACTGTTCCACATGGATGGAAACAAAGTACCCCTAGCTGCCTCTTCGGGGAGAGTGCTTCTCCATCTGTACAGTTAGTTCCATCTGTGTGGCCGCCACTGTCATTTCAGTCTTGGGGTATGGCACAAGCTCCCAAATAACCTCCCTATGCTTGTTACTACCCCCTTCCAGTCTGTTCTCTACACAGCTCTCAGAGTATCTTTTTAATCTTTGCTTTAAGCAAAGATTGCTAAAAAAAAGTTTCATCAGCGTCTCACTGCACACTTGATAAAATCCAAACCTTATGCTGGCCTTCAAAGGCCTGGAAGATCTGACCTTGGCTTTGATCTCTGTGGACATTTTGTATTATTTTTTTCCAAACCCATGCTGTATCCATATTAGCTTGGTCCTTGGACACACTGGCTCCTTCTCCTATGCTAGGCTTTTACATAGTGTTCTTTTTTTGTTTAGAATGTTCCTTCCTCCCATACCTACTCTCTCTCTGCTTGGCTGGCTTCTTTTTATTTATACATATTTATTTAATTTTAATTAATTAACTAATCAATTAATTAATTTCATGTGTATGTTTTTTTTTTTTTGTTTGTTTGTTTTGGGTTTCTTTGCCTGCATGGATGTCTGGCCACCATAAAGGCTAAAAGAGAGCTTCAGATCCCCTGGGACTGTATTTACAGTTGTGAGCTGCCAAATGGATGCTGGGAATTAAACCCAGGTACTCTGGAAGAGCAGCCAGTGCTCTTAGCCACTGAGCTGCCAGGCCCTTAGACCGTCTGTATTCAGAGGCTTATGCTAGTTAACTTTTCTCTTTAACAAAAGTAGCTTTAAAAGGGGGGGGGGTTGCTTTGGCTTAGAGTTTGAAGAGTTAGTGTTTAGTATGGTAGCAGGCTGGTCATGGCGCACCTGGTGTTCTCCTTTTTATTCAGTCTGGGGTTTTCACCCATGGGGCAGTGCTGCTTCCATTCAGGGCCGTCTTTGGTTATTCACTCTAGAAACATTCTCATAGACGCTTTCAAAGTTGTTTCTTACTAATGGCCTAGGCATTTCTTAATCCAACCAAATTGGCAAGAGAACTAAACCATCAGCCACAGAGAGGAACTCACATTTCCTGAATCTCTATTGCCATTCTCAGATCTTGCACTTCCTTGCAGACCTAACACAATTCATAATTACGTACTTGTTTGTAACTTGTTTATATCTTCCTTTATTTTCCCTGCCTCCACACTGTAATGCCAATCAGGCTGTATTGTTGCCTTCTTCAGTCCCCAGGAGATGTCCTGAGTGAAGAAGACTCAACATGTACTTATTAGATGAATGAATAATTGGGATGGGAATATGACCTAGTCAGCAGAGCACTTGCCTAGCTTGAGCAAGTCCCTGCTGACCCCAAGCACTATGTAAAGTGGATGCGGTGCCTCACACTACAACCCTTTCACTGTAGAGTCAGAAGCAAGAGGATCAGGAGTTCAGGCTCATCCTGGGGCTACATAATATGTTCCAAGATAGCCTAGATTACATGGGAATCTTTTTTAAAAAAGAAAAAAAAGCCCAAATGAATAGGCAAATGGATGTATGAATGCGGTGGCTTATTTGTCTCTAACTGTCTATCAACCTGAATACAAGATTCGCTCTTCAGCTGGATTCATCATGTTTAGGGATACAGTTGAAAGATAAAACAATCTTGCTGAAATAAGCATTTTTTTTGTGTTCTTTGTTCTCCAGGTCTCAACAAGATGTAATTTTTATAGAGTTTAACCACAATGTAAAAGCGAGTTCCAATGTCCTGCCAAATTGCAGATTTTCCTTTTAGATTTGTATTGCTTTTATTTTTGACAGATAGAGAATATTAAATTTTGTTTACATTTTACTGTGTGTGTGGACAATTTGTGGGAGTCAGTTCTCTCTTTCTGTCATGTAGGTCCTGAGGATTAAACTTAGGTCACAAGCGCTTTTGTTGGCTTGAGCCATCATGCTAGCCCTGAATATATATATTGAAGTTCCAAGACCATTTTATTAGAATTGAAGAGGAAAACCACAGGGCACGTGGCTGGAGAGATGGCTCAGCAGTTTAAGAGTGCTAGCTCACTGTGTGCATGTGTGGGCCTCACCATCAATTTGAAGAAGCTAGGTGTGGCACTGAACACCTGTAACCCCTTTTTATGGAGAGTGGAGATAGGAGGAACATTTGGGCTTTTTGGTTGCTGGCTCAGCCACATGTTCAGTGACAGACACTACCTCAACATAACAAAGTAGAGAGTGATAGAGTGAAACAGCTAATGTTCTCCTCTGGACTTTCCATGGGTATAAATAAATGCACCCCCCCTACTTGTGGGGGGGTGCGCACACACACACACACAACTACAACAGATAAGGCTAGCTGTAAATCTAGGTTGTTCTTCAGAGGAGGCAGATGGAGAAATGAGAGAAAGCCAGGCCATGCTTTTGAATTAGAGTTAGCAATGGGGGGAGCTTTCAGAGAAAACATTAAGACAGTTCCATAATGTCAGGATCAACATGCTTAGAGTTTGGGTGGGTGTCTGCACAATTCTTCTTTGGTGCCTTAATTCAGATAAAAAGGAGTCTACAACGACCACCCTGGATGCACATGATCTCAGAGCTTTAAAAAAGGACTCTTGATTTTGAGCACCATTCCTTACTTCAACCTTCTCAAAAGGATTCAGATAATTCATTTTAATGTAAATTAATCCCCACCTCTCAAATTCTCCACAAACCACAGGATGGTCAGAGCTGACTTTAATCAAACCATTCTTTCAGGTGTATCTCTAAATTGAAAAATCTGTATGGGTTCTTATGGATGTTCTAAGTACCATAAAATGGGTACTTAAAAACAACAGGAATAACCTGATTTACTCAGTTTTGCAGGCTAGAGGTCTGAAATCAAGATATGTCCTGGGGTTGCTTCCTTCTGGAGGTGTTGGTGAGATTCTGTGCAATGGCTTTCTGACTTCTGGCAGCAGCTGGCAGTCTTCAGCATACTCACAGATTCACTCCAGTTTCTGCCTCCTTCATCATGTCCTTTATGTCCCTGTGTCCACATCAGCATCCTTCTTTTGTAAGGACATCAGTAATTAGATGTAAAGCTGATCCTAAATCCACATGACCTTCTACTGAGTTCCTTTTAACTCCATTGTATTTGCAAAGACACTATTTTCAAATGAGGACATGGATGTGTCATTGGGGAAGATCAATACTGACTGGTGAGATCTAAGAGGCAAAAGTGATACAAACAAGACATATAGCTGCTTATGAATAAAAAGATAACCACATTTATTCTAAATAAATGCTCTTTTCATTCTTGGGGAAAAGTTGGAGAGATGGCTCCATGGTTAAGAGCACTTGTTGATTTTTGCATGGAACCCAGGTTTGGTTCATCATGTCTACATGGAAACTCACAATTATTATTCCATTTCTAAGAGATCTCATGCCTTCTTTCGGCTTCTGTGGGTACCAGGCAAAACACTCATACACATATAAAAATTACATTAAAAAAAAAAACCTCTGAGAACTAACGAAATTGTTCAGTTGGTAAGGTGCTTGCTGTAGAAGTGTGGGAACCTGAATTTATATCGCCAGAACCTATGTAAAAAAATCCAGGCGTGACAGTATGCCCCGGAAATTCCAGAGCTTGGGAGGCATAGACAGGAGATCCCTGGGCTTTCTGGTCAACTAGTTTAGCTGAGTCAGTGAGTTCCAAGTTCAGTGAGAGACCGTGTGTCAAAAAAAAAAAAAAAAGTGGAGAATGCCTGATGGACACAGTCAGCATGGACCCATTTATTTTATACACGTGCGTACACATGAACACGAACACACACACACTTGCATGTGCATATGCACACGCACACTAAACTCTTACTTCTGGGCAATGGTTACATCCAATGCCTTTTCTATTTTAGAATCTTTTTCATAATCTGGCAGTTAATTCTTTGAGCCACTGTGTTATTTTGAATGGGAAATGCTCCTATCAGATCATGCATTTGAATACTTTGTCCCCAGTTGGTGGTGCTGTTTGGGAAACTTTAGATCAGCGGTTCTCAATCTTCCTAGTGCTGCAACCCTTTAATATAGCTCCTTATGGTATGGTGACCCTAACCATAAGGTTATTTTTGTTGCTGATTCATAATTGTAATTTTGTTACTGTCATGAATCATATGTGAATCTCTATTTTCCAATGGTCTTAAGTGACCCCTCTGAAAGAGTTTTTGAACCTCCAAAACAGTTGTGACCCAGAGGCTGAGAACCACTGCTTTAGAAGCTAGAGTTATATTACTGGGGTGGTCTTTGATGGATCATAGCTTTTTTATTTTATATATATTAATGCTCTATCTGCATGTGTACCTGCATGCCAGAAGAGGGCATCAGACCCCAGTATAGATGGTTTTGAGCCACCATGTGGTTGCTGGGAATTGAACTCAGGACCTCTGGAAGAGGAGACAGTGCTGTTAATTGCTGAGCCATCTCTCTAGCCCTGAAGGATCATTGAAGTGGAAGTTTCTGGTTTCTTTGAAGTCTCAGTTTTGTTATGTGATGTTTGACATGTAATGTTTTTCTTGAGGCTAGCTTGTGAGAGGGCATGTGATGTTTTGTTGTGAGTTCTCTCCTGTGAGGGTGGTGTATGACTTTGGTTAGCTGAGAACATTTGTGGATGGACTTTGAGGAGAGGAGATCTATACAGGCCCATGCACAGTGAGGCTTTGCTTTTTTTTATTGACTTCGCTGCTCTGATCTTCGTGCTTTGACACTTGACTTTGCAGAAAGGAAAGTTCTAGAGAACTTCTCAGGGCAATTCAACTGAGTCTTTTGGCTTCACTGATTTGTCCCAATCTTCTGAATCCTGCTGATTAATGTTGCTGCTTACTGTAGGCCTTTGGACTAGACTGCTGGTATCCTGACAACTGAGTTTGGTAATCCCCTAAAGAGCCATAGACCCATATCGGCAGGAAGTAGATAAAGGAGGTCTATAACCCCTTTCCTTATTAATCTCCTATCTAAGTGGGGGTGGTGGTGGAAGGGAGGTAAAGGTATATAAGAACCCTAAATAAGGTCGGTTTGGTGAAAAATCTAAGCCTACAGATCATAGCTTTACTATGCTTCTTCGTTTCTTTTTTTGCTCTCTGTGAATGGATAAAAATGTGACCAGCTAGCTTCTTGCTCCTGCCAACATGCCATGCCTCTCCCACCAGGATGGACTCTATCCCTCTGAAACTGTGGACCGAATTAAGCTTTTTACCTAGGCTGTTTTTGACCATGACATTTAATCACAGCAGCAGAAAAGTAGCCACCACAGCGCATGACTTTAATAATAATCAAAGTGCTTTGTGACGGTGACAATTTTTTTCCTGATTGGAAAACAAGATAACACTGTTCAGATCCACAGATCATTTTAAAAATTGGATTATTTGGTGTTCTGACTCTTTGTTTCTTGTGTAATACTCTGTTACATGTATGGTTGGCACAGATCCCCACTCTGGGCTTCTTTACTCAATTACCTCATTAACTGTACAAGTGCTTTTAGTTTGATGAGGTCCCACTTGTCAATTGTTGGCCTTAATTCCCAGGCAAATGATGTCTTATTCAGAAAGCCCTTCCGCACACCTATATCTTGCAGGGTACTGCCTAGGTTTTCTCCTCCAAGTTCTAGCATTTCAGGTTTCACATTGAAGTCTTTGATCTCTTCAGAGTTAATATTTTTGTGCAAAGGGATAGATAGGGGCCTGATTTCATTCTTCTGTGCACAAACATCCTGTTTCCTCAGCACCATTCATGGAGATGCTGTCTCTTCTCTGGTTTCTGTTTCTGGATTATTGTCAGGTATCAGAGGGGCATAGTAAGGCTCACTCATGGTTTCCTTCCATTGGTCTGAATGTTTGTTTTTGTACTAGTAGCACACCATCTTTTCTGCTGTAGCTCGATCATCTCAAAGTATGGAATTATAATCTCTCTAGCACTGTTGTTTGTTGCTCAGGGCTGTTTTAGCTATCCTGGGTCTTTTGTGGTTCCATATGAATTTTAAGAAGCTTTTTTTTCCTATTTAGTGAAGAATGTTATGGGGATTTTGATTAAGACTGCATTGAGCATTAGAGCTTATTGAATATTTGTTACTGTTGGGCTGATTATATCTATCTGGCATAATTATATTTATTGGTGATCAATGATAACCACTCAAACTTTTATTAATTAAAATTATACCTTTTCCAGTTTTGTCTGTGACTGGGAAGGCTAAAAACATATGATGTTCTAGTAATAGACACAGTCTCTCTGGTAGCAGCCAAGGCTGGCATGGTCATTGGTCACAGAGCAGTGGTCCTTGGCTATGTTCTATTCCAGCACACCCCAGGACATACATGGCACATAAGTGCACCCATACTTTCATAGAAGTTAAATCACTTTGCAGCAAAAGAAAACCAACTGAACCACAACCATTTCTTTGTTCTCATTCTTTTGGTGGGAGTATAGCATGAGGGATTTGATATTCATGAGAGCATTTTACAAGCATGTGAATAATGAACTCCATCTTTTAAAGATGTAATGTACTTTGCAGGTTTTCTTAATCTGTCCTTGCTTTCCTTCTTCCTTATAAAAAATTTAGTGATGATTAAATTAAAATGAAAACGGAAGTCATAATAAAAACTCACAAGCTCTGTGGTAATTTATAATTGCCACAAATATTAATAGGACATCCTTGCTTGGCATTCACTACTCCTATGGCCTGCAAAGGACAGCATATGAGTGCCTGTAAATTCCTTGTACCTGTCTGCTATGTCACTTCTTCCTTTCCTATTCAAGAACATATTTGGAAGATATATGACTAGAAAACTATAAATAATCCATTCTTAAACTGTGAAATTAAACCTTATCATTACATGGTTATGTAATTTTTTTAAAAAAAGCTTGAGACTTCTTTATCAATAAACTTACACCAACCTCTTGCTGACTGCCCTTCATAATTGCAAGATGGCTGCCACAATCCCTGCATAAGACTTCCACGCATGAGGCTTTTCAGTTGAAAAAGAGGGTCCTTTTTTGTGTCTTCTCCTTCTTCTAAAGCAAGAAACCTTCTCAAAGAGCACTGAGAAAACCTCAACTCCCATTTCATTGGGAGTTTGGAGTCACATTTATATCCATGCCCAATTTTTTGATAAGGCAATGAAACTACAGTTGTGCTAAGTGATGGACCATGTTCTGTGAAATGCATCTTTAGGTGATTTCATCATGATACAAATATCCTGAGTGCATTTACATAAAGTAAGATAGCTAGGATGCCATTAAGTTATATAATCTGTTGGCACATTATAGTATATATGACTTGTCATTGACAGAAACATTGTCTGTAGAATGTGGCTGTGGCACTTAAGCACAGGTAACCATGTAGTCTAGCAGGAGTTGGGTTCCTCAAACAAAATTGGCATTTTTGTTCCAAAGAAACAAAAGAATAAAAAAAATAGATTTAGGGGATATACCATGATATTTCTGCTTATAAGTTATAGAAAATCCAGGTAAAAATGACCCAGAAATGAGGATGCCACCACCTTATATATCAGTAAAAATGTAATGGGTAGTCCCAGAGTTGATGGAATCAGCAGCCCAAAGAAGTCAAGATCCTATTGTCTCCTTCACAGTCTTCTTGTCTTTATCTATATGATTGGCTTTACTTGTAGCTCCTATGTGTTGTAACATGTATTGCAAAAATAGAGCAAGGTCCTTGGCCTCTGACCCATTTCTGACTGCTGGAGACATTTCTAAGGTCCACACAATGATTTCCTTAGCTGTACTCTAGGATACAGATTTTACCTAATCATGTCACTGTTGAGTGGATGAAATGAACCTGGCTGCCATACACTACCCACACTTAGCATTGACCTTTGGTCTGAGATGGGATGGGAATATCCTTGGCTGAAAGCACATAGGTGAATACAGGAGTGCTGCTGCAAACATTTGGAGAATGATAAGTGTCTGGTGATGAGGAAAGAAAGTGCCGGGAATGATCTTTGGATAGAGAGTCATACGCCAGAGTACTTCTCTCCTAGGAAGTGTGAGACCATGAATATAATCTAAAGGTTGTTCACTGACTGGGAAGCATTAAGGACCACAGACTTCTCTGTGAGGAAGAAATAGAATGTAGCATCCCTAATGTCTGGGAGCAGCAAGCATTAACACGGTTTAAATGTTTTCTGTATCTTTGGTCTAGAAGCAGAGAGGGATGGAAATACTTTAGAAAACCTAAGAGTTAGTAAGAGTTTCCTTGGTAGACCTCTGGCTTGAAGGATTAGGGAAGGGCAGAGCCCTCATCTTTTCGTTCAGCTTCCTGGTTTTCAGGGTGGAAGAGTGGGTCAACCTTGTCCACAATGCTGCTGCTATTAGAACCTTTCTTTTCCCATTCCCACTCAGTTGTCTAGAAGTATCTTTCTAAGATGTGCGGTCTCTCAGGCATTCTGAGTGAAATGCAATGTATAACATTAGAGTTTATATTTGTATTTAAGATTGGAACAAAAGAACCATGGATTACCAGTGGCCACATTTACCAAGTGAGCTCAGTAATACATGGTGAATTTAATGCCATTCTATAAATTCTGACATTGAGGAAAGCCACAGATATGTCTGTCTATACTTCTGATATGGCATACTCAAAGTACAAAGCAAATGGGATTGTTGTTTATTACAGCTTTTTATCAGTACATGAAACAGTTACATATATTTTTCTGCAACTGAGAGTCAGATTTGAAGGCAACCAACTGACTCTGCTTCTGCAAGCCCTCTGAAGAAATGCTAACTGAGTCTGTTGACACAAACTGACAAGAAACAGATTGATAGGTCAAAAGACATGCAATCTTATTATGTGCATCCCAGGAAAGTGAGTACCTAACATCTAAATGAGATTTAGGAGTACAGAGACCCTTCTTCATAGGGAACAGGGAAGTAGGGGCTGTAGGCAACTTAAATGAATGATTTTTAGGGGAAAATGGGCTGGGGTGAAGAGAGGGCTCAACAAACTTGGCTCTCACTGCCAAGTGTGCAGACATGAATTCTGATCTCCAGC
This sequence comes from Pachyuromys duprasi, assembly GCA_028658305.1. Classification (NCBI taxonomy): domain Eukaryota; kingdom Metazoa; phylum Chordata; class Mammalia; order Rodentia; family Muridae; genus Pachyuromys; species Pachyuromys duprasi. Next base: position 54,398,599 of record CM053751.1, read on the forward strand.
ACTCACACAAAAAGCTGAGAGAAGTGCATGACTCCGCACCCCAGCACTGCAAAGGCAGAGACAGTATTGATGGGATGTGCTGGGTAGCCAGTTTAGCTGAACTGGCAAAGCTCCAGGTTCAGTGAGAGACAGTCTCAAGTGATGAAGGCTGAGAGTGATTGAGAAAACTGATGACAACCTTACACACACACACACACACACACACACACACAATCAATCAATAATGGTCTAGAACAAAGTTCTGGGCTCTGGATATGGTGTGAGTTCTAGTTTTCTTCACTGTGGAAGAGATTACATTCAACACAATGGCATCCTTACTGAGGAACAAATATCTTTTCGTCAGAAAACAGAACATCAGAGAAAAACCTCGTGAGGGACAAGAGCTGGAGGTAGAAGGTGAAGGGTTGGAGAGAGAAGGGAAGGGAGACCTTGGTTCTAAGACAACTTTTAATTCAAAGTTGTCTCCACATCAATGTGCCATGTATTGAAGTGTTGTTTTCTGAGTTCCAACACCATCCCCCTTACTTCCGGAAATAAAGCCTAACATGGTTTTTGTCAACTTCATCACTGACTGACCTACGTGCTAAAGTGAGGTAAAACCTTGCCACTGAAGAGTGAGCCAGCCAGCTCTTCACAGTCTGTTTGTAATCTGTGAGGCATAAATTTCTTGTCTTTGAAATGGGGACATTTATCCAGGGCTTGATAAAAGTGATGTGAACTATGAAATAGAAGATGGTCTTTCCGAGCAAGAATCTATCTTCTTTCCTGTAAGGCTTTGCTTCCTCTTGTTTGTGTTTTCCAGTCTGTTTGCTTGTTTAGTTACTTGTTTACTTATTTATTTTATGGTAGTGTAAGCAGGGCTCCGTTACCTGTCACCTGATAGCCAAGTTCAAAAACAGCTCCTTCCTGGGCGCCTCATTAATATTCATCCAGTGCAATGCAAATGGCTCTGGAGGTCTCTCCTCCCTGGGATGCTTTAATGTGGCAGTTATGAAAGCAGCTCAGACCAAGCTCGATTAGCATAATAATGAAGCTCAGGCTGCAGTGTTATCATCCTCAAAGGAAATCGCTGGAGTGGTCACAGAGCCTTTAACAAGTACCACTTTCAGATAAAGAAGGACAGAGTGCGAAATGATGGATGGCAAATATGGGATGTGGGAGGAGGAAATTCTGTGGCTGGGGTTGGGCTAGCAAGAACTCTGCTAAAGGGCTTGCTTGCTGCCTTTTTGCCTTGTTCCTTATAACATGGGTGAATAAAGAATTTCTATTAGCAATGGTCCTTTGGCAATGCACAGAGATCTGTGTTTTTAGAAAAATCTAATGCTAGTGTCTCTTCTGGCTGTAGAAGAAAAAGTGAGTTGCCCGCAATAACGCTAGGCTGTGTTCAATAGCCCCTCAAATAGGCTGGATGGAGACCATCATGTTTCTTTTATAGCTGAGTGGCCACCATGTATCCACCTATCCACCCATCTTCCATCTTATTCCAGAAGTGAGTTAAGACAGTTTTCAGATCACAGTTTCCAAGTTTCAGTGCTAGGACAAGGCAGGGTTGATGCTTAAACTTGGATCTGCTGTCACTCTTCTCCAACTTTGTGATCCTTACAATCACTTCAAAAATCCAGACCAAGCTGTTGAACTGGGTGCAGAGGGACTCTTGTGACAAATCTGCACCATTGCTTTCCACTCATGTTTGCACACTCTACTTGGGGGTCCTCACTCCCACATGGAGTGTACCTCCACCAGACCACTTAATTGGCCATTTGTCCAATTTAAGCCAGTGTAGCAACTTCAGTTTTTACCTATACGTTGGATATTCTTTTGGGTTTTGGAAAGCTGGATATCACCTCTTTTCTTGCCACACAGACACAGAAAACAACAGAAAAGCCATAGCACTCTGCGTTCCCCAGCCACAGAAAGCAAGCACAAGGAACAATTTGGATCATTCAGGAAGTGCTCATTAGCAACCTCCCCACCCCCTCCTTTATTGATATAGGAGCTGGGCTGCGTGGGGAAAGGGAACACCCCCCCCCTTTTCTGGAGGAAAAGGCGAGGAGGGGGAGGAGAGAGGGAGGGTGGGACTGGGAAGGGAGGAGGAATGGGGCTACAACAAGGCTGTCATGTGAATTAATAAAAAAGGCTCATTCATCCTGGCGAGGGGCAGAAAGCAGTGCGACCACAGAAGGAGATATGTGACAGTCTATGAGACATTAATAAGGGACACCAGCCTCAAACCTTTCAGTACATGGGATTTCTTCCCAGATTTAAAAGAAATGGGAACCCAGAAGTTCCCTAGGGTTCAGATAGAAGTTCAGAGAGAAGTCTGAATTTGGATGATCACTCCTTCAGACGTGCCTCCATCTTTCTGCAGAGTTTGTGGTTCAAGGTCAATTGCCAGACACATTCCACTTATTTGGTTTTTTACTAAATGAGAACTTTATATTATTTCATTTTATCTTCATAGTCATTTTGGAAGGAAGCTGAAAACCCAAGTCACTCCGGGACCAATTGATGCTAAGCCTATGGACATTGACTTAGTGTGCTCTCTAGTGCTATGGCTTTGGTTTAAAATACTCCCTAAAGACCCATGAGTTGAAGGCTTGATCTCCAGCCTTTAAGAGGTGGAGGAAGTTAGGTCATTGTGATGTGTCCTTGAAAGTTTATTGAGAACCTGGCCACTTTTAACTTCCTCTGTCTACCTAAGTCTTTCTCTCTGTATGTCTCCGTGCAACCCCTTCCTCATCTATCTCTTTCTTGATGAGAAGCTTTCTTGGTTATATGCTTTTATCATAATATACTTTGACATGATACAACCAAGCAACCATGGACTGAAAACTATGAGTCAAAGTAAACCTTTCTTCCTCTTAAGATGATCAGGTATTACGTCATAACAACAGGAAGCCTAATCCAATATCTTGACAGAGAGGAATATATTAGCATCGTGAGGCTCTTGGAGAGGGGGAAAGGGGTAGAAATATGAGTAACAGAGCAATTTTTCTTTCCATGTCTTCGAATGTTTTTCATTTTCTCTTCAAGCTGCTAGATATGTTTTAAGTACAAGCCATGAAAACCTACGGAAACTGTGACCACATATGGTCCAGATTCTACTTTATAGTCAAAGAGGTAACCCTGGAACCAAAAGTCAGTCTCACCATACTCCTAGTGTCTTATTCCAGACCCCATGTCTTAGTCACTGTTCTACCACTGTGAAAAGACACCATGACCAAGACAGCTCTGATAAAAGGAAACATTTAATTAGGGGCTTGCTTACAGTTTCAGAGGATTAGTCTATGGTCCTCATAGCTGGGAGCAGACAGGCATGGTGCTAGAGCAGTTGCTGAAAACTTTACAGCTCTGATCTGCAGGCAGAAAAAGGGCCTTGTGTGGGCTTTTGAAACCTCAAAGCCAACCCCTAGTGACACATCTCCTCCTGCAAGGCCACACCTCCTAATCCTTTTAATCCTTCTCACTCAGTTCTACTCGCTGCTGAGAAAGCATGCAAACACATGACCCTATGGTGACCATTTTTATTCAAACTACCACACACTGTGAATTAGATGTGAAGTCCACAGGAGCACTGTTCACTTTTCAATTTGACGATTCTTTCACATTTTCTTGCTTCTCCAGGATGCCTCTCCTGTACATTGTCTGAAGCCGTGCACCAGGACTAGCCTGAAGAGTCCTATTGCTTCTGTCTCTTTCAAATATTTCCCATTTCTTCTTCCAGTCTGACTTCTCAAAAACTCCCAATACCACACCCAGCAAAGGCAGAGCCCCCCTAAAAAGGAAAGCGTATGTATATGGTGCTACAACTGAATCCAGGAAGCTGGAATATGTTTTTGAGGTTTTGGGAAGAGAAAGCTGAAGAATATTAAAAACTTTGTCCCATTACATTTACATAAACATTTCAGGGTTGTAATAAATAAATGTTAAAATTTAATCTAGCAATAATATTCATGATTATTGTCTTGCTGTATATTAATTAGGTAATAAATGGTAATGGTTTATGCAAATGAGGGTAGTCATATTTATTTCTAACACAAAAATTGTGTTTTTGGACTTGTTTTTTTTCTGTCTTTGCAAATTCAGTGCTTTTAAGTAACAGCAATCTTTTTTTGGTGCATATACATATGCGTATCTATGTGTATGTACATTTGTGACATATGTGTGGAGGCCAGAATATCTTTTTCTAGGTGTTTACCACCTTGTTTTTTGAAACAGAGTCTCTTACTGGCCTCAACTCAGGCGCCCATGCTTGCAAGGCAAGCACTTTACTCATGGGCCCTCTCTCAGTTTCCCCCAGGTGTTCATTCTTATCCTGCCACACGGTAGTAGGTCAAATCTCGTCTCAGGGGCCCCAAACCAAGCCCTTAATTAGTTCAAAGACTTCTCTACAGTAAAATTCCTTAGTAACATTGCTTCTGGCAGTTCTACTAATTCTTCCTAATCAAGGGCTGTGTGCACATTTCTTCTACTTCCAGAATATTTCAAAATAACGAATATCTGGTTTGCCTTCCCAGTTGGCTTTATAAGCAGGGTGTGGGGGCACATACCTTGATTCCAGTACTCAGTAAGTTGAAGCAGAGAGCATGTGAGTTTGAGGCCAGTTGGAGCTACATGGTGAGTTTCAGATAGGGAACTTTTGTCCAAACAAATGAACAAATAAACAAAAACAGATAAGACCAGCCCACAGTAGCCTGCAGACATGATGTTATTTGAGGGAGAGAATGAACCCTCTTTTCTCTGCATTATTTGCCCCTATTTGATAAAAATCATTTCGCTAGTCTATGCAGTTGTTCTCTGAACTCAAAGGGAGGTAGCATTTTGATGTCATTCTTACATCCCAAAAATGAACCGAGGAGGGAGGCATTTTAGATGCTAAACGGATGACCCTTTTGGCTTTTTAGGAAACTGTGCACTGGTACCATCATGCCTGGCTTCCTAGGAACGGAGAGTCCTCGCTTTTGCCAACTCTGGACAACAGAGCTCTGCTGCCTAGGTAGTGTAGGTGGTCTGAGAAGACAGACGGGTTTGAGAATGTGGATGGACCTTGGCAGAGAGGAATCGAGGGGCTGATGTGGGTGTCACGCAGGCCTGGTGACTATCCTGTCCACCTAATTGTACCCTAGGGAGCCTGCAGCCCCTTCCAGGTCAGGGGTGCTATCCATTTCACATGATGTGGGAGCTTTGGCTTTGTAGCAGTTTTCAGCTGGCTGATACACAAAGAGGAGACGGACGCGTTGAAAGCTTTCCCAGAGCCCAATTTGGCTCTGATGTCCTTGTTCTCGGTTCTATCTTTAGCTCTTCTTTTGTTTCTGTAGGTGAGTCAAGGCTACTTTTCTCCAACCCCTTTCTTTGTTTCCTAAGTTATCATTTAAAGTCCAAGGGCTTTGGGACACTTTCTCTCTGCCTCTGAGCTGCGGGGAGGGCAGGCAGGGATCATGAGGGCAGGTGCTCACTGTCACTCTCCTGGACAAGGTTGGGCAGGCTTTCTCCTCCGAAGCCTTCCAGCAGACGCTTATCAGGAGCAGTGTCAACCGAGTTCTGCCAGAATGGCCTTTGATTCTCCATGCAGTGAGAAGTATGCATCTTAGGTGGGTACCAGACTGAGGAGGCACGGGAGGGGAACTGGCTAGAGGTTGCACTAGTCAATTAATTAACATCATCTATAATCAAGGGGAGGGGGAGCTTTTAAACTTGATATGCAAACTTATGCAAAACCATATGTAGATTACTCTGGGTTCAGAAACAGAATACTGGAGGTCTAGTGCTTTCCTTCAATAGAAACTCTGTGCTGATGAGCCACAAGTAGAACAGAGAGAAATGGTTACGTCCTCTTTAATTCAGCTTGACAATAGCACCTGCTACTTATAATTTGGTAACTGTAGGCAGGGCCGGCTCCATTTGCTTGTACAGCTGTATCATTCTGTTCTCCAGAAATTTCCGTCTTGAGATGCTCCAATTGACCTCTCAGCCATTGCCGTGTATTTGGTATACACAGCTATGATGTGTTTTGTCTGAGGCCTTTATGGCGTCCCAGGTAGCCAGGCGATATGTCCTGATTCTGGGCAACATCACACAATAATAACAAATGTTTTTTTGTTTTTTGTTTTTCCTCTTCTGCAAAATGGAGGCAACAGAACCAACCCTATGAGGATTCTTGCCAATGTCTAAGGAGGTGCATATCTGAAGCACAGAGGGTGCTGGTGGCCGTACATATCTTTGATTATTATTACTCAAATGCAAGGCACAGTTTGATTCCTACTTTCTTCATGAAAGTTTTCATATCCACCACAGCTTGAAGTCATCTGTCCATTCTCTCGAGGTATTAGCTGGGCCATTTGTCTGGAAATTAAAACCACATTTCTTCATGACTTGTCTTTTGTTGTTTTATTAACTCACCTCGTGTTGTTAGTTAATTAACTCTTCCAGTTGCTCCCATTTTCTTTTTCAATTTGGCTTGAAGTCTTTGAAGATGGCCACTATGTCTTAGTGGCTTTTAGCCTCCCAAGATGTCTAGAATTTATCTTTGCAGCAAATACTTGCTCTCACGCCTCTCTAGGAGTAGGAAGCTCAGCGTGTCATTAGCACCTAGAAACAGCCATCTAGACCCAGAGTATGTTTCTTCCCCCAGGAGCTTCTCTTCTATCATGAAGATACCCTTCCATTTGCATACCCATGCTTGTTTGCAGTCTCCCACAATCTTTTTAAACAAGAAACAATAAAGCTCAAAGTTAGTGCAGAGTGTCAAGCAGAAGTTAAGAGTAGTGGGCACAGAGCTTTTGCAAAAACAAATGAAGATGTGGCATTCTCCTTAGTTAGACTCTACTCATTGGAAAATGTGCTGTCAGGAATAGAACTCAGTGCCCTTCGCCCTGCTCCCCACCTTACTGAGTCTTGGAGAGCAAGCTATGGACCAGCCACAGCAGCATCCTATGAGATCCTGATCCCCAGGTTTTAGGCGTGGACACTGTCACAGGAGAGTCTCAGTCTCTCAATCTCTCCTTATCTAAGCCACACATTTTCTGTTATAAAGACTGGACCATCACTTGCTGAGCAAAGTAACTTGATGTGTTGTTCTGTGTTCTGGTAAAATCTTAGCAGATTAAAATGATTATGTAAAACTGATTAGCATTTTAAAACACATCCCCATACGCATGTTGACACACAACCCCTTTACTGACATAATGAAAAGCAAGGTTATCTTGTGGTTAAAAAAATGATACAGTCTATATTTAGGGGCATGTTTATTACACAGGCCTCTTATATGTGTTCCAACATGAGACCACAAAATATGAAAAATTACAACAGTTTCCAAGAGTTTCATATTTCTCTCAAGTTCATTGTGGGTATGTATGAAATGTGCTGGAATCTCAGTTTTATAGTTTTGGTAGGAGCAGAGCTGAATGAGAAAGCAGGCACAGAAAATGCTTTTGAATGCATACTTAATAGTAAATACTCCCAGTACATTATTTGTAATTGCATGTAAATCTGGGATTGTCTCAGGATGGAATATGCTCAGAAATTCATTCTAAGCAAAATGGTACATTAGGAAACCCGGTGTCCTCCATGTCTTGTCTTTGGGCTGGCTGTCCCTTGCCCTCTACTCCTGACCAGTGGCTAGTATTAGCTCTCAGGCTATTGCCCAGTGGGTTCAGATTTTCTCTGTCTTTTTCCTTCCTTTAGTCTTGCTTCTTTTTTTTTCTCGAGTCTTCTCTTCTTCATTGTCATTTTTCTTCTGACCCTCTGCCCTTCCTACCTTCCTTTGCATCGTTCTTTTCACTGACTTTCAGCCACCAGTAAAAACCCTAGTAAGTTTTACATTGTGTAAGTGACACACTGGCTGGCTGTTTATTGTCTAAAAATGTGCTCTGGAGATCTGGGATATAGCTCAGAGGTAGAACAATTTGTAGCAAACACACATACCACACCACACACACTGAATATAAACAAACAGGTTTTAAACACTAGAGTTCTCTTATTAAAAAAAAAACAATAAATGAAAGCAACTTACAATGAAAAGATTATCTTGCTGGTCTAATTTCAGCCATGACTCTCAAATGCGTTTTCAGCTAGGAATCACTGCATTGCTTTTGTGGACATGGGATAGGACTGTAAGGAGGATGAGTATGTACGTACATGTACACACATGTGCATAGGCCAGAGGTTGATATCCGATGTCTTCCTCTATTGCTCTCCACTTTAATTTTTTTAAATTATTCTTTTATTAATTTATTTTTTATTAATTACAATTTATTCATTTTGTATCCCTGCCTTATCCCCTCCCAATCTCATCCTCCCTTCCTCTTCTCCTCCCTTGCCCCTCCCCCAGTCCACTGATAGGGGCGGTACATGGAGATAACCTAGAACCCCTGCACAGATGTAGCCCATGGCAGCTCAGTCTCCAAGTGGGTTCCCTAGTAAAGGGAATAGGGACTGTCTCTGACATGAACTCAATGGCTGGCTCTTTGATCACCTCCCCCTGAGGGGGGAGCAGCCTTACCAGGCCACAGAAGAAGACAATGCACCCAGTCCTGATGAGACCTGATAGGTCTACTTTACTTTTTGAGACAAAGCCTCATGCTGAGCCTGGAGCTCACTGGTTGGCCAACAAATGCCAGATATCCACTTGTTTCAGCCCCTCCAACCCTGGGGTTTCAGATGTGTGCGGCCGTATCCATCTTTTTATTTAGTGCTGAGAGAGACTCTGAACTGAGGTCTTCGAGCCACTGATCTTACCACCTCAGTTTGATCAGCTCTCTTCGGCCCGCCCTCCCCCTCTGGCTGCTCTCAACATTCATTACTAAAGACTCACTCTCTCCCACCCCCAGCCCTCCGCAGGGTGATGACTGACCGTCCTGGCTTGCTCTCAACATGAGTGTAGGTGAATTTAGGCAGAGTTTCCCTTCCTTCTGAACCCACCTCAAATTCCCTCTTCTCCTTGGCCATGAAGTCCAATTGCATGTGCTGGGTTCACACTTGAGCTCAGCTCCTCCTAGTTCTTCTCCTAGTACCTTGCTCCTCTGTCACAGCACTCCTATTTAAAACACCTTAACTACTCTTCTCTCCAGCTTTAGTTTTCTTTGACATCTAGAAGAAAATTATACACACCCTTATTTCTTTTTGGTAGCCACCCTTATTTCTCCTGGTCTGTAAAATCAGATCTGTAGATAATTATTTTTGAAAAGTACTATGTAGCAGATTTTGCTGTTTGCCTTTGATTTTTTTTTTTTTTTTTTAGTATTTTTCTGTGAATAGATCTCCTTTTAAAACAAATCCCCTGGGGTCTCAGAATGTGTGACTTGGTTCCTTTCATGAATTTTGTGAGGCTCTGTCGTTCCCCTCAAATACTGCTTCTGCTCAGTTCCCTGTCTTCCAAATATCACATAATCCGGATCTCTTGATTGTATGCCTTCTGTCTCTCACTCTCTGCTCTTTGGGCTTTCATGTCAGTGTGTGCCTTTCCATCCTTCTACCTTGTCCTTCTGGCTACTGTCTCTCAGCTGTTAAACTTCTCCATTGACTGCTTGGTTTCTGTAGCTCTGCATTTTGGTTCTAGAATTTCCAGTGAATTTATATATATATATATATATATATATATATATATATATATATATATTTTTTTTTTTTCCATTCTCTGATGAAAACAAGTTACTTGCAGTTTAATTTTTTGACTATACTAGTTGTACTTATATTCAAGTTTAGGTTGGACATTTCCAGTGTCTGGATTTTCTGAGTTTGTTTTTATTGTCTGTTTTTTTTTTTAACTTAGATTTTTTAATTCTCTCTTTTTGACTCATTATTTTTAAAGATTTTCTTTAAAATTATGTATATAAACATATACTAATTGTTATTTTTAAATTATGCATGTATACATACCTGAGGATGGGTTTGTGTGCATGTGAGTACAGTGCCTGTGGAAGCCAGAAAAGGGTCTTGGCTCTTCTGGAGCTGGAGTCACGGCAAGCTCTGAGCCACACAGTGGGTTCCGGAAACAGGCTCCAGTCCTCTGAAGAGTAATATGTCCTCGTATCTACTGAGCCATCTCTTCGCTCTTGTCTGGTTGTTTTTGATTACATGCTGGCATCCTGTATGAATAACTGTAAAGACAATTTGTGGCTCTGGGTTGTTAATCCCAGAGAAGACTGCCTTTTTCTTCGAGCAGTAGTTACACCAAAAAGCAGATAACATTAGTCCACACAGATATTGCCAACTACAACTCTGTTCTCTGTGGAGGTTGATCTAGTTCTGATTTATCCTTTGTACTCAATGTGGCCCGTCTGTGTTAGAGTGCTACTCAAGTCCATTATATATTGCTATGAAAAACATTCAGGCTGGGTGTTTTATAAAGATGGGAGATTTATTTAGTTCCTGATTCTGGAGACTGGAGATCTCTGGGCTGATATTGGCTGAGTTGTGGAGAGGGACTTTTAATGGGTACCAGCAAATGGTGGATCTACATTTAGAAGAGGTCAAATAAGAGGGCAGGAGGAGGACTGAGGACAGTTTCTTTTAAACCCATTCTTACAAGAAATAATGTGCTTCAGTAAGACTTGTCCCCTTCCTGAAAGATAAAAGCCACCCACGAAGGTGGAGCCTGCCGCGAGGTAGAAGCCCCGCCCTTGAAAGGCTCTACCGCCTTAACACCAGGAAGCAAGATTCCAGCATGTGAGTCAGTAGCTGTATCCAGATCATTGCTCTGACCCTCTGACCCATGGACTCTGGACTGCTCTTACTTTCCTGACCTGCCAATCTTTCCTACATTCAGAGCTATCAATAGACACAAGGGAACAAGAAGCCTCAAGATGCTAGGATCAACTTATTTTAATTTCTTTTATGCTCCAGATTGTGAATCCTCAAATTCTGTTTTGATAATACTTCAGTGTTGCCAAATAATTTTTATTTTGGAAAAAAATTTTATTCTTCTTCTTCTTTCTTTTTTAATTTGTCGCAGCAGGGTTGTTGGTTCCAAATAACCCAGCCCTTTATTTCTAGCAACAGAACTCTCGTAGACACACATGATTATTTCAATTACTCACCACAAAGGCTCTGTACAGAAAGTATTTTTATTATTATCTTCTTTTTGTCGGTGAGGAGAGTCTCAGAGTTAGGTAAATGGCCAAGGCCATTTGAAAGGAAGTCCTACGACGGAGGGATTTGAGAACTTCTTTTAAAAAACCTATTTAAAACATGCCATCTCTATACAAAGTAGTTAGCAAATCACTTGTTTTTATTGGTATCATCTGCTTTATTTTATCCTTTATTTGCCTCTTTATCACTACCAGTATTACTTCCTGCCCATGATGTCTAAATAATCAACAGTCTCTTGAACTAACCCAATGCCAGAGAAAACTTCCTTCTTCCTTTCCATTCTCTTTACCCCCTCCACACCCATTTCCCTGTTTCTTTCTCTCCCAGTATTCACTGGCTTTAATTCTGGAGGCACAAATCAAATATTATAGTGTTGGGGGTTATGTTAATTACTTTTCCTATTGCTGTGATAAAACATCTCATCAAGAGTCACTTTAGGGCGATAGATCTCATTTTGGCTCACAGTTAAATGGTGCATCCTACCATTGTGGTAAGTCATGGTGGTCAGAACTTGAGGCACGTCGTCCTGTCTACAGTCAGGATGCAGAGACTGATGACCGCTCCTTACAAGCTTGGCTTTCTCCTTTTTATGTAGCCTGGGCCCCCAGTCTATGGAATAATCCCACCTACATTTAGGTGGGATGGATCTTCCTACACCAGTCAACCTAAACTCACAGTCATGCTTAGAGGTCTGTCTGCTAGGAGATTCTAGATTCTGTCAGTTTGACAATATCAACCACCACAGAGGTTGACCTTGTCTAGGACAGAAAGACATTTGTTCACCCTTCCTACTTCTGAGGAATCTTTTTTTTTCCTTTTCCTTTTTCTCTTCTTTTTCTTTGTATTTAGATTCTCAAAGGGCTTATGTTCCTATGTTGGCGTCTCACTCTGATTTCCTGTTCTTGCTGGAACTCGTGTTCCAACAAACGTCTAGCCGTCTTTATGTCATTTCCCCTCACCCTCATCCCACATCTTGAATGGTGTAAGCACCCTCTATTCCAATTCACAAGGCTCCAACACAAAGCTCTCACATACAGCAGATGTTACAAAAGGCTTAGGATCACATTTCACATTTCAGACAATATTTTGCTGACTGTTACACTTGCCTTGGCTCTTCTAGCATAGAAATTTATTTCTAGCTTTCCTCCTTAAGTGCCTAGCCTTTTTAAGTCTCTGTCCTGTTTTTCCTCTTTTGTTCCCCTAAAATCTCCTTTTTCAGTGATAGTTAGTCACCAATAAATTTGTTCAGCCCTGGTATTTTCTTTGCCAAAGAAACTTACTTCTTTACTTAAGGTATTTCCATGGATCCTGTCCTTCCAAAAATAAAATAGTTTGATATCCCCCTTTTTTATAAGCAAGAGAAAAGTTTTCTATGAGAAATCCTGCTTGCCTTCTAAGTTTCCTGGCTCAAAATATACTTTGCTCATAAAAATAACAGTTTCTTCCTTCCTGTTACATCATCTATATGAGACTCATATTCTTGCTATATCCTTTTATTTTATTTCCTGTTGGCCTCTGGAAGTAAGATGACATACAGCATAAACTTCTCACATTAGTTCAGTTGACATTTAACCCTTATTTGTGTAAAGACCTGCTCTGCCTCTAACAGAACAAATGAATAGTTACTTTTACCTTTTTAAGGGGAGAGGAGAGGATGACCTTGGTTGTTGGTCTTCAGTTATTTTCTACCTGATTTTTTATTTTTATTTTTTTTTGAGACAGGGTCTTTCACTGCTCTTAAAATTTTCAAATAGAGCTGGATGTGGTGGTATACTCCTACAATCCCAGCACTTGGGGAGGCAGAGGCAGGTGGATCTCCATTAGTTTGAGGCCAGCTTGGTCTACAAAGTAAGTCCAGGACAGCCAAAGCTATACTGAGCTAAACTCTCCCTATCTAGAAAACCAAAAACCAAAAAAGAAAAATAAATCCCACAAATAGGTGACCACTGAGTTTCAGGAATCCTCCTGCTTCTGCCTCCCTCATGCTGGGATTTCCACTGTGCCCAACTTTTACTGAGATCCTAGGGCCAGAACGCAGGTCCTCACACTTGAAAGGTTTTATTGACTGAGCCATCTCCTGACATTTTATTTGTAATTATTAAGTCTAAATTATGAATGGATCTTGGGCTGGTGGCTTACTCCTATCAGTTTTTCAGATTTCTAGAACCCATCTTGTCTCCAGTAGCTTTTCCAGAATGACCAGCTTCCCTCATGAAGCTGCATGGAGGTTTGCAGTTTTAGCATCAACTTCTTCAGCATCGTGAAGAGGATAAACAGGCCACCTAGTCATTACCCTGTCTTTCCCAATGCTGTCAGGAATTAGTCTACATACTACTTCTTTCAAGTCATCTGTCTGCACCTCTCAAGTCATGATTTTTTCCTGTCATCTTCTTTGTAGTCTTAGGTAGCCTCAATGGTACTAAGCACAGGAAGTCTTCTAGCATCTTAGCATACTTTCAGCATCTTGAGTTTTTCAGTAAACCCAACATGGAGCAGATGCAGCAAATACCCATAGGCCTTCTTGACATCAGCATGAGCTTTAATTGCGGCCTCTTGTTCTTTGATCACAGAGAATACTTGTCATGGACAGGATTCATGCCATGGAGGCTGGTCATGTAGTTTCTTCCCTGAACATCTTTAGCAATCAGCTTGAATTTCTAAATGCAATGCCACCTGGTGTTGTATAGTGCTATCCTCTAAGAATGATACTATCAGATCATTCATGCTGCTTGCAAGAGAACATCATGATTAGTCATTGACTTCTCACTTTCCCCTACAGAAGGATAGTTTAGGTAGGGTTACCCAAATTTTAGCCAGCCTTCCAAACTGTTTGTGTGTACATTACTGTGGATATGCTTGAGTGTACACATCTAGGCTGGGGAAGTTTGACAGAAAGTGTTCATCTATGTGGCTATAGGAAAGCTATCATCCCTGTTGAGTGAAGAGCTTCCAGTGTGGCTGCCTTGGGGTCACCCACACTCCTGTCATAGCCCCTTCTCAACCATGCTCTATAAGTAAGCCCAGTGAACTCACTGATTCCCTAGGTGAACCTTGGGGTCTGGGGTTTCAAGTTGGGATCCTATGAGGAGGAGGTAGATGTTTGTATCTCCTCATGGAAGGAATTCCCAAACCAATAAAACTCATTTCACATGCTATCAGGTACAATTTTGGTCCTTTGAGTCCTTAGAATCCCTGGTTTCTCTGGGTTTTTATTTTTATCTTTAATCAAACAGCTGTTCTGTTTATACTCCTGTAGAAAATGGATCAGCCACCATCTTCTTGTCTCCCTTTTTGCTGCCTTGGTGAGCTGGTAGTTCTTGCCAATTACCAAGTTCAGAAACTGAGGCCATGAATCTCACAGATGAATAACTCCCAAATGAAACCCTGAACTGAAAGATCAGGTTGACACCATATCATCCATATCAGCAATCTGTTGATATTCCCCTAAGTGTGGGAGAGATCTAAGAGCTCTCTAAAGCAATCTCACCTGATTCTATACTCAAGCAGAGCCCAGAGCACAAGCCATTTGTTCACTCCCTCATCAATTGTTTGCTCAGTTTACAATAGATACTCGATGAGAAGCTGGAGTCCTCTCCCTCTACTCTGCTGCCTTCCTGCTCCATTTTTCTCTCCCATTCTCTGGTTCTCTCTCACCCCAGGGTCTTGGCATCATCTCGGTTATCCAGAAGACCTCCATCTTCTGGAGGTTAAATCTGGCTCAGTTTTTGAGAGCCCTAGCTCTGTAAAGTTTACAAGCAAGAGAAGGAAAACGCACCAGGTTAATGATGGGAAGAGATTTCCTCTAGACCTGCATCGATTTGTAAGCAATATGGGTTTGCAGAAGGGCCATGCTGGGCAATAGAAGAGGTGACACACAAGCTTTAAAGAGCTTTTGTCAGCAGGAGGAGCTCACGGTCTTGTGTGTGCTGGGAAGACTTGCTTTGGAGTTATGTGGAGTAGAGATCCTTCGAATTTGCTGGGGTGTTTGCATTCATCAAGCTATGATTTTTGTACCATCCTAACACATTTCCTCTCTCCTCTGGTAATTACTGTGTAGGGTCCTAATTTTGCCTGTTGTCCAGACTGGCCTCTCCCCCTGGGCAGTGTCTATGTTTGCTGTAATTGGATGATGCCACACAACCCACTGCCATTGCCAGATTTCATTATGACTTGGCATCTTCTGTATTAATTTCCCCACTTTGGGGCTGTTTTGAAGCAAGTGAGGCCAATTTCCTTTTCAATAGTGCAAATCTGGAGGTCCAATTTGAGCTGGGAGCTAAGTGGGTACATTTGTTCGGCGCTGATTGACTGACAGTGTTCGCTTTGTTTGACTTGATTTTTTTTTTTAAATGAGAGCTTGAGCTTGAGAGGCAGCTGGCACTCACTGGAAGCCAAAGGAGTCATCCTTGGAAAGTCCAGGAAGACATTTGGGCAGCTGGCTTTATCTAGATTTTTTTTTTTTTTTAGTCAGGTTGTTGGGGAATCGGGCCAAAAGCCTGTAGTTATTCTTTGGTACTGCTTCTTGGTAGCTTCCACCCCTGACACCACCTCTCATCACAAAGGGTCTGGTTGTGGAGGAATTCAGAATCAGAAGGCTTAAGGGGCCACAGATAGATCTATCTGAGACAACACAAAATTCCCAGTTAACAAATAATGTCATGGTCAGTGGATCTCATAAGCTTGTGGTTACTTTAAAAGGCAAAAGGAAACAAAGGAACTAATCCCAAACATAAAGGGCAAAGAATAAAATGGATCATTCCAGAGGGAGGGGCATGCCAATGGAAAACTCATTTAATTGGCACCAAAATAAAAATAAAGACACATCTCCTGGTAACGAGGTTTGCTATTATAAGCTCCCTAGCAACAGGAAGATGCCGAAAGTTAGTTTCTTAAAGATTCATGTCCCCATTAGACGCTGGTGACGCTGGGAAGCAAGAGCAGATTAAGCATTTTTGGTGTGCAATAAATAGATCCATAGCTTTCAGAGCTGGGCGTGCGCCCCAGGTACCTGGAGTCTTTGTTAAAACACCAATCGCTAAGCCGCACATGGAGTTTCTGACTCAGTTGTTCTGATGTGGTCCCTTACGGATGGCATCGCTAACAAGTTCACCAAAGTCCAACCATGGAATATTTCTCCCGGAAAGGAAAAGCCTTTGAGTATCTGCTACCACTGCCCCAAGGACTGTCCTTGGAGCACCAATATTTTTTTTATTAAATTAATTTATTTATTTTTGTATAAATCACAGGTTAGGTACTTTGCATCCCAAGCGTAGCCCCCTCTCTCATTCCCTCCCACCCTTCCCCTCCCTCTCCCTCCCTCATCTCCTCCCCGCCCCCTCCAAGTCCACCAACAGGGGAGAACCTCCTCCCCTTCCATCCAAACCCAGCTCATCCTGTCTCCTCAGGGCTGGCTGCAATGTCCTCCCCTGGGATCTAGCCAGCCTGTCACTCCCCGGCTTGTATGGGGGAGGGTCAAAGAGTCAGCCATCAAGTTCATGACTGAAACAGTCCCTGTTTCCCTCACTAGGGTCTTCAGTCCTACACCAAGCTATCATGGGCCCCATCTGAGCGGGGGTTCCAGGCCACATCCACACATGGTCCTTGATTGTAGAAACCATCTCATACAAGACCCCTGTGCCCTGCTCAGTTTGGTCTTTGTGGAGCTCTTGTTCTCCC
>CM053751.1:54415862-54559578 GCA_028658305.1 Pachyuromys duprasi
TTTTTAACTTCTTGAGTTCTCTATATATACTGGATATTAGCCCTCTGTCAGAAGTGGGATTGGTAATGATCCTTTCCCAATCTGTTGGCTGTCGATTCGTTCGGATGACAGTGTCCTTTGCTTTACAGAAGCTTTTCAGCTTCTTGGATGTATTGTTATTTTTTAAAATTATGTGTATTGCTATTGGTACGCGCACAGAGTTAAGGTGCCCATGGAGGCCAGCGGGTACTGGCTCTTCTGGAGCTGGAGTTACAGGCAGTTGTGAGGCAGCTGATGTTGGTTCTGGGAACTGAACTTGAGTCTTCTGCAAGAACACAGTGTGCTCTGCGCCATTGTGCCATCCCTCCTGCCCCTTGGGATGAGTTCTGGAATTCAGAGTCCCTTCTGAGATTCAAAATATTTCCCTCCAGTGGGTGTGCCTTTTTAACCCAAGAGGATATTCCAGTGTCCTGGTGTGTAGGATTTGGGCTGAACCCTTGCTGGGAGAGTATGCCATGACAGCAAGGTCTTTGCTTGCAGAGGTGCAGAAGTGACTTATCACGTGTCTCCTGCTTTGGCGTCTCTGTGATCTCTGTGGAGGTTGAGGGTGGTCACATCCTACAGGCAGCTGCTTCTGTTCTGATGGCTGACTCCTTACTGTGTCAACTGTCTTATTATACTGGTGAGCGCGTTAATGACCGGCCCTGTAAATAGCCTTGAGACACAACACTGCTGGGAGCCTTCTCACTTCTACAGCCAAAACTCAGCAAAAAGCCTGGTTCCGGATCTGGGTTCCATAGCTAAGAAGGACATGTAGAGCGTGGGCAAGGTTAGGAAGAAAGCCCCAGAGAAGGTTGAAGTGTCCAAAAATTGAATTTCTGACAAGAGGCCAACCTTGGACTGTTTTCTCAGAAGAGTAAAAGCCTTCAAGAATCTAAGAGGTTACTTTTTAGAAGGTTGTGGATAATTGTTCTGCCTCTACAATGAATCAAACTGGTGGAAAACATTTAAACTGCCACACAGGGGATTTGGTTTTCAGGCAAAGGAGAATTTCCTGACATTGAAAATAGTTTCTCTTTGGAAGACACTCTGTTAATTTACCCAACCCATTTCCTCATTTTTTTTTTTTTTAGGCTGAAATGACATCTTCTAGTTTTGGAGTCAGAACTTATGTCCTGTGATGTTGAAAAGCCTCAGAGACATTGTAGTTTGGAGAAACTACTCAAAAGCAAAGCCCCCACCTGCAGAGTGTACCTGGTGGCCTTGTCTAAGCCTTGACTCCAACCTGTGTATTCTTCCTTCTGGTAGCTGGTGTTCAATTCTCAGGCTTTTGGTTTAACATGCTGTTATTATGTAGAAAAGGACCTTATTTTTTAAATGTACGTGTTTACATGTATGTAGACCTGTGTGTGTATGCAGGTGTATGTGTGTGAACACGCATGTCTGTGAGGATGTTGAAGCCAAGGTTATCACTTGCTCTCTTCCTTGATCCTTCTCTACCTTATCTATCCATCCATCCATCCATCCATCCATCCATCCATCCATCCATCCATCCATCCATCTGCCTGCTTGCCTGCCTGCCTGCCTGCCTGTCTGTCTGTCTTGAGAAAGGGTCCTTTCCTGAGACTGGCGCTCACTGATTTAGCTACACTGGCCAGCCTGTGACCTCTAGGGATCCTCTTGCCTTCCTTTGTGCCACACTAGGATTACAGCCGTGTGCTTCTGTGCTTGACTTTTACATGGATGCTGAGGATTGAACTCAGTCCTCATGCTTGCATGATAAGCACTTTACCAAGTAAGCCAAGTCTCTAGCCTCTGGAAGAGTAATCCATTAAAAACGATTCAACAATTTTGGGCTGGGCCAGTTATTAAAGTTGCAAGTACTTTGAGAACTTGTTGGTGTCATGTTGGTGGTTTGAACTCAGCTGGGATAGGAGTGTTTACACCATGGGCATAAGCAAGCATTCCAGCTAGAGCCTTTTGTGCCATCTTCCTCTCAGAGAACCAGTTGTGAGCATTCGCCTGTGTAGAGCTGGAGAGAAGCTGGGAAGCGAAGCGGTTGAGCTTAGCTCACATCTCTATGGGCACCTTTAATTTCTGAGGCCTCTCCTGAAACCCCCAGCTTGTGCAGTGCTTTCACAGGCATCTAGTTTGAAAACAGATTCCATCCTAAACAGATCTTGTCTTTTGAGTGGAGTCTCTGGCCTTTTTTTTATTTTGAGGAGTCCCGGGTGGGTCCTCAGGGGGTCTAAGCCCCAGTTGCTTGTACCTTTCACTCTTCCTTTTTCTCTTGCTATCATGCTCACTTTCTCACTCTGTGCTCTGGTCTCTGTTTCTAGGGATACTTAGTTAAGGCTGGGAGGTCATATACCCAGGAAGAATGCTTTAAGTCATATCTAGAGCTGGTTCCTTGGCAACACCATTGCCACCTCCGCAGGGCCATAGTGCCACTGCTGATCCTTGGTACTAGAGACTTCAAGATCTTTTGCCACCATCCCTTGGAAACCAGGCATGGTCACCCTTCTTGACCTGAAGTGAAGGTCTTACTTCAGGACCTTGGATCACAAATACTTTTTCTCCCTCTAATTATGATGAAGGTTGAAGGAAAGTGGTTTTTCTTTTTTCTTTTTGCCATCTGTTACTGTATAATAAACCACTTCAAAGTACAGTAGTTTAAAACAACTAGTCCTATGCTGCACAATGTCATTTTTTTTTTTTGGTCAATAACAGCCCATGTATATGACAGTGGCTCTTTTAAGATTATAATGGAACTGGAAACTTCTTTGTATCCATCTTAACATCCTAGCATTCTACCTTATTTTGTGTATGTGTGTGTGTTGTGAGGGCAGCATAAATAATCCCACCAAACCATTGTCTAAAAGTATAATGTGCACATTTGAGTTCAACCGATAATGATTAGAAAGTACCATCTTACTGGTTTCTGTGTTTATTATGCTATGTCTTTAACTGCTATTTTAGAATTTAATCCTTCTACTTACACAAAACAAAGTTTATAGTGAGACAATTTGTTGTGTTATGCCAGCAGCAGCCTTGAAGAGCTTGTGTTTACCCTGTCTCTTGATTGCACGGAGAGGCCACCTTGCATAATTGCGCTAACATCTAGGTTTGTACAAATGCGCTTGGTGATATTTTTATAAGAAGGATCTCACCTGATGAGCCCTCCCTAGATCACAGCCTCATCTAACTGGCTACTGTGCTTTGTGGAGCTACTTAGATGGAACTGTGTGGCCTCACTTATGTGACTGGTTTCTGGTCTTTCTGGCTATCCCTCACTCTTTACAAGGCCTCCTCTTCAAGGAGTCTAGCTGAGATGTCCTCACAAGATAGCGCCAAGTTCCAAGATGGTGGTAGTGGAAGTTTCCACTTCTCTGGAAGTCTCATATCGAAGTCCCCAGAGATGACTTCTGCACAGATTCTCTGAGTGGGCAATAGGCTTCGACTCCTGTTGGGAGGATCCAGGATTCATGACAGATGGAGATGAGAACCTTATAGCTGGCCGTCTGTCTTGGAAATTACCTAATGATGGCGGGGGACTCATGCTGGAATTTCTCAGATGTAGAAAAGGTTTTTGAAGATGCTGAAAGAGACAAAAAGGAGACACATTCACTACAGTCAGCTTGCTTCTGAGCTGGGCTGGAGCCAATCACCCATTCCCATTCCTAATCTTCTCCCAGTCTACTGATCTCCTGTGAGTTCTGTCTTGTTCCTAGCTTCATGGGCGCACATCCAGGAGAAGACCATGTCTGGCTTTGTGGCTAATATTGCACTGAACAGCTGAAGATGGGTTTGTTTTAGATGATACCGTCTAAGGTGTTGATTAGAGGACACATGTGTTACTAATGTTTAGGAATACAAATGATTTTGAATCTCTAACCTTAAAGCCTCACCAGTGACTGAACCAACAACTAATATTGGTTCAATGATGTTCCCCCACCCCCACCCCCATACAGGTTTGTTACACTCGTTTTTAAAACCTTATTTTATTTGGGTTCCTTAAAGCCTCTCCCTTTCAACCCCCAACCCTAGGTAAGAGAGAGAAAGTTAGCGGGGAGAGGGGGTGCAGACCACATAATTTCTCCTGTCTGATTGGGGTTGATGGGTTCTTTTAGGACTATACCAATTCTCTGTCAACAGCAAAAGCAGCAAGAGCTCTCTTCCAAGCCACTGCATTGAAACATGTCTCTCCATCTGTCTCTGGTCTTTCCAAACTGCTACTCGCCACACATCACACTTTTTCTCTCTGGGCTCTCCTATATACATCCCCAACCATGCCCCTCTCTGTGCTGCATAAATTAGTCTGTTTACTAGCTGGCAAAGACCATGCCCCACAAGAGGCAATTATCAGCTGTGGACAAGCTAAAGCCCAAACTAAAATCCCACACTTGGTATCAAAACAAAAACATATTAACATAGCATAACTGAGTTTTTAAAGGAACCGAAACTTCCATTACACAGGTTAGACCAAAAGAGGACAGCAATCAGAGGGCAGGGGCAGCAAATACTTACTGAGAGCCAAGGCTGATCACTGACTCAAGTTTGTACATGCTTAGCTAATGAGATGGGGGGGGGGAATCACAGCTCAGAAAGTTTCAACAACTTGACCAAGATCACAAAACTTCCAACAAAGACAAAATGATTTCTGTGCCTACTGGGTTTTTAGTTTAGACATAAAAATTTAGAGTTTGCCAAAGATTTTTCCAAAGAGGTGGAGACCTGCAGTGGTGTTTGTTATTCAAGAGGCCATGCTCTGCTTACACCTTTATTCCCTCATATTTCTTAACGGTAATTGATGTCTGGTAGGTGGGTGGAGAGAGTCCGTTTTCTTTGGGAGTAAGTTGCCTATGCTGTAGTAGATGGCCCGTCTATGTGTCTTGGGCAGCACTAATTGGCTTCCCTGGGTCATTAAAAAAGAAGAAGAAGAAAAAAATAAAGGACATGGCATCAAGAGGAAGAGGTGTTAGGGAAGAGTTAGAGTTGGAGGAGCTGTGGTGGATGTGATCAAAATGTCGAAATACATGGCATACGTATTTGGGATTTTCAAAGAATAATAAAAATATTATTTTAGGAAGAAGTTAATATTCCTGGGTGAGAATAGCTTGATCTTCTAAATCCTGATTGCGTTACTTGGAAATTCTGATCTTAGTTCCCTAGATCCTCACTTTTCTCATCTGTAGAAAAAGGATAATAATAGTGACAACTGGCAAGGCTACTGAGTCCTTAGTGTCATGGTTAGTCATGGTTAGTAACTTAGAACAGTGCCAATCGTTATGGCCAATAAAGACTGTTAGCAATTTGTTTTTATGGGAGAGTGTGCTGTATGTTCTATATAGATAACTTAGTCCAAGTGAAAAAAGGAGCTTTCCAGAGTACTGAGGGTACTGCTGACGGTGCAGTTGACGGAATTATTGCATAGACAAACTAATTTAGTTACAGTACTTAAATTCTTATTGAAATGAATTGTGGGAAAGAGCCTAAAGTGCTCCATTGGCTGTTTAATGATATGTTTGGTAGCTCTGTGATAATGGCTGAATTGGATTAATTATGGGGTCCTCCAGTGGATTGTTTACAAATGAATCTACAGATATGTTTTCAGTTAACTCCACATGTTCAATGAATGGTTTGAATTTCAAGTCTACCTGGAGAGATGGAATGGGTCACTTCTGAACAGGCACTCATGGACGGGACATCTTTAAAATTACAAGGAGGGAGCAGGGCTGAGCACCACTGATTGCCAGGAATTTCTGTGTTTATAAATTCTACATAATCATATTGTCCTTTTGATGCTTACTGGTTTCCATGCACCATGCTAATTACTTTATCTGTGTTTTCATAGTTATTCCTTTTAGTTAACCTATGTCAGAACACACTTTTAGTTTGTCCATTCCCACATGCAGAGAAACTGAGGCTTGGAGAAGCTAAATAACTTCTGTCTACAGAGCTTAAAAAGTGATAGGAGATAGACCCTCTCTCAGTCTAACCAAAACCTGTGCATGAAAGTCTTTATTATCAGTGAGATTCATGTTGGTAGAATAGAGAGAGTGCTTAGTGTGTACCAGACATAGTTTAACATTTATGCTTAAGAGACTCCTTGCTCTAAAAAGAGATGGACAGAAAGCCAGGTATGCTAGTTAGTGTATGTCAACTTGGCACAAACTAGAGTTTCCAGGGAGAAGGGACTTCAGTTGCAGAGTTGCTTTCATCAGATTGGCCTGTGAACATGATAATTGATGATTGAGAGTTGATATTTGAGGGCCCAGCCCACTAGGGCTGGTATCAATCCAGGCAGAAGGTCCTGTGTTGTGTATGAAAGCAGACTGAACAAGTCATGGAGAGCAAAGTAGGAAACAGCACTCCTCCATGGTCTCTGCTTCAGCTCCTGCCTCCAGATTCCTGCCCTGAGTTCTCGCAATGATGGATTGTGACCTGGGAGTTGTAAGATGAAGCAAACCCTTTCTTCCCCTAGTTGATTTTGGTCTGTGCTTTATCACAGCAATGGGAAGCAAACTCATACACCAGGCTCTCCTGCTGGATATCAATGAGGACAAATGTAGCCTGATTACTGCTGGCAGTCATTACATTAGAGGGGAACTAGCCTTAGGCTGAAACCAATGCTCTGAGTGGCAGAGTAGAGAGATGGAAAATTCCTGGGAGTGTGAGAACATCACTGGGTTGACGAAAGGGCTTGGTTGGCTTCTGGACTTTGTCTAATGCAGTTGATTTCTTTGCTGATCACAAGCAGGCACAGCTAGTTTTATTTCCAATACTGTTCTTTCCTCTTATTAACCAAATACCAATTTTGTTTAGGATAGCTGTTGTGAGTTAGAGCCTGGATTTTTTTTCAGGTTTTTATTTGTTTGTTTCTTGGGACAAGCGGTCCAACAAACAGATCTAAATAGGAATCACCAAAGAACATTTCTAGAACATTGTGCTTTTCTGATAAGGGCCGTACTTCATCATCCTTCTGGATGCCTGGGATGCTGGTGGTGGGTGCTGGGCTAATGTACCAGTGTCATGAGGGAAACACAAGTGAATTGCAAAGACCTGAGTTCCAAGCTGCCTAAGGAATGCTAGGAGCCTTAACTCTTGTTATAAATGAAAAGAAACATAGGATTTGTTTAAGTCAGCCTTCTTGTCTCTAGTCTTTGCATGCAAAGACTTCCTAGCCCAGAAATTGAAGTCTTTTATCGATGTGGACTTTTGTTGGCATTGTGTATCTGGTGATGAACAACAACTCACTCCGAAACTTAGCGGCTAACAATTGTGCTGTTTGGATGGGGCAGCCTAACTCTGTCCCAGCATGCTTGGGGCCTCAGATGGGAAGGTTCAAATGGCCGGAGGCAGATGACTGAGTCAGGTAACTGGCGCTTCAGTGATGTTTCAATATGGCCTCTGTCTTCATCGGCTAGAGCTCCAAGAGGGCAGAAACAGAAACTGCCTGTCCTTTACAGGCGTGTTCCGAACTGGTACTACGTCACTTTAACCTTAATCCATTGGTCAGAACTACTCAGGTTAAAAGGAATAGTGGTAGAGATGTCTTCTTTGCAGGAGAAACCAGTTATCACATTGGATAAGATTTATGGACAATACTCTTTCTTCACTATAAAGGTTAATCTGAATTCACACCATATCTGCAAAGCGTTCAGTACTCAGGTGTGGGCCTCATGCTGCTGTGTGGCTCTTTATAGTATTCATATCTTAACACACTTGGAAATTCAGCATTTTGCCACAGTATCTTTATTAGACTGGCAGAGAAGAAAGTCAAACAGCAAATAGGAGGATGCAATGTATTAAGGAGTCAAGACAGGGGGCAGTGAGTGAAAATAGCCTTTCATGAAGAAGGTGTAAACTCATCTAAGATTGGGCATGTTGGAACGCATTAATTAAAGAGAGAAGCTGGTGGCTTGTACCCGACCTGTCTTGGTTAGGATTTCTGTTCCTGTGAAGGAGCACCATGACCATGGCAACTCTTACAAAGGAGAAAATTTAACTGGGGCTGGCTTCCAGTTCAGAGATTTAGTTCATTAGCATCGTGGAGGGAAGCATGGCAGTGTAGAGGCAGCCATGACGCTGGAGAAGGAGCTGGGAGTTCTATGTCCTGATTGGTAGGCAGCTGGAGAAAGATAGTAAGCCACTGGGCCTGCTTTGAGCTTCTGAAACCCCAAACCCCGCCCCCACATCCCTGTAACAAACTTCCTCCCACAAAGTCACACATAGTCTGACAAAGACATCCCTCCTGATAGTGCCATCCCTGTGAATTTATGGGGGGCATTTTAATTCAAACCACCACATGCCCCCAGACACGGTTTCCATCTAAGAGTTAAGGACTGTTTACTGGTGACCAACCACCAGCTAGGTGTTGTGTGTGCCTACTTTCAGCCAGCTGCTGTGTGGTTGTGGATGTGGCACACCCTGCTGCCAGCTGGGTGCTGTGCAGATGTTGCCTCTGATCCTTTACGGGGTCAATGTGGACAGGGGGTCTTCAGAAAACACAGTAGTGTTACTTCCACTGATGGAGATCCTGATAGATTGAAAACAAATGAGCTCAAGAGAAGATAGTTTTATATAAATTTTAGTAGTCTTCAGTGTTTGCGGTGAACAAGGGAATGCTTTGAACGTTAGCCCCATAACCAAACAAGAAACCCAAACTAAATTAAACCAGTGATTGGTATGACTTTGTATTGAGGGAGAGGCCAAATTCTAACCCTAGGGCCTAGTGAGGGGCTCCACAGATCCTAGAGGGAGGTCTCATGCTGAGACCAAGGGATGGTGGGAATTATTTAAAATGGATTCTGAAAGCTGGGAGTCACATGGTGGTGAGAGAGACAGTCTGTGATAGAGCTGGGAAGGGCCTGGAAGATAATCCTGTTTTGCCCCTACAGTTCTTTCAAGCCACCTTGGAGTTCATATTTGTGCCCACTGACTATGAAAGTGTGTCCCTTTCTACAGCCAGGACCCAGGCAGGAGATAGTTTCTGCTTGTTGTTAATGGCAGAAGGTAGGTTTTTGTCAATCTCTCTTAGTCGACTTGTTATTAATCAACCTAAAAAGAGATTAGTTTATTTATTGGCCAAAGAGGGGAGTCTATTTATGGTATCAGTGATTTCTTTCAAATTTAAGCCATAAATTCTGGGCTGACCCACAATAGTACTGTTAAATTTATGGGGATTTTTTAATTGTTTATTTGTTACTTATTTTTGAGACATAGTCTCAAAAATGTAGCTCACAATGGTCATGAACTTGAGATCCTCTTGCTGACCACCCCCAAGTGTTATGATTATGCCTTCCCATAACTCTATTTTCTTGTTTTTAAAAACAGTAATTGTTTTGTAGCTTACCCTCAAAAGGAGCAAGCAGGGAAGTGAATCTATGGATCTGGGGAGGTCTTGGCCAAGGTGCTCATGCATGTTGTGGATGAACATGTTGGCATGAGGGGGTGGGCAGATTTCCCAAGAACCCTGAGACACTGAAGCCAAGCCCCAGATATTTTTGCTAGCTGTACATTCTGTCAGACTAATAGCCTGATTTTGAAAGGGAGGAGACAGTTACTGGTGTTCATGTTCATGTCCTAAGGAGGTAGTGTGGGGTTCTGAGACACAGAGAAGCCTAGGGAAGGTCAGAAGTGTGTGTGTGTGTGTGTGTGTGTGTATGTGTGTGTGTGTTGTGCATCCATTGCTTCTCTCCATGCAGGTAGACATCTCAGTGAGTACCTCTTATGACCCAGAGAGAGAGAGAGATTTATTTCTGGAAATGTAGTCTGGAGTCAGTGTTGCATTACCGCACCAGGCCAGCTGACTGCCTTTACCCATCATGCATGCATTCCTTTGACCCATTCAGTTTTCCAGGCTCAAAAAAAAAAATCTTTCACTGAAATTCAACTGACTTCAACTTGATGATAAAGATTTATTGTTGTTGTTTATAAGTGTGTGTGTGTATGTGTGTGTGTGTCTGCATGGGTATATGCAGGTGTGGAGGCCAGAGGTGTGAGATGCTTAGAAGCTGGAGTCAAAGGCAGTCATGGGCCTCAGTGTTGGTGCTGAGAACTGAACTTGGGTCCTGTGCAAAAAACAGTATGAATTTATTGCTGCTGAATCCTCTGCAGCCCCCAGATTTGATTTTAAATGCGTAGCTCTCCAATTGCCATGCTCAGGGATGGAGCTGCCCGTAGAAGAAACATAGTACATTCTCTTGCCTCGGGAAAGGCTGCCATCTACCTGGCAAGAAATGTACACTATTCTTTTCACATTAAAATGTGGCCAGATGAAGTTAGACACATTACGCAATGCTTTCGTGCATTTTTTTTTTGAAGAACCATCCTTGAAGAGCTCAGAACACAGTGGGTCAGGATCAGGCTCTTTTCCAGCCAGGGTGTGCATCCATAGCTCATGTAACCGGGAGCTACAACATCTAAAGTAATCTGAGATCAGGGCTTTGTGGAGCTCTGGCACAGAACACCCGTGCAGCGTCAGGTCAAAAGTTGCTTCCATGGGAGCCGTTGAGGGAGTGATTCTTTTATTATTAGCGACATACTTGGACCTATGACGTCCAGGACAGTGTATGAGCTTTCAATTGTTCAGTTCTCTACTATCTGAGGAAGGCATTCTCTGACGTGTACAATTTGTCTTTTGACTGGTATGTTATCTTAATATTTTTGTCAGAACCCAGCCAGGTATAGCAAGCAGTTCACATCCAGAATCTCAACTGCTTAGGAAGCTGAAGCAGGAGAATTGCCTTGAGTTCCCAAGACAGCTTGAGCTACAGGGTGAACAGGGGAATTTCAGAATCCATTGTCTGACCACGGGCCTCGCTTTTGTGAGTTCGTTTCTCTGTGCTGTGGCTGGGAGACCATTACCCGAGTGGCTGTCCAAGGGCTCATTAATTCAGACACCTTGACACTTCCCTGATGTTGAATATGCTAATTGCAGGTACTCTACATCCCAGCCTCAGTTACATTTGTCCCCTTTTGCTTTTCAGCTGAAATCCTTGGGGACATGGCTTTGTCATGTTGCTCATTTCCATTTTTCATTGCTTTCCATTATTTTTTTTTTGTGGTAAACACCTAGGCAGACTGGAAAGCACACATTACTATTTTTAATGCAACCTAACAAAATCTAGAAGAAAAAAAAACGTAAGCATAAGTTTCACTGAGATCCATACTGTCTTCATTTTCCCCTGTAGTATTTATTTATTTAAAAAACCAAAGTCCTTGGGGGAAATCTTTTTAAAAATCTCTTAAAACAAAACAGGAAAACAAAGACTGCCGTGGTTCTTAAGCACATGACATGAAAATGAAAAAAAAAAACCAAAAAAACCAAACAAAAAACAAACAACAACAAAAACCCCACAATCACCTGCTCCAGCAGATTTCTATACCTTGTTCAACGCCAGAATGGCTTGGCTGGAAACATGACTGTACAGGGCAGATAGTACTCAGGAGACTTGAATTAAGCAACAATAATAAACAAACAGAACTGGTTTGATTGGCTGGCAAACTGTAAGAGAAGGGAAGATAGATGGGAAGTCGGGGTGTAATGAAACACTAAAAAACCAGTAGAGCCAGCAATGAGAGTGGCGTCCAGTTGTTTCTTCTGTTTAAGCTTGTTATTGTGAAGAAACATGCAAGGCTTCATGGGAAGCTGATGTGTAGGAGCGAAGGGCAACATGGGATGCTGATGTGTAGGGAGGGAAAAGTAGCATAAGAGGCCGCAGTGTGGAAAGGGGGTAGAGATGCTTCTGCGAAGGTAAGGTCGCTGTGATAGCATATCCTGTGTAGTGATAAGGAGACAGCTCTGGGATTAACATTGGAACCTGAGCCTCACCTGCAGAACCCACATTAAAAAGCAAAACATAAAAGCCCAAATGTGTCTGTAATCCTAACGTTGGGGGAAGTGGAAACAGGAAGATCCCTAGGGCTTGATGGCCAGCCACCCTACTCAGTAAACTCTAGGCCAATGAAAAACTGCACTTCAAAATGAAGATGGGGGCCAGGAAGATGGGTCAGTGGCTAAAAGTGTTGCTGTGCAAATCTGATGACCTGACATTGGGTTCCCCAGAACCCACCCAAGAGACAGATATAATACTACAAGTATTTGTAATCTCTTCACCTTCAGGAAGTGGAAAGGGCATACATGAGAATCTTCAGAAGATCTCAGATCAGGTAACCTGGGGCACTCTGTCAAATAACAAGAGCCAGTAGAAAACGTGGTGGAAAGCTTAGAACTAATACTCTAGGTTGTCCTTTGACCTTTGGTCCTCTCCTAAATTAAAAAAAAATATGGTGAACAATGCTCTTGAGGAACAATACCTGAGACTGGCCTCTGACTTTCCACACAGGAGAACCCGTACACATCAACACACATCCACAGACAAGAAAAGTTGAGTGTTCCATTGGCATGGTTTCACAGGTGTTTGGGGAGAAAATGGACATGTAAAAAATGACTCTGGATGTGGCAGTTGGAGTGACATGAAGAGAGGCCATGAATGCCTCAGCACTTCCGTCATAACCCCACGTATCAGCACACAGCCCTGGCAGTCTTCGCTGACATCATCAGGCACACAAGGGGACACTAACTTTTCTTTCTTTGCGTTTTTAGCTTCACTAACCCTGAGCATTTCAGCCACCCAACTCTCCACATCACAAGTAATCCTCGTATAATAAATCAAGGTGAATACCCTGGAAGGATTTCCAGAGAAATAGAAAGTGTGTGTGTGTGTGTGTGTGTGTGTGTGTGTGTGTGTGTAAAGAGAAAGTAGAGGGGGAGATTTGAGCCTCAGATGCTGAGGTAGAGACACATGGATTGGCATCACTGGTTACCCAGCCAACCCTCCTTGGTGAATTCCAGTAAGAGACCTTATCTAAAAAAAAAAATATTGGATGACATTTGGCTGGCCGGGTCTCCACACACTTGTGCATACATGTATGCTTGTGTGCATATGACCATCTGGGTGTGCCTGGCTACACACAGGCACATGTGTTCATGCTCATGTGCACAAATGGAGTCAGTCAAGATTTTTGGCTTTTTTGTTTACTATTTATTTGTTTTAAAGGATTGGATGATGGGATTGTGGAGGTGTCTTGACTCTAGAGTCTGCTGATGTAAGGTTGAGACTCAAGAAAGAGCTGAGGTTTGAGGACAATGCTATCTGCTGGCAGGATGCCTTCTTGGTCTGGACAGAGGGTTGAAGATCCTTGTTTGCTTCATCAAGGCTTACAACCAATTGCATGAAGGTCACCTACATTTATGTAGGCTGGTCCTCTTTGACCAAAGTCTACCCATTTAAATATAGCCCTTATCCCTGAAACATCTTCAGGCAAATACCTAGAATACTGTTTGACCAAGCAGAGGAGCACCATGATCAGCCAAGTGGACACATTAAGTTAACCATCATACAGCCTGTTGGTCAGCCTCAGTCAGAAGGTAGAGGGGACACAGAGTCTGGTACAGGCAGGATGCAGAGGGGCCAAGCCACTTAGTTTAGTGTGATATGGAAGGAAGCAAGGTAGTATTGGGCTTAGCTTTTCAGCTCCTGTATTCTATGGAGAAACTTAGGCTGAGGTCATGGGTTTTTTCAATCTTAAGTGTTTCCAGAGGTCCCGAATAATACAATACCTCCTCCTGGGTCCCAGCAAATGAACACAAGGTTTAAGAAGAAACAAAATCTCTTAAAATACTGCTGGTTCTCCTTTATGCTTTTATTTAATTTTTCCCTTAAATGACACAAAAAGCAATAGTAAGCCATATGTGATTTCTGAAGGCAGTCACCTGGACAGGGAGTGCTAATATCCAGACCTATGAGCTTGTTTTTCTGTAATCTACCCTGTACACTGGCTGCCCTGCATTCTCAGAGATAGCACAAGAGGACCCAGCTATTTCCAGAAAGGTTTAAGTGATATCCAATAAGGGGCTTTATTACCGAGCCTGTGAAACACCGGCAGGGAGTCTCTGTTGAGTTACTTTGGAAGTCAGACTTTATTGAAAAACAAACACACTAGAGTCAAGTTTACATCGAAACAACACGTGTAAGGGGGAGTCTTGGAGAGTTATTTAGATAGTCGAAAAACAGTGGTTTTAAAGGCTTCAACAATTTCTTACCTTTTTTAGTTCTCCTCATTAAAAAAAAAGATAGTTCTTGTTTGCTTTTTGAGAGCAGGTTTGGCTATAAATCCCAGGTTGGCCTTAAACTTGTGGCTATTGTCCTGCTTAACCTTTTCCTAGTGCTGAGATCAAGGACCTGTGCCACCCAGCTCAAGCCTTACCCTATTTCTCTACCCTGTTCTGTATAATGCCATAGGGCTTGCTTTTTGCAAGAGTGTTCTGCAGGAAGTGCCAAGAACTTGAAACCTGTCATCACAAATAAACTGAAGACACAGCACTAAGCAAGGGATCTCACCAGGCTGAAATTCAGATGACATAGGGATAACTTCTAGAAGCAGAATGGCAAGATATAGAGGAGGCTTGGTCCTACTTAGCTGAAAAGATGCTGCTGCTATATGGCAGAACACCAGCCTTTCTTGGGTCTTTTCCTAAAACAACAGCCCCCACCCTGTCCCAGGAAAAGGAGTGGTAGCCAGGAGCACACCCTTTTGGATAAAATGGCCCAGATCACTTCTTATATGTATCTTTTCATGGGTAGAAGAAAACGTTCTTGTTTACCGTGAAACATACCTTGCAAGTTCCTGTGTCTAAACACTCAGTCACCCAGTTGGTGGCATTCTTTGGGAAGGTGGTGAATTTCTGAAGAGGTCAAAACTTTCAGAGGAAATACATCACTGGAGTAGGCCTTGAGGTTTCAGAGTCCAAATCCACTTCATGTCTACTCTCTGCTTCCTGGCTGGAATAGATGTGACCAGGTGCCTCAAGCTTCTGCCCCTACTCTTTCCCCACCATGATCGACAGTATTCCCTCAAACTGTAAGCCAGAAAAAGCCCTTCCTGTCTTAAATTGCTGATTGTCGGGAGTCTGGTTGTAAAAACAAGCAATGTAACCAATTACAGAAATAAACCCTAGTACTCAGGAAGACGGCTGAGTGGATTGTACAGGTGTGCTGGGAACAGGGATACATGCCTTTCCATAGGGACATCAGAGGACTCTGAAATGCTCGATGGAATTGGCTTGGTTTCATTTGACTGACAGAAAACCAACCAGATCAAACCATCTTCTCTTCCATTTTAATGCCAAGATGTTCAGCTGACCTCGTTACCACTGAAAAAAAATGATAAAAGATGAACTTAGGTCTCCATGAGCTTGCCATGTGTATCAGTTACTCCTGTCATGGGTGTGACTAAAGCCTCACAGAAACCGCTTAAGGGAGAATGGATTTATTTGGGCTCCTGGTTTCAGAAGCTCCAGCCTATCATGGTTAAGAGTGTGGTAGAGCTAAGCAGTTCAAGTCATGGTGGCCAGTAAGCAGGAGGAAGGAGGAATGTAAAAAGAGTCAAGGCAAGGGATATCGCCCAAGGACATAGCCTCATTGACCTTCCTCCCCATCTCAGAAGGATCAATGGATTAGTCCTTCCATGAAGTCAGAACACTCATGATGTAGTTGTTTCTGGAAACATCTTTACAGAAAGCCCCAAGTGTGTAGTTCACTAATCCACTAAGTGTTTCTCAAGTTACTCAAGCTGACATGATTATTCACAGTACTATATATCTCAGAATTGGGGCATAAAGTTGAGGAAGCAACTTTCTGTGACACCCATTTTCCCCACGGATCCTTACAATTAGTCCTTATCACTCAGGATAATTTGAATGCCCTTCTCTACCTGCTTGACGAATTCGGCTGACCAGTTACACTACATCTAGCTTTAATAGCATTTGACTCAAGTTCTGTCATGATGCAGTATGGTACCAGGGAGGCAGGGTGATGAGAATTCTGTGTAAATAGACCCCCAAGTCAGTTGATGGATTCAGGTGAACTCTACCAATGAGGTAGAGTACAGATGATCAGTTTCCATAACACATACTAAATAATGAAGCCTTTAACAAGCAAGACCTGAGTTCATCTCTCATTCACATAGCAGTGTGAGTATAAGTAGTTCAAGAGCAACAAGGCACTCTTGTAACTTGAAGGCCCAACCTCCACCTTCTCAGGGGCATTGTTTTCATCTCCATGTTTCATGATGGCTTACGTGGTACCCACACTCAACCAGAAGAAAGGAAGGGAGAAGAAAGAAGTCTCTCTCTCTCTCTCTCTCTCTCTCTCTCTCTCTCTCTCTGTGTGTGTGTGTGTATGTGTATGTGAGGGAACACAGAAGGGAGGATGATCACATTCCAGCTAAACTTCATTCACTAGAACTTAGTCACATGGCAATACCCACAGGCTCCAAGAATTGTCACCAGTTCTTGTCTTCTGATACTGGGTGTGGGGATCAGCATGTGTAGAAAGGAATGAGGCACTAAGGTAAAGAGTAGAAAGCAAGCACTTTAAAACCCCACATTGCAGCCAGGTGCTCTTCGGGACATCTTCCTCAAGCTCATTTGACAAGCTGGATGGTGAGAGACTTAGAATCAGATAAGACAAATATGGCTTCATGGGAGCCTATGTAAGGCTCAGAAAGAAGATCAAAGGAAGAGCAGAAGAACAGTACAGTTGGAGGGCTTGGAGTAAAACCCAAGGTTAAGTATGAGGTGATGGAGAACAGAGTGTCTACTAACAAATGCTCAGGCTGTGAGTACCCAACTCTAACTGTGATTTAGGAAGGAGTGTAAAGACAGACACACACATTTCGTAGGAAACACTAATTTAGATATGAAACAGTGATTATACATGCACATTTCAAGTAAATTATTGTATTGACATATATTAAATGGAATATCATTTGCAATTGTCCTTTTTACAGAACTGTGTATTCTTAGATGTTGGGTTTATGTGTTAACTATAAGGAGTAATTATTCTTTGTTTTTTGGTTGCTGTTCTCAATTTCTTAAGATGTAGATTTGCCACTCTAAATCCTATTTTCAATTTTTATAAATCTTTCCAGGTTTTCAATATTTTTAAATATATACTCCTCTTTCCCAGAGCCTCCTAGTGTTCCTAAAGAAATGGGAACAGGACTTGGAAATGCCCTGTGCTTAAGAGCTCTTGGTGTGAAAGCATGAAGATCTGAGTTCAGATCTTCAGCACCTGCAGTAAAGGGCTGGCTATGGCTGATCAAGCCTATCACCCACACAGTAGGGTGTGTGGGTGATACAGCTACAAAGGAGTTTGGAAAGCATAATTTGTATTAATTTTCTATTGCTGTATAAGTCAGCAAAGACTTTTATTATTTCATAGTTTCTGGAGGTCAGGAACACTGACAGGGTTAGTTGGGTCCTTGGCTCAGAATGTCTTCAAGTAAAAAACAAAGCGGTAGTCATTTTTTCATCTCATCTGAAGCTCTCTGGTGGGAAAGGGGTTCAGTTCTGTGTGGTGGTAGGATTGGAGTTCTGTTTTTTTCAGCTTCCAGAGGCTGATGCTAAATCTGCCACTTGGCACTTCCTTTTCAAGGTAAGCAGTGCCGCCTCTATGCCATTGACTCTTTGTTCGTCAATGACCCAGTCCTTTCAAAGAACTCACGTCTTTAGGCCAAGTCTACCCAATGTAATCTCTCTTTTGATTGGCTCAAAGTCAACTGGTCTAAGATTCAATCAGATCTACAAAATCACTGTTAGTTAGTGTTGTCACATAATGTATCCCAATCAAGGCAGTAAGCATCTCATTTTATTCCTAGGTCTCATTTATGTTCTAGAGAAGGGAATCTATAGGGCATGAATACCAGATGATAGGAGTCCTGGGGAACCATTTAGAATTCTGCCTTCCACATAATGTTCATTGTGTGGCTGCATACTTGATCAATAGTAGACAGTATAATTCTGATTTCTACAGTTCTTTGAGTAGGGAAGAATCAAACACAAGATATTGAGGTCACCTTGTAGTCTCTGCCCCAATAACTTTCTAGCAATACCATCATGTCAAGCTATTTAATTTCCATTACTTCAGCTTTCCCTACAAACAGGGATAATAACAGTACCAAAGAGATGGCTTTGTTGTGGGGCTTAAGTTAGATCATATGCATAACCTGCAAACAGTAAAAGCTCACAAAACATTGGCAAGTAACTCCCCTTTTCTTCAGGGCTGAAACATAGAAAGAGAACACTAGAAAAATTCAGGATCTGTTAAAAAAAATATAGTCATACCTTTAATGGCTCATGAGTATACAGGGGCTTGTTAAAATGTTCCCAGTCTTGACTTTTTGAAGACACGGAACAGGACAAACAAAAATCTGCAGAATATTTCATGGACCTCAAACTTATTATTGTATAACCAGTGACATCATTTAGTAGAGATGCTTGAAGGTGACGTCACATTCTTCAGAGAGCTACTGCTGAGGCAAAACCTCTGGAATTTGATGTGCATTTTGTCAGAGGAAGTTAACTTGTATAATTTCAATCAGCTTGAAAGTTACTCATGCCCAGTATGGCTATAAAGTGTGTTTGTGTTGGTATGTATGTTTGTGTATGTGTGTTTTTGTGCATATGTATATCAGTGTGTATGTGTGTGTACGTACATATGTATATATGTATGTACACATGCATGCATGCATGTGGAAATAGTGTGTTATGTGCTGGCATGTGAAATTAGCCACATGTTGATTAAACTTTCCCACATGTAAAAGGACACGATGGTTTTGAGAGAGGCGCTGGAAGGAAGAAAACAATGAAGTTATCACGTTACTTGACTCAATGAGCTCTGAAATTTAGAAGCTAAGTCTGAGCCATTAGTGTGTGGTTTTGCTTTTTTAATAGGGAAACATTCCACATCAGTGTAGCTAAGGCTCGTGTTAGGGTTGTTTAACACTTTCCCCTGCTTCTGAGCTTGCCCGTGCACAGGGTGTCTTGAATAATGCACAATACAAACAATAATTTCAGACATCTCAAAAATGAAGTGCTACCAACTTCATTGTGTTCCTCTGCTCTGGCGAGTAATGAAAGACATATTCTTAATGTGAAACAAAAGAAGATTGTGCATATTAAAAAAGCAGCCCAGCCAGCTAGAGTTAAACCATCGGGATAAGATATTAACTTGAACCACATGTGAAGTGCAGCTGTTTCTGTTGAGGCTTTCATCAGGCTCAAGTGGAAAGATTGGTGGGTTTTAATATGTGGTTTCCAGCCAAGCCAATAGGAATCTGGGGAAAATGTGTGTGAAATCAGGTCTCTGCCAGGGGGGTCCTGGGCTCTGGGCTGCCTTTTCTTTCTGTTAATGTAAACAAAGGTAACTCAATGCTCAGGGCCAGGCCTGCTCCTTCCAAAGACGCAGCTCCAGGACTCTGGAGTAACCAGCTGGTCTGTGGCACTTTGGGGTGGGCTGCATCCTATGTTCAAATGCAAAGAGCAAATGGGGGCAGTGGTGGGAGGGATGGAGGGAGCATCTTCACGCACTTCTCTTCTGGTTTTTTTTTCCTCTCAGAAATATTTAAGGTTTATCCAGCTCCTAAGAACGCACAGCTTCAACTCTATGAGAACATTTCATGTTTATCAGGTTCAAACTCTGAGGATTTATGAGAGGTATGGTGATGTACAGTGCCGTACATACATGTACAAATGGGAGAACTGGAGAAATTCATGAGATGCATGCAGAAATCATGATTAATTACTTCTTTACAGAGACGAAATTAGTTAACTGGCTTCAAGGTGGGTCTGACTGTTTTGTCTAGCCTATTCCTCAAGGCTGTAGCTATCATTTGTGGATTGATGACTGAGTGACAATGTGCCCCCAAGCACCACGGCCTTGCTTCAGCTTCAGAGACATGGAACAGGAGTATATTTATGGGCCCACAGACTCAGAAATGGAGGGAGGAAAATGAAAATGACTGAAATGCCCTCATTGACCTTAGGAAAGCAGTTGAACACTGCCGTTTGTATGCACTGATTCATGCGTTCAACATTTATTAGACAGCTCCAAGATTCAAGAGATTTTGCAAAGTGCTTTTGAGGTTGCAGTGATGTGTAAGGGGGAGAGGGTCTGACATTTATTGAGCACATACTAGTTGCCAGGCATTGTGTGGGCCCCATGATTACAATTTCTCATCTCATTTCCTAAACCTGGAAAGGGAGAAATTAGGAGACAAGAGCTTTTCTCTCGAGAGCCATCCAGTCTAGGATTAAGTAACAGATAAAAGGCATAGCCAGACACCCATGAAATAAGATAATTATAATCATGTGCCAAAAGAGAGGTTTTAATGGGAAGAGTTTGGAGTGAATTCTTGGGGAACAGAAGGGAGTTTATTAGGAGAATGTCATATTTTGAAATAATTTATTTAATTTTATTTTATGTGCATTAGTGTAAAGGTGTCAGATCCCTTGGAATTGGCATTACAGACAGTTGTGAACTGCCATGTGGGTGCTGGGATTTAAACCCAGGTCCTTGGGAAAAGCAGGTGTTCCTCTTAACCACCATCTCTCTAGCCCCAGAATGTCATATTTTGCACTGGACATGGTAGGCTGTCAGGTAGTGATCCCTGTGAAGGGGGTGTACATGGTGCTGAGGGGAAGGGAAGCTGCATGATATTCAGCAGGTAACTGAGAATCAACTGTAATCAAATTCCCTCTTGTTACTGCTTCTTGGATTCAGTGCCAAGTGAACTGAATGGTGTTGAAGTCATGCGTCATGCGGTATGAAAAGCCTTTAAGCCTTCTACACACTCAGTGTGTGGAGACACTGACTGTCAGAGGCCTGCTTGGGTTGAGAGCACTGAAGGGGACTCTTTTTCAGAACACCAAGTAGGAAACCTGGCAAAGTGAACAGTACTGTTTAGCACTCGGTCACAATGGAACCATGGGGTTGCAAGAGAGATTGCAACAGAGGCAAGTCTGGCTTGATTGTTTGGTGGGTAAAGGCGTGTGTAGAGGGGTAATAGTGGAAGCAAGCGAAAAGGATATGGTTTGTCCAGCCCAACTGGGATAGAGAGCCAAAACCATGTGTTTGGATTGTACTGGATACAGGGAGTGGTGGAAAAGACTTAGGTAAGCTTGTCCTGTAAGTTGAGACATTGAATTGTAGCTGGGAGACAGGCAGGACTGTACTCTTTGAGGAAATAGTAACCTGGTGCTACATTGTTCTCTAGCACTTGTTCAAATTTGCGTATAGAAAGTACATACCCTTTCTTTAATTTTTAAAATTACTTTATGAATGAGTTTCATTATAAAAATTTCACACACAAATACATTCATACACATGTATTTTACCTTTCTATTATAAATTACCTTTCTACTGTAGCATTCCTGATGGTAGTTACCTTTCTACTATAGCCCCATTCCTTATGGGGTATCAAGCCCTTTTACCTGGGGGTGAAACAATCAAGCCATCAGGTGCTTTGTATGAACGAGGCTTCAAGCATGTTAGACAGACAGTTCCTGTCCTCAGGCACTGAAAATCTATGAGGTGCCATTGACAGGGTAACTAGGAGTATATGATGGCCAAGTATCCACCCACCCAATGGGAGTACTACAATCTGAGTATCTCGAGGCAACCAGAAAGTAGTTTTGGAGACTAGTAGTCCCATGTGAAGATGTAGGCAGACCTATGCTCTCTCTCAAACTCTAGACAATCCCATTCCCTTATCTAGTCTCTGGAAGATGCCAGCAGACTTTGGTTTATTAGCACATGCTGCCCACCCCTGTATCTTAGCATATGTCTCTCTCCGTACAAAGGCAATTATCTTTGGATTTTAGAACAACCTCAACCAAGCATGACTTCAGCTTAATTTTTATACCTAGAGAGACCCTATTCTCAGTAAGGTCACATTCAAAGGTATTAGTGGGTTAGCACTTCAGCAAAACCTTTTGGAGAGACAACCATATCTATGTGTGAGCTAGAAGAAGCAGAGAAGGACCCCATGGGCTAGAGCAATCAGGCACAACATCTTGGCGATGATAGGGCTTGAGCTCTTTTTCCTGGATGGCTGGTGTCTGATGAAGAAGTAGTGGGCTGGATTCCAAGGTGGGTGGATGGGCAGAATTACATGGTTGGAGTCACAGAGTTTGGCATGTGTGAGGCGCATCAGAGGATGGGGAGGACGCCAACCTGCCAGGGACAGAGGGCTCTCCCAGGGAGTGATGGAGATTGAGACAAGAGAAGCTGGGGCCAGACTGGGGAGTCAGCCAAGCATCCGAAGAGACTGGATGACTGGGCTTGGACTGTGTTTCTCATATTCTGGTAAACTCCATTCAACAGTTCTAACTGCTTTCAGAAAGCAAAGACAGTTATGTGGAAAAGGCCTGATGCTCATATATGCCTCTGAAGTGTGTATTGACGCATCTTGCCACAGCTTATAGGCCACCCAGTGGAAGTCTAGCCTGAAGAAGCTTTGCACATTAAGGCAAGGGCAGCTGTAAATTTAATAAATATGTCATCAGCAAGACTGGACAGTTCTTCTTCTCCTCGGGCAGCAGATTTCTCCATCTGTGAAAAGCTATAGCTCTGCCTGTGACATGCTGCAGTTCCTTGACTAGATAACAAAATGGTGTAACTTATGTTCGAATAGAGTTAAATTAAACCTGCCTGAAAATATTGTTACATTTGCCCTAGCATCTCTGTGAAGTGGGTAGAGTAGTGTTTTAATCTCATTTTGATAGCGGAGGATGTGAGTTCAGAGATGAGTCCCTGATTTGCCACAGTGCTTTGCTGGTTAATGGCAAGCTCAGACTTGAACTGAGTATTCCAGATTCCTAGTTTCTGATTTTTCAATAATGCCTCCTTTATAATTACATTTCCAGGTTTCTCATTCAGTCACCCATCATCCATCCATCCATCCATCCATCCTTCCAATAAGCAAACCTGTATTAAGTGTTCATAATGTGATAAGTACTCTGCTAGGTCCTAGAGCTACATGGATAATTAAGAGGGGTCCTTTGCAATTCAAGGAGTTCACTATACTGGCCCAATATGAGGTTTTCTATATAATGGGAGGGCAAAGAGTAGAATGTGGTAGGTTGAGTGTCCTCATTCCCTGAGCCTCACCTGCCATGAGATCAAAGATCCACAGGGCAATGTTCTTGGGCTAAGGCAACCTATGCCCACTTATAAACACAGACCTGCTGTAAAAAGGTACATTGAAATCTGTACCCACTGTCAGCAACATTTACCATTAAGTAGAGAGAGGGCAGTCAAGGCAAAAGCTCCAAAGCAGAGTCAGCCACTGTTATTTAAATCACAAGCACTACAAAATAACTCCCAGGCCATAATCTATTTGGTGAGCATTATCAGTTTACAAAGCCCTCTAATGTGCAATGGTGCTGTAGGAGGCGGCATCTCTTTAGGAGCAGACAGACCTTAGATACTACCACCTCTAAGTGAGTGGCCTGCTTGGATGCATGTCTCCACCCTTACAGAGTTTCAGTGACAGAGGACGTGCTTGAGATGCTTGGGTCCCCTTCTAAAATGTGAGCTCCTTGCCAACAATGTAGTAAATAGGCTTAAGTACAAGAAGTACCAGAGCCTCCTTTAACAGACTTTCCTTTTGCATGAATCATCAGACTCTAACTAGCCTTTGAAAGCAGAGGACATGACTTCCTGGCCCCTGTTTTTTTTCTAAGATTTTCATGCACCCTTCTGTATAGAAACTAGCAAGGTGGGCAAACAGTGTAATGGAGCAAGGCAAGTCTCTGGCTGATCCCATCATTTCAGTTGCTTTTAATTTGGGCATGTTCAGTTCCAAACACACAAAATGATATGCTGGGTTCTCTAGACGATTTTATTTGTATTTGTTTATTCT
The DNA here is from genome assembly GCA_028658305.1 of Pachyuromys duprasi. Lineage (NCBI taxonomy): Eukaryota > Metazoa > Chordata > Mammalia > Rodentia > Muridae > Pachyuromys > Pachyuromys duprasi. Next base: position 54,439,614 of record CM053751.1, read on the forward strand.
TTTTCTTTAAGCCACGTGTCTGATTCAGGTTCCAGATCTGGAGAGATCATCAAGGTGTTCAATCAGTTCAGACAACAGCCAGCATTACCTTTGGGATCCAGGTTGAATTCACCAGATGCAGGGGCCAGCCTTGCTCTTGTACAGCCTGGGGGTGTGGGGTGTACAATGAGGCAGCTTCGCTCACAGCAAATATTTAAATCTAATTCACTCTATCAGGTTTACCTGAACCCCAGGTTCTCAACATATTAAGATCATAGCTCACATGCAGGACTCAGTACTGGCAGGAAAACCAATCCTGGGACATGTGGGAGCCTTAAGGATATTTAGATGGTTTTCTTAAAATATGCTTCTCTACCCAATTGAACTGCTAGAGTTGAAGCATTATGAGTGTAAAAATAAAATTTAGAGTGATGAACAGTTAAAGTGTAAGAACTATAAGCAACAGAAGCGGGAATTATTCACTCTCGCCAATGCTGGCGCTGTGTCTGGAGTTTGCGTTCCATCTCATACATCTAGACGTTGCCACTGGGATACAGGCGTCCTTCCCTGCACTGGAGCCAATGGAGCTGTTGGAAACACCCTATAAATCTCATCTTCTGTTCCGCGACCTTCAGCCCCTTGGGGGTAGCTTTCACTTTATGATCGTCTTGAAAGCCGTGGTAGAGGAGACTTGCAATAACACCCAAGGGCTCAGCATCCTGTATCCCTGCCAGGTGAATGAAAGGGAAAGGGCCACTCAGGCCTGAGCTGTTCATAGGGAAGGGGCTTAGTTCCCCCATCCAGAAATCCAGCTCACATTCCAGCCACCAGAGAACAGCAGTGCTCTGAATGAGGTCACTGTACTCAGCAGGGTTGACATGTAATTCCTCCTGCACTTACTATTCTCAGTGCTTAGTCATGGGGGATGGGTGAGGCACACAGCTTCCCATTTGCCTGCCCCAAATGAGCTTTAAAGAATAAACCTGAGAGTAGAAACAGGCTGCCTTCAGAGAAGGGAGCCTCACATTCTGCTGCCTATCAGGTTGGGTCCTTCTGACTCTATATTTTTTTTCAATTTTTACCCAAGGTGGGCCTTGAGAAATTCTTATGCTAATTCAAAACATGAGTTGAGCAGTGCCTAGCTTTTGTGTGGCAAGGCCCAGGTTGTGTGATTGTGGCAGGCACCTGGTCTATAAATCCACACCAGGTTGAGACCAAGGGGGTTGCTAGGCATTGTCTGGGCTTATGGGATTGGTCTGCCTTGCTCCTAGCCAAGCCATGTCTTAGATGGGACCTAGGAAGGGAGTATGACAGGAAGCACCACAAACAGATCTGCAGCACAAATGCCAGTAACATAGCTCTGGGAGGCAGATCAGAGTTGAAGCAGTTGATTCATTCTTGAAAAAAATTTCCAAATTGTATAACAAACTTTGAGGTACAGCTCAAACACCCATTGCTTATGACATCCCCCAAGGATCGTGGTAGGGTGTCTTCTTGATTCAGAGCTTCCGGTGTGCAAAGTTGCTGTGTTATTTATTTTGGCAGTAGATTCTTTCAAGGTATTACTTGCAAAGTTACAAATTCCTGAAGAGAATTTGTGAGAATCCAAATGCTTTCAGGTGCCCCGTGAAGGCTCTTGCTCACACCCCTGACTTTCAGCAGACACAGGCATAAAGATTAAGCCTGTATTACAGGCCTGTGAAGCTGCTTCTGCTGCCCTCCATAGCTGTTAGCCTGAGCTGGCTGCTTGTCTTCCCAAGGCTACGAGGACACTGTGAGGAACAGTTCAGGACGCAGTGGAGAGAGCACTCCTACTCTATATTATGCCTTTTTACAGAGAGTGGATACCTGAAAAAAAATATCTCTTTCTTCCAACTTCACATGGCCCTTAGCCCCATGACTCTATGAGGGGTTGCCTACACATCTGCTTGTCTGCCAGGGGTGATCTTCCTGCCTGGAGGCACCATTGCCAAGAGAAGTGTCACAGATTGCTACAGACAGCAGACCTAGATTTCCTAGTTCTGGAAAACTGTTTCCCTGCCTAGGAGCTCACTCCATGGACTTTACTATTAAAAGTAAGTATTGCTTGTACCCTTTATATCAAGTATGTGGGGGAGTGGATACCCATTGCCAGGTCTGCTGGGTTCTGAGACTGAGTACCTCCTCACTGTTCTGAACTTCCAGGGCCTGAGTTTGCAGCACCCTGGGAGAGTACCGTGTAGCTGGCAAATGGCTCTACTTCTGACCAGCCGTGCTGTTCATATTTTGGCTAATGGAGTAACGGCTGCAGTGAGGCAGGCAGGGGCTAGTACAAGTGAGTACTGAGGACAGAGCGTGGCTCCGGGAACACTCAGAACCCTTCCCCAGGGCCTCTACTCACTATTCCACAACAATATGCTCTCAGTGGCCTACAGATTGGTTAGGTGAAGGTATAGGTGAAGGAAGTGGACCCATTTGCAGAGTTAGCAATAAGATAACATAAAATGTAAATAAAAGTCGGGACTTGGACATGGCTCGTTTGATATAGTGCTTGCTGAACAAGCTTGAGGATTTGAGTTCAGCCACCCAGAACGCATATAAAACACAGCATTGCAATTCCCCTGCTGGGGAAGCAGAGACAGGAAGGTTCTTGGGTCCTTCTGGCCAGCCTACCTAGCTGAATCAATGAACTCCAGGTTAGCTGAGAGAACTTGACTGAGGAAATAAGGTGGAAGGTACCTAATGATGTTGACCTCTTGCCTGCATGCCAAGCTGTGCTCACACACACACACCAGTTCTCTTCCTCTAGAGAACCATGGCTAATTCAGAAGGCATCCAGGGCCCACTCTTTCTGAATTCTTGCCATTAGGTACCCTTCCTAAAGATTCTACCACCTCTAGTTACCATGGACTGTTAGCCATGTTTGTAATCTACAGCCTTTTCTGGAACTTTTGAGATCCAAAGCACAGCACCCACTTGAGAATTTCAAAAAAGTCAAGAGGGTATGTTTCTGTCTTGGCTCTCTTTAACTCAGCAACACATTGTTACTGTTTTTTGGAAAGTAACTTTTACTTTCTGTGGATTTCCTAAGAACTGGAGCGTCTCTAAGGGATGGAGGGGAACTTTCATGACAAGAGGGCTGCTGTCAACATCCTCAAGGGGTTAGCGGGTACTTAGAATAAATAGATCACTCAATTTTATTGTGATCATTCTAGTAATTCAGAACAAACAGATAGTAATGAAAAATGCCCCTTAGGCTTGTTAGGAGTTAGAAGACGCCCGATCATGCCTTTGGACCACATGATGACCCTGTTAAGGAAGTCCTATGATTATCCCCACTTTACAGATAAGAAAAACAAGGCCCAGAGAAGTGAAGGCTAGCCTTTGAACGATGGCCTACCTACTTCTCAGGGAGTGTTCCTTTGAGCTTCTCTCTTGCTTTAGCTCTTCTATAGAAAAATCTTTTACATGTGGAAGGAAGTGTTGACAGTGGAAGAGCTGGTATTTACTGGTTAGGAAAAGACATTCAATCAAACAAAGAAATAGCAACGTAGGATCTTTGATTGTTGATAGATGGGTCCTGAGGGTGGAAAGAGAGGAGAGGACTAAGTTGGAAGAAAGAAAAAGCCTTCCCTGAGACCACTGACTGTTTTATCCTAAGTGTGAAGAGAGATTAAGGGGCCCTCTGAGTCTTAGGACTATGCTTTGTGATCTCTGCCTTGGGCCAGGGAAGGAAGCTCCTTTCTGTTATTCGTCATGGAGGCCAGCACATACTTGGGTGAATTCTTTTAGCTACTGATCCAGAAAATTGGAAACAACTCTGGCTCCCTGTTCAATCGGCTGGATAATCAGTGCTCCTCCAGCTTGCCCCAAATTGTGGCCACCAGGCTGTTTGAAAACCAGCGGGGAATCTCTTAAGTGCAGGCTTCTGGAGGCTCCGAATGGGCGAGCAAACACGAAAGCTGATTATTACAGTTGAGGCGCTCAGAGTGTTAGGATTCGGGAACAAAAGGGACAGCTCATGTTTTTCTAGTGGGACAGCAGAAAACCAAGTAGAAACAGTTTTGAGTGAGAATGTCTAGAGATACTACCCAAAGTAGAAAGCGGACCAGCCTGGGATGGTTGTGATGCTTAGGAGAGACACAAAGGTGGGGAGAGGGGGTGTCCTAGGAAAAGGATGATAGAAAAACACTTGAACGTTGGGCCAATGTAAGAACCTATTACAGAGATGTGGGGTGAGATCAAGGAGAAGAGAGTTCTTGGCAGAGATTGTGTCTGTAATTTATCCCAGACCCTTTAATTCCTGACCACAACCATGAGAAGGAGATTATCACCTCCCCCCAGTCAGCACGATCAACTGGTACGGAGGTCGTTAACTTGAGAATATCACGAGAGAGAGAGTATTGGGCAACTTCAAAAGTCCACTGTCTTTTCCAATGAGCGCGTTGTGAAAGGGCTTATGAACACTAATAACAGCTGAAGATCTAGCTGCAGGTGGCTGTCTAATTCCAATCAAAATAATCTTCCCCCAGTCTTAGCGGATAAAGGACGGCAGAATTAAAAAGGGACCGAGAGTGATTTTTGGCACAGGCACCAAGTCTGTTGTGGAAGGAAGGCTATTGGTGTTGGCAGTATGCAGTTAGGTTTCTTCCCAGAAACAAATTCCCCTCTCCCCTTGATGGCCTCGGAGGTCACACATGTGGCTCTGTGTCCTTTGTACACAGCTGCAGACACCACGTGCTATTTGCTTTAGTTAACGGTGCGGTGGGGAGACAGTAGATTGTTGGTGTTTGAAAAATTCAGAATATCGTAATATCAGATGCTACTCCACTTCCTGGAAGTTTTCACGCTGATGTGAAAATATAATGTGTGACGATGACAGAGTGAGTGTCCTTTGGGAGCCTCTCTTCTTGGGAGTTTGTATTCGGTTAGCGTCTCCTCAGAGTTTCTGAGTCTGTGTTAACTTGAGAATAGCTTCAGTAGTCAGAGATTGCCAAAATGCTGGGTTAAACAAAAGTGTTGGTATCTCTACTGCAGGACTTTCTAGAACAGCGGTTCTCAACCTGTGGGCTGCGATCCCTCTGGGGGGGGTTGCATATCAGATATCTTGCATATCAGATATTTACATTATGAGTCATAACGGTAGCAAATTACAGCTATGAAATAGCAATGAAATACTTTATGGTTGGGGGTCACCACACAGCTGGTATTATAGGGCTGCAGCATTTGGAAGGTTGAGGGCCACTGCAGGACCCTGTTCATTAAGCAAGTTAGTTTTGAATCGCCGAAAAAGTTACATAGATTTTTTTTCTCTGAAGTAAAATATAAAAATTCACATATTCTCTTACGTTGACTCAGCTGCTCAGCCGCATCCTAGAAAATGCTTCTCTCTCAAAGGCAGGAATGACCTCAGGTTATGAAGTAGGTCGAGCTGAGCTTCTAAGCAGGTATTTCCTAGAAGGCTATGGTCCCTGGCTGTCTTGCCAAGCTGTCAAGCTATCCCTGCCAAGGAGACTGGAGTCAGGTGCCCATTCAGTCTTTAGGAGCACAGGGTACTGGAGCATGCCAGTCTGGCCTGATGGGCAGCTAGAATGGTGATGTAGAATGTGAACTTGCCTACCATTTATGCTCAGGAAGACCCAGGCTCAGGAATTCCCCAAGAATGTGTTCTTTCTGGGTGTTGAATGCCAAAGCCTAATCCCAGGTGGGCCTGTTCAAAGACATTCCCAAGTGCTTTGGTATTTATAGCTTGTCATAGATGCAAGCAGATTTCTGTAGCCAAAAATAGTGACATACAGTCATTTGAGCCAATTTGTGAATTTTCCTCAGGGATATGCATGTAGGGAAGTAATTCTGGGGCAAGAAAGTCCCTGGAAATAGTTGTTTTCCTGAAAAGTAATGTCTCCTCATTTTCCCTTTAAAAGGAGGTAGCAGTTTTCAGAACCTTTGGGGCCAACCACCTGTATTAATCATCAAGGGCTCCTCCCTGGCTGGGCCAATTCCCATGAAGCCATCATTTTATTCATCTTCTCTTGGTCCATAAGAGGGCTTGAACTGTCGAATTTTCTGAGTCTGTGAAGGTTCCCACAGTTTCTATCTAAATTGTTTTATTTTATTGGACTGCTGACGAAACAAGCAAACAACAAAACAATAAACCAACAACACGCAGAGCCCCTTTTTATTCCACTCAGGCTTCATGAACATTCAAAGAGGATTCTGGGAAGGGCAGAACCTGAACCCCTCCAGACATGCTTTTTTGGAAGACAATTTACAAATGGATCTTAGAAGGGGTTTTGCTGAGCCCTGATCATGCCAGCAGATTCTCTTTCTGTAATTAAAGACGGAAACCGACCTCCCAAGTACTGAAGTTAGCAGCTGTATCGGGTCAGAGGACCCCAGGAAGGGATCGGAGTTGTTTATGCGCCTCCTAGTATCTCTTTCCTAATAAAACCCCAGTGGTCTGCCTTAAGCATGTCACCCCACCACGAAAGCCAGGTCTGTTGGTTATTTATTTATGTAAGATGTTTAGCCTGTTTGGAAATTAAACACTTTCTTAGATTTCATCTCCTCAGGCCGATGGAGGAGCCTCTGGGGGTGATCCTAAGAGGGTACAATGATAAAAGCCTTCAGAGGGTAGCGCAATGGGGAAAAGCCAGGATGAATTAGCTTGCTGTGACATGGCTAACATCATCACATTTATATATGTTTCATTAAGCAGGGGCTTGACAGCTTTATGAGGAAACAGTGGGGTTTGCAATGGAGGAAGGGCCTGTAACCCTGCCAAAGCTGATCCCGGCCTGTGCCATGCGTGTTCTTTAATAGAATAATATTTGCGCAGTGAAAATGTCATTTTAAATGACTGGTTTGATAATCCCTTAAGCTTTTAAATGATCTGCAAAGTCTGGAAATTCTACCCCCGTGTTTAAAATTGACGGGAACATTAATGAATGCAAACATTAAAGGGAGGTACCCAGCTTTGTTTCCTGAGTCAGACATCCATGGCGGGAGATTTTTTTTATCCTTTTGTCTTCTGAACCCTGACACACCACACTGCAGCAGTTGTAGCAAGTCTTCACTGCAGGAAGGTTTTGCTGGACAGAGAGCTCAGCCCATGGTGGAGCCAGGAGTTCCTGTGGTTGCGGCCAGCTTGAAGTTCCTTCATGCAGAGTAGGAAAAGCACCGGCTCTGGGAGGGGGGAAGTCTCTCTGCAGAGCAATTAGCAGAGGTCATGCGTCTCCCAGCTAGAGCCTCCTGAGCGTGAGTCCCACCTGGTGAGCAATGAGGAGGAAGGAGTTAGGCTCCCACTAGAGTATCCTATGCTCACATCCTGCATCCCTGGTGGATGAAAGCTTTCCATTTTCCCAGGCATGTGATGCTGAAGAGAGGCTTCTTTTTCCCAGGAACTCCTCTGTTCTTTTAGTGCCCCTCAATGGTGGAGGAAAGCAGGTATAGGGATTGTTTTCTTATGAATCAGACAACATGATACAAGGGCTGCTCAGGAGCAAACACAGTTCATTGCCTCTTTGTACAAATAAAGCTTTATTGAAACACAGTTATGCCCATTGGTTTATCGTCTGATGCTGCTTTTTGGAGATAGCGTTGGAGCTTAATTACTGTTACAGAGACTGGACTATTTGGCTTATAGTATATGAATTATTTACCATCTGGTTCCTTGCAGAGTCCTCAGGCCCCTGCCTCAGAAAGTTGGTCAAAAAGTGGTAGGATTCTTGCCTAGCTAGTGTTTAGTTCTACTAGTTTCTGTGAGTCTCTGGACAAGTCACTTAATATCTCTATGCTTTGGTTTCCTCTTAAGTAAAATTAGGATAACACTTCTGACTTGTTCATTCCATGCAAATGTTGAGAGAGCTGAATGGTTAAACATGAGGAAATTCGGTATAGTTGAGTTATACTACATCAGAGAGGCTGGTCATCATGTGGTCATGGAATCTGGCCAGAGTTTCTTGATTTCCTTAGTCCTGTTTCCTCATCTGTGAAACAGGCCTTGGATCATAGGATCAGCACTCCTGGAATGTTAGTGTGTACATCAGTTCCAGGTGGAAAAGGGGTTCAGGTGGGGGTGGGGGTGGTGAAATAGGTAGGGGTGGTATTGTGTGATGTCAGTAAGGTTCTGGTGTTGGAAGGTTCAAGGTTGGGGGCTGCAATTCTGCATTTACATTTTTTCTTTCACATTACTTATTTACTTGTGCATGGGCGTGTAAGTCGTGATGAATATGAGGAGGTCCGAGCACAACCAGTGTGAGTCTGGTTTTCTCCTTCCACCACACGTGTCCTAGGGATCAAACCCAGCTTGACACTCTTGGTGGCAAATATCTTTACCCACTGAGCCCTCTTGCCAGATCCAGGCCTGCAATTCTAAGAAGTTTCTTGAGATGATGTTCCTGGACTAGCTCACTGGTCAGGTGTCTCCAGAGAGGCTATATTCAATAGGATGTGGGAGAGAGATTCCCTCAAAGCAATTGGTTTTCTCACTTGGTGAGGCTGGCAATCTCACCTTCTGCAAGGTGCCCAGCAGCCTGGAGACCCAGGAGAGAGCCACTATTTCCACCTAAATCCAGAGTTAATTTACAGAATTCCCCTTCTCTAGGCACAAGTCAGCATTTCACTTTGTTTAGGTCTTCAAGTGATGGCCTGTGACCATGGTACAGAGGGAAACAGTTTTTCTTAAAATCCACACACTTAAAGCTTAAGCTTAGGGACAGGGATGTAGTTCGGTTGGTACAGCAATTGTGCAGTATGCAGGAGGCCTTGGGTTCAATCCAAAGCAGTGGTTCTTAACCTGTAGGTCATGATCTCTTCGGCAAACCTCTGTCTCCAAAAATATTTACATTACAATTCATAACAGTAGCAAAATTACAGTTAGGAAGTAGCAACAAAAATAATTTTATGGTTGGGTGGGTCACCACAATATGAGGGACTGTACTGAAAGGTCACAGCATTCGGAAGGTTGAGAACCACTGATCCAAAGTCTCACAATTTGGGTGTGGTGGTACATGCTTATATCCCCAGCTTGAGAGTTGAAAGCAGGAAATTCAGTAGTTCAAAGTCATTCTTGGCTACACAATTAATTTAAGGCCAGCCTGGGTTACATGACACCCTGTGTCAAAGCAAAACACAAAACACAAAACATCAAAACCTAAAAGAGGACTTTAATCTTTAAACAAAATAAAACCCAAAGCATTCTTAGAAGCATCTAGAATGGCTGAGCACCCAGTTGCCCAGTTCAATTGACACATAAAATTAACTATCACAAGTAGGCATGTCACTATGAATTGCAAAGAATTTGATGATTTTGCTGACATTGCCTGGCACTGAAATCTGTAAGCTATCTTATGTATGTGTGTGTTCTCAAGTGTGATGGATGCACATATGTGCAGATGTGTGTCCACAAGTATGTGGAAAGCCAGAGGTTGTCACAGGGTATCTTCTTTGATTGCTCATCACTTCATATATCGAAGCATCACCTCTTAGTCTTGTTTTTGTCTTTTGAGACAGGGTTTCTCTATGTGGCTTTGGTTGTCCTGGAACTCACTCTGTAAACAAGGCTGGCCTGGAACTTACAGAGATCCGCCTGCCTCTGCCTCCTAAGTGCTGGAATTAAAGGCATGAGCCACTATCAACATAAGGTTGGCCAGCTTGCTTCAGGGATCTTTCGTCTTTGTCTTCTGAGTGGTGGTATGACAAGGGGGCTACAGCTGACCAGCTGTGTGATGAGTGCCTTATCCACCGAACTCTCTTTTGACTGTGACTTTCCCAGCCACTTCCCCACCCTACTCCTAGCAGACAGGTCTCATATTTGCCTTAGCTCACAGCCTGACCTTGCATCTGGTGGGTTGAGATGGTTATTTCCCTATGGTTGGCAAGGCTGTTGCCATTCCCTTCTTTTGGCAGTCAGGTGTCTTGAGAAAGCAGGCAATAGCAGGCTGGATCCTCCTTGGCTGGCCTTGCGTCAATCTGGATGCAGCTTACCCTGGGAATGATGGAGCAGAGGGAGAGCACCCCTTCGCCACTCCCCGCCTCAAGCTCTAGTTAGTCACACCTTGTGTGTGAGCGTGCAGAATTTTAATCCTTCTGCCCTGCAGGGAAACATTTCCTGGGCTCCAAATGGCTACTAAAGAATTCTCTCAGGCTTTTGTTCCAAGCACATTTTCCACAGACCAGGGGAGCCTTCTGGCTGTTTGTCCTGTTACCCTAAGCCACTTAGTAGTGTGACAAGTGAGACAGTAGGAAACTGGGGTCCACGGCAGGAAGAGATGATTGTCACTGGTTAAAGAGAAACAAATGAAAGAGATTTCTGAACAGTGCACATCAGGTCAGGGTGCTAGGCTAGACCCCGATACATAGAAAGCAGCATGTGTTATGGTAGATATATGTTTTTAGACTTGGATAGACCTGTGTTCAAATGCCACCACCTTTGCTGTTTTTGTTGTTGTGTATTTATTCATTTGTTTGTGACTGTGTAAAAGACTTCAACCTTCCTGGACTTCTTTCCACTCTCAAGCTTCATCTCATGAAATGGTACCGATCTCCCTGTGCAGAACCTTCCAGGGGTCCCCATTTACATCACATCAACTCCCAGACATCTTCTGACTAGATCTGGGATCATTACCCAACTTAGTTTCTATCACTAGGAAATCAGCCCAAATGCAGCCATCCGTATTCAGTCAACACCCGGGCTGGGAGAGCTATCCGCACAACATATGTTTTCATAAAGGGAAATGAAGCGAGTCCAGGCACTGGTTTAATCAAGTCACTTCTCTGCCCACCCCCATCCTCCTCCATCCCTTTCTAAGATGCAGAGCCTCTGGCAAGGTCCTGTATTTCTATGTGTCCAACTTTCCTCACCCAAATAAGATGAGCCCTGTGATAAGTCAGTGGGATTATTGGAAGATCAGTTTCCATGTTATGACTGTAGGTTTTGGAAAAAAGCAGCCTGTAGATTTTTTTACACTCCAGGTGAGCTTGACCAGGCAGAGGAGTGGCAGTAGCGAGGGCCCTTCAAGTACTTTAAAGACAACACCTAAAACCTAGACGGTGCTATTTCCCAAAACAGAAGAGGAAACCTGACCCACATTGTATAAAGCTAACTAAGCTGCTGACCCTTGTTTTAACTGAACCTTGGGCCTTGTGCATGCTGGGCGAGCACTCCACCACTGAGGTGAGCACTTCAGCATTGACATGAGCCACTGGCCTCCAAAGCCTTCATTCAACTCTTACCTTTTTGTCAGCATAGTCTCGGTAACGGCAGATCTTGATGGCAGATCTTGACTAGCATGGCCGCTGAAATGCAAACGTTTGAGACCTGATCCCTAATGTAACAGTATTGAGATATAAGGACCCAATAAGAGATGGATGGGCCGTGAGGGCTCTGCCATGTAGGGTTCTGCCATCAGCGTAAATGTTGTTATTGAGGGAGTGGGTTGGTTGTGACAACAGAGTCTTTTCTTAAAAAGCAAAATTGGTCCTCTCCTACACAGTTCCTCCTCCCTTTCTGCCTTACACCATGGCACGACGACATAGCACGAAGGTCCTCTCCTGATACAAGTACCATGCTCTAGGACTCCTCAGCCCGTGGAACTACAAGTCAAATGAGTCTTTGTTCTTTTTTTAATTTTTATTTATTTATTTATTTTATAAATTACAGTTTATTCACTTTGTATCCCAGCTGTAGCCCGCTCCTTCATCCCCTCCCAATCCTGCCCTACCCTCCCTCTCTCCTCCCATGCCCTTCCCCAAGTCCTCTGATAGAGGAAGACTCCCCTTCCCTTTGACCATAGCCTGTCAGGTCTCATTTGGACTGGCAAGGCTGCACCTCCATCAGGGGGAGCTGATCAAAGAGCCAGCCACTGAATTCATATCAAAGACAGTCCCTGTTACCCTTACTAGGGAACCCACTTGGAGACTGAGCTGCCATGGGCTATATCTGTGCAGGGGTTCTAGGTTATCTCCATGCATGGTCCTTGGTTGGAGAAGCAGTCTCAGAAAAGACCCCACTTGCCTAGATTTTTTGGTTCTGTTGCTCTCCTTGTGGAGCTCCTGTCCCCTCCAGGTCTTTCTATCTTCCCCTTCTTTCATAGGATTCCCTGCACTCTGCCCAAAGTTTGGCTGACAGCCCTGAGGAGACAGGATAAGCTGGGGTGGGATGGAAGGGAAGGAGGTCCTCCCCTGTTGGTGGACTTGGAGGGGGCGGGGAAGAAGAAGATGAGGGAGGGAGTGGGAGGGTAGGAGGGAATGGGGGAGGGGGCTACGCCTGGGATTCAAAGTACCTAACCTGTGATTGAGATAAAAATAAATAAATAAAAAAAAAAGTTTGGCTGAGTCTTTGTTCTTTAAACAGCACCCAGGTTCAAATATTTTGTCATAGCTACAGAAAACATTCTAGAAATGCCTTGCTGTTTATCTTCTATAGGTTCCTTCAATGAATCCTTCGTCTTCTATGTCTAGGCTCTCATCAGGATCTTTCGGCACCACACCCCTAAAGTCTAACAGTGTCACCATTTCTATTTACCCCACTTTAATGTCCTTCCTTTCCTGTTTGGCCCACTACAAGAGCCCGAGGCCAGCAGTTTTCAACCTAACCATGCCAGAGTCTCCTGAGGGAAATCTGAAAAGGAGAAATAGCAGTCCTAAAGCCTCAAGAATCTGGTCCAGCTGCTCTGGATGGACCCTCAAACACCTGTGTTGTCAAGCCTCCCAGGTGATTCTAATTTGCTGCCCTCTTAAGACTCTGCTAGAGGCTTTCCTTTGTCCATCTGCAAAACCAGGAGCTCAGACAGCTTTTCAGTGTTTTCTTTTTACACCTGCAGAGAAGAGAGTCCCGCCATCCACAATTACCCTTGAATGCTGACATGGACACCCCTCTTCCCCATTAGCCAGAGGACAAATGACTACCTCTCTTTGATCCCATTTTGCCTGTCACTCACTTATTTGGACGCTGGTGTTCTTTAGTAGACAGCAGACTTCTTGAAGAAGGAACTACAGCTTATTTAACTTAGCACTTCCCATAATACGTCATGCACAGTAAATCTTTAGCACACTGGATTGATATTCCATTGTTTTGCAGGCCCCACGTGGTCTAGAATAGTAGTTCTCAAGCTTCCTAATGCTGCAACCCTTTAATACACTTCCTCATGTTCATCCCCTATGATACAATTATTTTCATTGCTTTTTCATAACTGTAACATTGCTATTGTTATGAATCATAACATAAATATTTGTGCTTTCTGATGGTCTTAAGTGACCCCTGTGAAATGGTTGTTCAACTCCCAAAGGATTGCAACCCACAGGTTGAGAACCACTGATCTAGAATAACACTGAGAGCATAGTAAATACTCAATAAACATGTCTTGATTGGTTGATTGATTGATTAGTTTTTTTGCTTCATAGAAAGGAAGTAAGAGGGACAGAAAGATTTCTCAGCTTTGTTTTGGCTAGATGTTTGTGACTTTACTGAGTGATTGCGTTTAGTATAGATGACTGACAAGTTTTGCAAAAAAAATACACATATGTACACATGCATGCATACAGGAACTGGTCATCCACTTAGACCTATCTAGTGCTATCCAGTGAAAATGGAAATGTTAAATGAAAAGGTGTTACATTTAGTTATGCTTTAATACAAGGGTATGCTGGAAAGGACCATTTACATGCTGTTCATTACAAATGGGCTGGGAACAAATGAATTGGAAACAAGGCTACCAGGCTTTCATCTCAGAGCTTTCATCCACATGGGAGCAAATATTGGTCGTGTCTGTTAACCTCTTTGAATTTCAGTTTTTCCATTTGGAAATAAAACTTGAAATTCAATCAGTAGATCCTATGTCCCAAGGTATGGTTTAAAAAACTACATTGATTTCTCAGAATATTAACAATGTTAATAAATATTCAGAATCAATTAATCGGTAAATGGAAATCCTAAGGAACAGATAACATTTGGGGAACAAGTGGTGGTTGTGGGGGATACTGCTTGCTCTACATTATTTTAGTGTTTTTTAGGACTTTATAGAAGAATTAGTTTTTGATGTCTACTGTGACTCCCCATAGAGTTGCACAATGGTTTCCCCAAAGTCATATGGCTGTAAAACACTCTTCTTCTCCACAGGTTATTAGGCATCTGAGCATCAAGGAACACGGTAGTGGTGGTGGCTGATCCTGAGAATCTTTTGCTCTCTTGCTGGGGTATCACCCCCTCAGGCCAATCTGTTTGCCATGTTCTTAATGTGGGTCAGGTTCCCGGGATGAGGTGCATCTAGGCTTATCTCTCCTTCATTAATTCACTTCTCCCTGGAAGTCTTCCATCCCACGGCGATATCCCATCATTTTGAAGCTGTCCATGCTTATTGTTGAAGCCAGGGTTTCAGTCCCAGTACCTGGGCAAGGACCAGATTCATTCTCTCTCTCTCTCTCTCTCTCTCTCTCTCTCTCTCTCTCTCTCTCTCTCTCTCTCTCTCTCTCCAAGCAGTACTCTGTACACAGTTGTGGATTGTGTTGTGCAGTTTCCCTCTGGAGCCAATCCCGGTCACACTCTTGGGGCAGCAGTAGGAAAATGCCCAACCCAAGCCTACCAGAGCAGCTACCATGGCTATTGTAATTAAGATCAAGGAACACAAGTGTAACTTGGCTGAGTTAGTCTGCTCAGGCAAGAAGAAAATGGGGTGGGTTTTTTTTTCTGTTTTCTCCTGGATTTAAAGTGTAGGGAGGAAAAGTATGTGTCAACCATCTTAAACTGTGAGGGAATGGCTTTTCTGACAGCAGAGTCAACATAGTATAATGTAGACTTAAGGGCTGGAGTCTGGCAGCCATCTTTGACAAGAAGGTAACCTTTGAAACGGAAACAGAAAATGTGGGTCCCTAAGGTCACAGATTAGGAGTCCAGTTTGAGACCATTTACTGCCATTTTAAAATGAGAAGTAAATGTATAATGTTCTATTGTATTTAGTCACTTTGATTTTTTTGTTATTATTATTCATAGGTGAAGCTGATCCCAACTCACAGTTTGAGTTACTTTTCCTTGCTTCTTCCTTTTATTGCTGATTATTGAACCAAGGGCTCAGTCCATATTAGGCAGGTGCTGTATTCTAAGCTAAATTTGTACCTTCAGCTAACTTTTTACTTTTATTTTTGAGACGGGTTTTTATTAAGTTGCTTAGGTTGACTTTGAACACACTCTGTATCCCAGGATGGTATTGAAATTGGTGTCCTGGTACCTCAAGTTTCCCTTGCTGGCATTCCAGGCACCAAGTATTGTAGTCACTACACCAACCTTGTCTATTTGGCTTTCAACATACGAGTCCTCACTGACATTTTCCTACCCCATAGTAGGATTATGTTATGGGCCCAATTATGCCCGCCTACGTTCATACATTGAAGTTATAACCGCCATGTGCTTTTACTTGGAGCTAAAGTAATTACATTAAGTTAGAGTTGGTCCCAATGCCCAATGTGACTACATCTTATAAGAAAAAGAAATATAGATGTTCTATGTGCACACATAGAGGAAAGAAAAGAAGGGATGAGTGGACCTTGTATTTGACTTATTGCTTTGATCAAATGCCTAACAAGAGGCAGTTTAAGGGAGGAAGGGTTTGTTATTTATTTGACTTGTTAGTACAGTGTGTGTGAGAGAGAACACACTATGGCATGTGTGTTAAGAGTCAGCTTCTAGAATCCTGCTCTTCCCATCCGTCTACCATGTTGTTCTAGCATCAGGCTTGGCAACAGGCATTTTTACCTGATAAGCCACAAACTTGCCAGTAGGGTTTATTTTGACTTACAGTTCCATACTGTCCATTACACTGGGGAACGTGCGGAGTCAGGAGCACAAGGCAGCTGGTTACATTGAGACCATAACCAAGAAGCAGAGTGGAAATAGGCAATCAGGTCATGCTGTGAAACTTCAGCCTGGCCGCAGTGACCCACTTCCGCTAGCGAGGCTTTCTTTCACAAAGATTCTACAACTTTCCAAAGTGGCCGCACCAGCTGGAGACAAAGCATTCCCATAGGCCTATGGGGCAATGTCTTATATTCAATCCAAACAGCCCTCTTCCAGCTGAGGAGAGAAGGCACAGAATAAAACCTTGGATTCTAGATCCCAGAGGAAGCACCTTTGTATTGCTGAAGCTATCTGGTCTGAGGTTATTCCTTATGGCTGCTCCAAGTAGTCTAGCACAGACCAAAGCTCTGGGTTGTGGCTCGGGCCCTCCCCAGCTGTGACTTCCTTCTCTTCAAGTTCTAATTCATCCTGTCCGGAAGCCCTCCTCAGTGTGCTCCGTTTTCCTAACGAGATTTGTGAAGGCCGTCACATCACCTGACTCAGGACTCTTATGCACATTAAGACACTCAATAAGTGCTTATTGATTAATTAGGACTCCCTAGGCCACACTAGGCAGGCAGAGATGGATGAAGTTGTTCAATAAAGTCTGTCCAAATGGACCACATTTCTTTGGCAGACTTCTCCTTTAAAGGGAGAAGTGAAGAAACAGGTAAAAAAAAATTTTTTTTAACAGTGGATTATACTATCCCCCCTACACAAAAAAAGCCGTCAGGGGAAAAGGCTGTGGAAATAATCTGGCAGTGACAGTCAGGCTGCCCTATTTTATCAATTTCCTGTTACCAGTTATGTCTGTTTTAATCTGGGCATGGGGGGGGGTGTTTTCATGACAAGGTGAGTGTGTGGATCTTAGTAATGCAAAGTTAACGCTGTTAGCATATGCCCCATCGTGGCTTCGCTTTTACACATCAGGGGATTACTCTTTTTTTTTCCCCCTTCAGGCTATAATAGGATGGAAATATCCTTGCTAACTGTAATTTTGAAAAGTGTAAGTGAATGTTGGCTCCTGGGCCCCTTAAATTCATTGTAGCAAGTCTTTTCCTTTTAAAGCCTAATTTTAAAACGTAGGCAGGGACCTAGGCCTCTACCTTTTTAAGCAAGTGTACGGCACGGCAGAGGTTATGTCTTTACTCCTGTAATTTTCCCCTAGGGGATGACCAGACCTCAGCTAACAAAGTATTGGTTAAATTTCACCCACTGGGAAGAGAAAACTGACAAAAATTTGTCACATCGCCTAGAAACAGAGCTGCAGAATATTTTCCACACGAACCTAGTAAAGATGGGTGGACACTGGTCGGTCCTTTGTCTGTCCCTGGGTGACATGACAGATGATGCATGCATCTGGATGATTAATTAAGCAAAATGCCTTCTGACTGTACTCTTAGGGGTCTTTTTTGAGATGAAAGGAGAGGAGGAAGGTGAGATGAAATCACTCAGACAGTTGCCTCAATTTGTGAAGTTCACTTTATGTTTGGAGAGGATCCCAACCTTGGAGGTCGAGCCTTGCTCTGGAGTTGGCTCCTTTTATCCTGTGACCAGGTTTCACCTTTTGAGAGTATCTTCTGAGAAACCATCCTGTTTTCTTCCAAGGAATGCCACAGAGCATCCATTAGATGGCTGCCTCCTAGGAAGTACAGTATAAGAATAATCTTCTCATGGGGGGGCCACGGGCTGACCTGGTAATACTTAAAATTTAAATCTCCTTGTACCAGACTAGGTTAAAAATAGTCTCTTAAGGATTTTGATTATTAAGGATTTTAGGAAATGCCCCATGGATAACTTTCCCCTTACAAATTAATATCTGATGATATTTTATGCAAAGGTTCTGTTTTAAAAGAGAAGCTTGAAAATTTTACTATTATTTTTCACATTTTGACCTTGAATAAGATGAGGAAAATCTCACAATTAAATGTCTGTTTCTGATGCTTAGCTTATGCCTATAGTTTAAAAAGATTCTGTATGGGTAAGTCTATTGGTGTGTGTGTGAATGTGTGTGTTTGTGTGTGTGTGTGTTATGGTGTGCACTTGGCATGTCTGAGGTGTCTTTTATATACTTGGCATGTGTCTTAGTTAAGACACTATGACCAAGGCAACTTATAAAAACAAAAATTAAAAATCCCAAACAAACAAAGTTTAATTTATCCTGTAGTTTCAGAGGGTTAAAGTCCATGATGGTATGAAGAAGGAATGAATGAGAGATCACATCTTGATCTACAACTACAAGGTAGAGAGAAAACCCTTCGAGTGGCAGGAGCCAAGCCTTCTGAAATCTCAAAGCTCACTCTCAGTGACACACCTCTTCTAACAAGGCCACGCCTCCTAATCCTTCCTCATAGTTCCTAAATAGGGGATAAACGTTAAAATGTATGAGACTAGGGAGTTCAATCTCATTCAGACCATCATTGTGTGTATGTGTGAGAGAGAGATGTTATGGTACCTGGTATGTACTTGCTATGTATGCATATTGCGCTTGTGTTTAAATAGATGAGGAGAAATTCATTTCCCATTTGGAGAGGTACCTGAAAGGGCTGCTACTATTTGATATGTGGGCAGCAGACCCTATGGTCATGGAGGGGAGAGACTCCTGTTCACCCCACAAGACCACATAGCGATCCCGCAGAGGAGGCATGCTGGTGTGTTGCTGTTACCAGCTCTCAGGCTTGGGTTCAGATAAAGGTTTTCTCCACCAAGATTTCCCATTTCTCTCTAGTGAGCGTCACGCAGTGGCTGCCAGTCAGACTGAGCTCTGGGGGCAGAGGTTGTGGAGAGGGGAACAAGGAGGCTGTCACCAAGACCAAGTAAGTGGCAGTCATCTCTTCCCAAGCGCCGATGGCACCACCCTACTGGCTAGATGAATATCTGCTCCTTAAATGGGCTACATCTTAGCCATTTGAACCAGACTATCTCTGAGCAAAGGGGTCCCCATAGAAAATGGATGTGTTGATAGTACCAGGTTTTATTTATTTACGTCCTAGTTGGAAAAAAAAATGGCCAGCAAATAAATGATCGGACTTACTTAGAGGCAACCACAGAGTGGTAATGTCTGCATGACTTGGAAATATGGATTATATATGTATATTTTGCATACACATGTGTATGTATGTATGTATGTATGTATATCAAGAGTGAAGTTATTTGTTTTTCCAACAGAAGGGACATGGGAATGGTGGGGTCTGTGGTAAAGACAAAATGAGAAGTAGAAATAAAACCAACGTCTGGTTGAGACCGCTCCAGTACTTACCTTGTTCCTTTAGCTAGCTTAACATCTTCTTGAGGGTGTCGATAATAACTTACTCCTTTCACATCTGCATCCCTGTACAGCCTCATATTAGAACTTGTTCTCTATGAATATTGTTGGTGAGTATGAAGATCGAGAGGAGAAAGTGAGACAGAGAAAGGAGACACAGAAGGAAAGAGCGGGATCAGGCCTTAGGGAAGAGGGGTAATTATGAAAGGGAATGGGGCTTTACCCACTAACCTCAGGCAAGTCTTTGGTTTCAAGTTCCTAGTCTGTTAGTGGGGACAGGATGGCCGCTGCGACTGTTGCAGAAGTGGGGTGATTTGTACTATAGCACAGCTACACTTGTCTGTTGTAATCTTCTTTGTGCTTCCAACCCGTGAAGGGGACCCTTAAAAGAGCAGGTGATATGCTATGTGGAATCATTGGGAGCTCTCAGAGAGTTAGGTGGAAATTTCTGGAACCTGCTTTAGAAAAGTAGACACTGCCTGAGGGGTCCTCTGGTCAGGCTTTCTTTGTATTTTGGAGGATTAAAAGTTAAAGTCTTGGACATGTATCATAAGAGGAAGAAAAGGGCTCTGGGCCCTGTTGAGTCTCTCTGTTGGTCTCTAGTTGCTACCTTTAGCAAGATCCCTTAGACCCACGTGATGGCTAGATGTGGCATAAAACAGTGATGACTAGATCTCAGGGCCCAGCACAAGGGGCTTAACACCAAAGGAGTGGATGGCATTTCTAGAGTAAAGTAGGACTACTCTCCCAGGAATTGTCATCCTGGAGAAGTATTCTTAGCCAGTCTGAATTAGAATAGGGCTTAAAGGAGTCTCAGAGGGAGCCCTGGGATACCATGCTAATAAACTGTGTGGGGAGTTGGCTGATTAGTTGGAAAAACAAAAGACAATGAAATCTGGGCAGTTGTATTGTGATTTACTGTGCTGCGTGGCCTCCCCAAGGAGGGGGAACCAAGACACCATGAGGGCAATCACGAGAGGCTTAGGAAGATGTCAAAGCTGTTGATCACAAGTCTACATCATTCTGCCTTAGTGGCCCTGCATAGGCTTTCCCCCTGGTGAAACGGCATTAAAGAGTACTGCTCTTTCATGCTGGGTTCCATAGCACACGGGTGACATCAGGAGCTAAAAGGCCTTTGTACCCACAAATGTTAGTGGGACTCCATGCAACTGGTTTCAAAGAGTCAGGAAAAAAAAAGGGTCCTTAAAAATTGCTTCCCACTGTTACAGATTTCAAGTCCACCATTTCCAGCACAGGGTAAGAAGAGGCGGTTTCTGGAAGGTTTTGGGGACTCTTCCAAGATAATTATGTCACCTTGGCCTGAACACAGGGCACAGCTACCTACTGAACCTTCCCTCTTTGACAATGTCTAATCAGGTTGCCCTTTACCCCAGGCACCAATATACACTGTGCCTTCTCAAAGAAAAGCCTATTTTCTTTGAAGAAAATCTCCTCAAATGGCTCACTGGTATAAGAAAACTAAAAAAGCCATTTTTTTTTAAGCCAAGATTTTCCCCTCTCCAGCTTATAATGGAAAATTGAATGTGATAAAAAGTAGAAAGAATCAGAAACTATACCCTCATCTTAACATTCTAGGTACAGTTTGTAATAATCCCCCATGTATAATAGTTTGCATACATACACACACACACATACATATATACATACATTTGGCATATATACAAGTATATTTATAGATTTATATGATACTTATATATTTAAGTTGTTTACATAATTGAGAGCATATGGTGTTGAATAAATGAATATTTGTGTGTTTTTTGCTTTCTTAAACTCAACGTTTAACATAAACATTTCTCCATATCACCAAAAAGGTTTTACAAACATTTAAAGCCAGTAACTAACATTTTCATTCAAAGGCACCACAATTTGCTTATCTGATCTCCCATTCTGGAGGGGAATTTCAGTTGTTTTCAGTTTCTTTTTTATTATAAATAGTACTGCAGTTAACATTTTCTCTGTGTGTGGTGTTTTTTTTTTTTTTTTCTCTCCTGGTTGTAGGTGACTAGGCTTGACTGACAGGAACTTGGTTCTTCATAAGCACTGTCAAAACACTTTTCAGCCCCGTGGAATCTTATTGTTAAGTAAATGACTAATTTTAGAGGTAAAAAGTTACACTTGAAAATTTTTATTTTTTCTTATTTGCTTGCTGTGCATGTATATTTTTAAAAAGATTTATTTTTATTTAAATATTTATTTTATTTATATATTATATAGTTTAAAGATTCATTTTTTCTTTTACACACCACACACACACATACTTACACATACACACTCGTACACATTCATAGACAAGAGTACAGGCCCCTGGGGAGGCCAGAGATGGTGTCAGTTCTGGAGCTGGAGTTTCCCATGGCTGTGAGCTTTCACTGAGGGTGCTGGGAAACCAGCTCAGGCCCTCTGCAAGAGCAGCAAATGCTCTTAACTGCTGAGTTACAGCATTAGTAATTTGGCTTGTGGCTTCTTTGTATGTGTGTGTGTGTGTGTGTGTGTGCATTCATCACTTCTCTATTCATCTACTTACTAAGACTATGCATAAAAGAGACTCATAGTTTTTAATGTGTATTTGTTACAAATGATTTTGTCTTGTCCAGTTTAAGCACACGAATTATGAATTACCTTATTACTTTTTCCATTCACCCTAAACACTCAGAGATTAGATACCAAACAAATGTTTTTCATAACTTTGTTTTATCTTTGTTTCTAAAAGCAATTTTTATTCACCCCACTTCCCTTGACTCCTCTCATTATCACCCTCTCTATCTTGTCCTCCAGACCCTTCGAGGTTTCTTCTTTTTATTTTTTCCCCATCAAGCCCAATTTGTGTTGCCCAATTCGCCTTGGAAATGGGGTCAACCTACTGGGTGGGGGGAGGGATGGGTACCACATCCCTAAAGAAAACTGATTATCCATCCAGTAGCAGCTATCAAATGCCAATAGCTCTTCAACTAACAGTGTGAGTTTATGTTTTAATCTTGTAAATTTTTTCCACTTAAATTTTTAATCCATCTAGGGTTTATTCTGAAAGATTTCTCAGATGAAGTTTAAATGTAAAATTCCTTCTGAAGTTGTCAGGACTTTATTGACAGAACAGATTTTTATTTATTTTTCTACCTGTGTTGACTGTCTTTCTATATATTGAACATTTACATATATTAGTGTCAGCTCTCAGGCTTGAAGTACTGTTTTATTGAGTTGCCTCATCAATTCATAGACCAATATTCTGGTGATTGAATGTCTATTGTCCCACTAATTGGTTTAAGACATAGCAGAGCTCGTATCTGCTTATTACTTTTATTTTTTAAGTGTTCTTGATTATTTTCAGATGTTTATCCTTTAAGACGTACTTTCAAATTTATCTTGTCAGGGTTAAAAAGAAGCCGAAGTGGAATTTTTGTTTGCACTGTTGTGGAAATGAAGACTAACCTTGTGTGAACATGTAGAGGTTGTTCGGAGCTCAGAGTTCTCCAGAACGAGGAACTGTCTCTGTCACTTGTGTTTTGGTGGTACAAGACTCCCAGAAGAGATGGGGGTGTCACATGAAGGCAGGAGGAGCTCAGGTGTGTCTTGTTGGAGGCTAAGTCCTGGGGGAAGCTCTAGATTCACTAGAAACACTCGCTTATCAGTTGGGGTATGCATTTGTCTTTCCCTCTTGGTCCTCAGTTAGAAGAAGGAGAAAAATGAGAGGAGCTATCACTTTATAACTGAGTTTTGGTGATTTGGGGTCAGTTGTTAGAGAAGGTAGGTTTTATTTCCTAGGTTGTTACTAGACATAATGGCCCAACTTCTGCAAGTCTGATATGTAGCAGGCTGCCATACTGGGCCGCTCTCCTCGGTATGCCTGAAGAGCTGGTTTCCCAGGAAGACATGGCTCTGGGTTTTTGTTTTGTTTTATTTTTTAAAGATGTCATTTTATTTTTATTTATGTCTATGGGCAGGTGCCTGTGAAGGCCAGAAGAGGGTGATGGCAGATTCCCAGCAGTTATAGACAGCTGTGAGCTGCCCGTTGTGGGTGCTGTGAACTGAACTGCAGTTGTCCGCAGAAGCAGCAAGCGCTCTCGATGGCCGAGCCATCCCTCCAGCCCAGGTTCTATTCTTATACAGGATCTTGTCATTGTATATTCAGTTTCTTGTTTTATTAAAACTATAAACTATCTTGAGGTAGTATCTTAATACTATTAAGCACTGCCATCCGTGAAATAACTTTTGATTTATTTGTATATTCAATTGAGTTCTGAGCTTTCCTTTTATGGATCATTTATGCTGCTTTAGAAGGCTGTTTCTAGATGGTGTGTGGGGTGTTTTTGTGTGGTTGTTGTGCATGGACTATCTTACTGTCCTGTTTCTTTCTTTAGATTATAAAGACAGATTATCACTCTGTGGCTTTGGCTGGCCTGTAATTCACCTTGTATCCCAGGCTACCCTTGAACTCAAAGTGATCCTCCTGTTTCAGCCTCTGAATTTGTAGGATTACAGACATAAACTGTCATGGCAGGGCTGTTCGGTGGTTCTTAACCATTACCATGTGGTATAAAGCTAATTACTTAAATTTTTTTTCTGATATCCAGATAATTTTCCAAATTCCTGAAAATTTTTTAGATAAGATAGGTGTCTCCTCTTTCTCCTGTTCCTCCTTTTCTGATGCAGTTTTACTGTATCATGAAGAATTTCCCAGTAGAGGGAACGATGTAAATATATTACTCATGTATGAAATCCTTAAAAAGTAAGAAGAAAAGAAAATCTCTCCCAGCAATGTTAGTTACAGTGGCTTATGGTGGAAGTCCTTAGTTTGGGTTTCAGTTTTGATGGAGCTGGCTCTAGGAAGGTAGCTTACCATTTAGTGTGAAGATGGTACAGCTTTGAGCATATTCTGTATGACATTGAAGAAACAGGATCCTCTAAATGTCAGATACTTTTATTTTCAGTTTTAGACTTCCATAGTATTTTTTTTAAAAGTGTGTGTGTACATGTTGAGGTCAGAGGGCAACCTTGGGTTGTCTTGCTTCCCACCTTGCTTGAAGCAGTATGTGTTTGTGGCTGTATGTGATAGGCTAGCTGAACCTCCAGATTCTGGTGGACTTTCTTGACTGTACGTCCCATTCTATCATAGGCATTCTGGGATTACAGCCATGCATCGCCACATCTGGCTTTATGTGGTTTCTGGGTCTTTACCTTTCCATGGCAAGCACTTCCCCCATTAAGCCATCTCTCCAGTTCCTTCTTAGTATTATTATTTAGACCGATTATGGAATGTCTTTCATATTCCTGTGATAAAATCATTATGTTATAAAGTAATTTTTACGTATGTAAGTGACTATAAGTATTCTTTGTGTGTGTGTTAGATTTGTTTATTTATTTTGAGAAGTGGTGTCACTCTACAGTTCAAGTTGGTCTCAAATTTACAATCCTCCTGCCTCAGTCTCCTACGTCATGGGCTAGAGGAATGTGCTGTCATACCCAGCTTCTGTTAGTTTTTTAACACTTATATTTTAAAATCTAAAGGTTGGCTCTGGTCTTACATTGACTTTCAGCATCTATGTATAAATACTTTGCCTATCGAATTGTCCATCTTTCGTTGGTTCATTTTTGAGAGGGACTCACACATCCCAGCATACATACACAGGCTATGAACTTTGAGCCAGGAGACAGAGGGCGATACATACAACACAGTCCAGAAAACTTGAGGTACATGCTGTGGGGGTGTTCCTCATTCAGTGGGTAGTGGGGGATGCTCTCTATTTTTTCAGCAACTTGCATGACAACACAGGAGAGATGATACCCACCAGGGAGGCTCATTGTAAACATCCTGGCTTTTTATTGGAGGCTGATTGTATGACAAGAATTTGCTTGGCATAATGAAAAAAAAATCCCAGACTGATGGAAGGAAAGCTGCTGTTAGCATCAAACATACTGTTTTCATAAACAGTTCGGGCTCAGTGAGCTGTTCATTAATCAGAGGGGTAGGAATGTACTTCAGTGCCAAGATCCCAGATGCTTGCCTGGGGCCAGATCTGTAAGCAGTTCTGTTAAGGTTTAGAGGTGTGACCTGTGGTGTTCACCCTTATCATGCTTGTGTGTTTGGGTGATTGTGTGTGTATGATTTTGTCAATGTGTGGCAGCACAGGCATAATAACTTAATGTAGTAAATTGTATATAAAGTTATATATATAAAATGTTAAACTGGTACAGTGGTACACACCTGTAATACCAGCACATGGGTTAGGCTGGAGTATCAAGAATTTGAGATCATCTTCAGAAACACAGTGAGTTCATGGCCAGCCTGCACTGCTTGAGGCAATCTCAAAAAAGAATATTTACATTAAAATTAATAATCACATATAAGTTGCCTGGTTCCAGAATTTTCACTGGGAATAATTAAAAATAAGTTTATGTCTTGATTCAGTTTGCTTTTCCTCACACATAACCTGACCCTGCAAAAGGTTCCCTATCTACTGAAATTCGTTAGTACCACTGTGTACCTGGTGATTTTTGAAAATTCATGATTAAAAACCTCTGGGACCCATTCCTCCATCATCTTTCATTCCTAAATGGCTTTACTTATGATTTTTCCTTCTATACTTATTGATTAGCTTTTCCAGATATTTGTCTGTTTTATCGAATTTTCAAAGAACCAAACCCTGGTACCATTTATCAAACTTGTCTTTGTATTTTAAATTTATTTTTGCATTTATTTATCTTCATTATTTCTTGCTTGAGTTATATTTTGTCATTTTTCTTAGTTTCTGAAGCAGAAAAACATTGTTATAGTAATTCTTTTTTAATAGTATAAAATATTTGTGGTTACATATTCTATCAATGTATATAGCTTTAGCTATATGCTGTGTGTGTATAGATACATGTGTGTACATGTGTATGTTCTTACATATGTTTACAAACATAAATTTATCTGATGCTGTATTTTTAAATTTCTGCCTTGAGTCTTTTATTATGTAAGAATGATGTTTTATTTTTTATTGAACATTTTGTTTTCATATAATGTATTCTGATCATACTTTCCTCCTCTCCTAAGTTGCCTCAAATCCTCCGACCTCCCTATTACCCAACTTCCTGCCCTTTGTTTTTTCTCTCTCTTAAACAAACACACAAAACACAAACAGAAAAAAACAAGAAACTAACTCCCACCCTTTCCCCCTTTCCCTGTCCCTCTGCCACTGCCTTTCTCTTTCTCTGCCCGTCTCTCTCTCTCTCTCTCTCTCTCTCTCTCTCTCTCTCTCTCTCTCTCTCTCTCAGGAAACCAAAATACACAAGCAAAAGACATTTACAAATTGCCTAAACAAAGCAATACTTGACAAAAAACAATCTATAAAAATACCACTGAGGGTTTTTTTTTGAGTTGGCCATCTACTGCAGCTCCTGGTGCCTACCCTAAGTGTGGCTAATATCTCCAGTAAGACTCCACTGGCGAAGACTAATTTCTCCTTTGCAAGTGAGTATGAATTGCAGATAGCTTCTTGCTTAGGAGCCCATTTCCACTTTCCTGTCTCAGCACTGGGACCCCATCTGGTGTGAACCTGTGCAGCCATGTGTGTGAGTTCATATGTGTATCAGTCCTGGAGGGGTGGGCAAGGGCAGGGCTGAAGCTGGAACCCATGACCTGTGTATACTAGATTAAATAACGTGCTATTGGGCAACATCTTCATTTCATCTCTGATGGATTTTTATTTCCCGGAGATGCTATGTTGGTAAGTAGCCCAGGCTGGCCTGGAACTCATGATTCTACTGCCCTCTGTCTCATGAGGGTTGAAATTACAGGTATGAGGTGGTACTCCCAGCCCTCCTCGATGGAATTTCTTTAGTGTAAGGACCTATGGGCATACACCCCTGTTGTTGCCTGACTTTTCCTGGCGAAGCATAAAGAAGTCTCTTTTTACCCAGGTAGACTGGACACTGACAGGCCAAAAGGAAGACTTCCATCCAAGTCCCACTTGGTGAACCAATGAGTTCATTGAGCTACTTTCGGGAGAGTGACTGAGGAGCTGCTACACCACCGCAAACACACCTCCTGGTCAACTGGCAACGTTTTATGGGGTAGTGAGCTTGGGAGGGTCCTGTGAACCTTATAAGGCTCATGAATCTTGGATGTCTTGAGATCCTCCCTTCCAAAGGAATGTTGATAGGTGTGATCTTGTAAGAGTCTTTGGTGGGTCATCTTAGAGTCTTTGCTTCAATATGGTCATCATCAGGTCCAACCCAGAGGAAACAGCTGTGCTGCCCTTATACGGGTATTTCTGTCATTTTAAAAGGAACTTCTTGGTCAGTCTCGCCATCCTGTCAAGACAACCACACCAAATTCCATACTATTTATCAAATAGGGTTTTTCCCCTATTGTTAACAAAGATTCCAGTATGTGAATTTATGGCTCATACGTGGTTACACATTGTTTTGTGATAGCCATGGAGAAAATGAATGAAGATGGTATGTGATTTTGTTTTCATTTTGAGATGGGGTTTACTATGTAGCTTAGGCTGGCCTCCAAGTTACTAGCCTCCAACACACAACCTCTTGCTTCAGCCTCTAGAATGCTGGTATTACAGGTATTTGTCACTATGCTTGGCTTGTAGTTCTTTCTGGTTCCACATAGTTCAGCATTGCTTTCCTATTTGTATGGAAGACAGAAAAACAATAATTGTGATAGAAATTTCATTGAATCTACAGTTTTGACATCTTAACTATTATTTTGACATTAGCATTTGCTTGCATATAGTTCAGCTATATAGAGTTCTTCCATCAACATTCATATTGTTCAGAGTCCTGAGGACTGTATTATAATTTTGATGTGGTTAAAAGAGGGATTGTTTTCTTATTTGTTTAGATTGTTTGTTGTTAGTGAATAGATACACACATAGTGGTGTGTGTGTGTGTGTGTAAGGTTTATATCCTAGCATTTTTCAGAAGTTGTTATTAGTTCTAAGAGGGTTTTTATGGTACATGAAGATTTTTCTACATCATTTCAGCTACAAACAGAAACGTGTGGATGCTTCCTTAATGATGTGGCTAGCTGTATTAGGGTTCTCTAGAGGAACAGAATGTATAGAACTTATTAGAATTACTCACAGGCTAATCCAACAACAATGGCTGTCTACCAATGGAATGTCCAAGAAATCCAGTAGTTGTTTAGTTCAGGAGGCTGGGTGCCTCAGCTGGTCTTCAGGATAATCCAGAATCCTGGAAGAGTAGCCTCGAATGCCAGTGCAGGAATGGGACTGGCTTGTGAGAGCAATGGCAAGGAGGCAAGGGGAAAGCGTTCTTCTTCTATGCCTTCATATAAGCCCCCAGCAGAAGCTGTGGTTCAGATTAAGTCCAAACCTCGAAAGATCTGGATTAAAAGTGGGTCTTCCCACTTCAAATTCTTTTAATTGGATAAAAAAAATTTCCTCACGTGCATACCCAGATGCTTGGATTTTAGTTAATTCCAGATATAGTCAAGTTGACCACCAAGAATAGCCATTTCAGGAAAATTGGTTCTTTTTCTTGCCTGATTATCGTTGCTAGAATTTCCAGTGCTGTAGCAGAAGGGGTAAGTGGATTTATGCCTTGTTCCTAACCTTAGGGGAAGAACCTTAAATATTTCATCATTGAGTATGACGTTAGCTCCATCCCCTTCCTCCCTCTATTGTGTTGTGGTATGTTCTTAATATATCTAGTTTGTGGATAGTTATTATATGGGGATTTAAGATTTTTCTTTTGTGTGCTTATTGAGACCATATAACTTTTATCCTTCATTCCGGCAATAGGTTGTATAACATTTGCTGATTTGCCATTGACTATTACGTATGACCTCTTCAATGTGCTGTTTTCAGTGTATTTGGCTTGCTAGTGTTTACTTATGTTTTTAGGATATTTTCTTCTGTCTTTAGCGAGATTGACCTGTAATTTTATTTTAATAGTGTCTTTTTCTGTCTTTAATATAAGGTAACACTGGACTCGTAAATTGAGTCTGGAAGTGTTTTCTCTATTTTTTTTTTTTTAAAGAAGAGTTGGCATCAGGACCTAGAGCTGTCTTTGCTGAGAATTTCTGACTATAGGTTTAGGCTTAGTTCCCTGGCTCATTTTTGGCTTTTTCAGAGTTTCTGCTTTCTCATGCTTCATTCTTGATAGGTGACATTTTAGGAATGTATTTCTTCTTGTTTATCCAGCTTGTTGGTAAATGACTGTTCATGGTAGACCCTCTTGGTCCTTTTGTTTTTCTGTGGTGCCACATGTAGAGGTGAGGGGACAGGATGCAGGAGTCACTTTTCTCTTTCCACTGGTGGGTTAAAGTTTCTTTTCACTCGTGAGCTTTTGAGTGTGACACGTCTCCTGTGGGCTCAGCTGTTTGGAACACTTTGTCCCCGCTTGCTGTGCTGTTTTGGGAGGCTGTGGAACCTTTGGGAGGTGGAGCCTCTCTGGAGGAAGTGGGTCCACCGGGAGGCAGATCACAGAATTTACAGCCAGACCTTTCTTCTGGATTACTTGTTCTCTCCTCCTCCGTCCTTCCTGGTCCATTGAGATGTGAGAAAGCCACGTGTGTTCCCACCATAAATGGAGTTGCCTACCACCATGCCTTCTACCCTGGACTGTATCTTCTCAAACCATGAGCCAAAATAAGTCCAGTTTTCTATAAATTGCTTCAGTTGCTGGGGTGAGTAGTTAATGCACCTTTCTTAAATAACAAAGTTAGTTTATCTACTTGACCATCACTGATCCCCCAAAAACTTTTAGGGAGATAATAGGTCAATAGCAGTTCTGAGGGGATTTCATATACTTCTGCAACACACCCTAGTGTAAAGCCTTCAAATGTGAGCAGCAGTGGCAATTTGCCACAAAGGAGCCTGTTTAGAAACAATCCCCCAACAAGTTAACACAGCAGACTGGTAAAGCCTTGTTAGTCCCTGCCAGTTAAGACATGGGGAGCCCTTTAGCAACGAAACATGTAAAGAACTTTCTGGAAGCAGTGTTGAGATGCAGACCTGGCTTTTTTTTAGTATAGGTACTCGGACTAGCCATCCTGAGACTGCCAGGAACCTTTGCTAAAATGCACATTCCTCAGCCCTTCGTCGGGTCCCCTGGGTTGGACCCTAGGGATCTGCATTTTATATGCACACCCATCAGGACTCTGTAGAGGCCAGCATGGTGGAAGCAGCGCCGAGCAGGTGTCAGATGACCTGGCATGATCCTGGTTCACTCACTAACTCAATACTATAGGGAGTTGTACCAGTCTACAGCTGAAGGCACTCTGGGTTTGAGGTGGTTATAGCACCTGCAGTGGGAGCCTCCAACTTGGCCAACTAAAGGTGGGATGGCATTCACAGTGCCAGTCAAGTCACCTTTGCTTCCCACATGCCTTATAATACGTTCAGGCGTGAGAATGGAAAGCAGGAAGTGCAGCTCTAGCTTGGGAGGACTCTTGAAGAACTGCTGGAACAGCTCTTGCCTGGGAGTTGTTGAATAGCAGCTGCTCGGGTCTAGGAGCCTCCTGCAGCTGTTTGTGATATGTCAAATGAAGTTTTGTTTTTACGTGTTAATAGATTTGGAGCTATTTTATAGTGTGTTTGACATTTTACAGTAAAGTGTGTACATGCCTAATTAACACAGATGTGCATTTGATAAAATAATTACTGGATATGCTAGAGAAAACAGCTAATTATATAAACAGGAAAACCACCTAAACATGGACCATAAATACATATTTAAGAAGCACTGGAAAACAGATGGAATTGGCTGTGTTTTTGTGAACAGATCGGAGTCATTCCATAGATTTCCCTAGCCTTGGGGTATATCAGCATTACTGTTTTCTGGGTTTTACCCCTACCTGGTCATCCTTCTCTCTGTTGGGATGGAAATGAGAAATTCTTTTTCCTCTGAAAAGATGTGGAATTAATACAACAAAAGTGTGTTAAAATGTAGACTAGGGCATTAGCTCAGTTGGTAGAATGGTTCACACACAAGCAGAAGAACCTGAGTTCAAACCCTGACACTCATGTAAACAACAAACACACAAAAACTAGGTGTGGTGTTGTGTGTCTGTAATCCCAGTACTGGGGAGGCAGAGACAGGAGGATTCATGGTTTGCTGTCAAGCCAGTCTATCTGACTTGGTAAGTTCCAGGCTAAGAAGATTCTGAAAAATAACTGGATGGTGCCTAAGAAATGAGAAGACATATAAGGCTGTACTCTGGCACCTCAAGACAGACAGATAGACAGACAGACAGACAGACAGACAGACAGACACACACACACACACACACACACACACACTTACTTTAAATTATATTCCTACTTGCACACACTTTCATAAAAGCACATATGCCTAGATAAGCATGAGCAAACACACATACACAAAACCACCACAAGAAATGACAATTAACTTGTACTAACACGTGACAGGCATGGTGCCGCCTACTTGCCTTCTGTCATTTAATCTCATCCTCATTTCAAGAGGAGGCTGCTTTTGTTCTTTGTCTTCAGTAGATGGGTAAATAGGCTCAGAGATGTATAGAATTATCTAAGATTGCAGAAGATACCCATCATTGACCTTTGGCTTTCACACACATGCCCTCCCCCCCCACAAACACACACACACACACACACACACACACACACACAAACCTACCTGAGATGTGTAAGATGGGAAATACAAGATCTACAACTCAAACTGAGGTCTATTTGTTTTCTCTACTCTAGCCTGGTAATGCTTCTAGGACAACTTTGAGTCTGAGCACTTTTGTGCTCTCAATGGGGAAGGTCACTGGCCTGAAAAACTTTCTTCAGGGTCTCTGCCATCACTTTGACATTATAGTCATCAAATCGTCTCCTAGATCAGACTTGACAGGTGGTCTTAGGACCCCAGAGATTGGTGACCAAGTGCACATGGCCAGGCTCTGGGAGGCTGCCAATCAGCTGGATGAAAGTGTTGCACCATGAGGGCTGGATGCCTAGGGTTCCTATGGGAAGCAGGCAACCATGTTCTGGAAGCAAGAAGTGAAGAAGAAATATTGATGAGCATCTTGATGTGACAGCTGTGCCCACATGTGGTAATAGCCCTGCTCTGTACTGGTGGGAGGCAGAGGTGTGTAGAGAGGGAAGTGTACTAGTGTGTAGAAGTGTACTAGTTTTCTAGATTCTAATTCTAGTCTGCTGGCCCACTCTATTTATGACTGTGTTCTGAACTGTGTTCTTAAGGTTGGCATCTTCAGCTATCTAAGGTGGCATGAGCCTCAGTGTGTGGAGATTAGGTAAAAGGAGGGTTCTTTTCTCCATCCTGTATCCCAGGTAACTTATTGTTAAGGGGAATAACCATGAAATGTATGTGTGTGTGCATATATATGAATAACCATGAGATGCACACACACACACACACACACACACACACACACACACACACGAGTATGTACACACCGCATTACCAATCCATGGATTGTGTGTGGTGGTATTTTTAGCAAAGGTAAAGCCAGTAGCTCTGCTTATTACGATGCTATGGGCTGTGGGAATGCTGATTTCAGATCCCTCGCTCCCTCTTACTTCCTGCATTTTGCAGGCAACTTGAGCAGATCAGTGATTTCACACACCAGGGTAGACCTACAAAAATGGGCTTGACTAGTTTTCTTCTCTCTCTGACTACAGAGATGAAGGGATTGTGGGTTGGCTTATGAATGGGGAAGAAACTGGGGTATATTGGAATTGGCTGCAGGAACAGTCACTTGGGAGTTTAGAGATCTTGGGCATGGATATTCACATAGATTGTGACAAAGGATTCCCTACAAGAATATGTAAGGGGGGCAACTTGTGCTTGTGTGTATTAGTCTTTCTGGGCTTTGCTACTTATTGGGTCATTTAGATTTTTATGAAAGGGTTGGCTGATTGACGAATGCCAAGCCAAATGTCTTTGAGGGTTCAGTGCTACTTGATGTAATTAGCATGTGAGAAAACACATGTTCTCATGTAATATCCAGCCTCTGTGTCTTTGGTTAAACTCTGGCATTTACACTTCTGTTTAGATTTGAAGTGGCATGCTTCACAGTGGAAAATCTGTTTGTCAGAGAAATGTCAAGCATGAAAATGGAATATTCCCTCATCTCAAAGATTGAAACTAGAATCTGGACTGGTACAGATGTAGTTACCATCACCCATAGTTTATAAATGAGAAAGAATCTATCCAGTGACCTAGAAAGACTCATGTATTTCATCCATCCGGCTTACATCCATACCTGCAGAGTTAAAATGTGGGCTAGCCAACTGAACCTGTGACCCCCCCCCCACATCTGACATTGAGTACAAGTCAAGGTTAGAAAAAGTTAGTCTGAATTAACTGATCTCAGCTGTGGCTGGATTTTTGCCTCAAGTGCCCCCCCCCTTCATCATTCTTCTTATTGAAGAAGAGAGAGAGAAAGAGATTGTTATATAAGTTGCTTCTAAAGAAATATTCTGTTGTTGAGAAATATTCTATTTATTGCTGTTGCTTCTCTGATTTAAGTGCTGGAGAGTAGATCTCTGAATGTGCAGGTCCCAGAGTGAAGATAGTTAAGCCAGAGAAGAGGCTCACAGGTCTCTGCCAGTTCACAGTGATGAATTGGGAAGGGTCATAGAGACCCGCTCCCTAGGCAGGCTCTCAGCATTGTTACAGAGGGAGGGAATCATTGTGTGGACTGATTTTATTCTTTTCCTAAGCAGAGAGGTGACAGATTTTGATTTCACGAATGTGAGCAACTTATTGTACTCTGTGAAGATAGACAGCTACATCTCAAATGAACAAACCTTAACAAATGACTAGGAGTTGAACACATTTTCTACCAAAACAAAAACGTTTTCTTTCATAAGAAAAAAAAAGTCCCTCGTGGGTGTTTTGAATCCCACCTAAAAATACTAAGCTGAAGAAAAAAAATTGAATATTGCAAGAGACTAGCAACATGTGTGGCGTAGCTTAACATTTGGTTCTTTTGAGAGTCAAATTTAGTGTTCTAAAGCCTTCAGATCTCATATGGCCATTGGATAGCTTAGGATATGTGATGTGGGGGTGTCTAGTTAAAATTTCTAGAGAAGAAACTACCATTTCAGCCCAGATCTTTTTTATTTGTGAGCTGAAAGTTTTTGTTTTTCACTCCCTTTCCCATAAGGAAGAAAAGATGGATAATTAATCTGGTTCTTAACCATTAAATGTCAATTCGGAAGCATTTGTCCTAAAGGTGGATCTTTTTTAGGGTAGACTTATTCCAAAATAGCAATCCTGGAGTGTGCATAGCTTTGGATTTAAGTGCTTGTTTAATGGGGCAAATACTTGACCCTTCTAATGCTTAATAATATACCATATAAAACCCAGTGACCAGAATTAATATATTAAGCACACAGAGTGGTACTCAGTGGAATGAGTCATTAGGGAAATACAAATTAAAACCGCACAATGACATACCACTGTATGGTCAGCAGAGCGGCTCAGATTGAAAAGACTGCCCATACCAGGTATTGATGAGTGTGTGAGCCGACCACAATCCTCCACTGGTGAATGCAAAAAGTTATTATACCTAGTCGGGAACAAGGCTTGGCCTTTTATTACAGATTTGAATACATGCTTACTATATGACCTGAGAATTTCTTTTCTAAAATTTGCCTAAGGAGACATCAAACCTTTGCTTGGACAGACTTGTGCTTGCACATCGAAAAGTAGTTCCCTCCTACTGCCCAAAACTGAAAACCCCCCAATGCCCACCAGCTACGGTGTGTCCATACAATGGAACATTACTCATGAAGGAAAATGAGTGATCTATCAACTCACACGACAGCCTGAATAAATCTCACATGTTCTGCATACTAACGGAAACCAGCCAGGCTCAACTACATACTCTACGACTCAATGTATAGCAGATTCTACAAAAACTGAATCAGTAGAGGTGGACAGTGGATTCCTGGAGCCTTGGGGTTCACATCTGTTCTTTGAGTGGTGATCTTTTGTTCTGTCTCAGTTGTAGCAGCCGTTGATGTTATTTTTATACACTTGTGTTTATTTCTCAGTTTCTCTTTTAATCTGGTTATCACACAAATATTGAGACTTTCATATTAGTTTAATTATAAGCTTCACAACACAAGAACTGAGCAGTTACTAATCTATTCTTAACCCTGTAAGCTGATTTGGTTTCCTCCCAGGGTACATCCCCAGATACTTGCACTTTGTAGCTTTCTTAGCTCTAGCTCCTTCTCTTGATGTCTCTTGGCCCTTAGCCCCGTGGCTGAATCCCCTTCTTCCTCCTCTAACTCCTCATCCCCGGGCTAGCAGGAAGTCCATTCCTATTTCCTCCCCTGCTCAGGTATTGGATATAAGCTGCTTTATTGGCATATCAGGGGACAAATGCGGAGCAATGTTTACACAACTTTGAGATAGGAGATTCTCAGAACAAGGATTTCAACCAGATATGAGGGCACAGAAATCAGCATTTGAATTACACGATTACCTTATGTCTACAAGTAGCAGTGACCATTTTCTTTATTTAGTATTTGAAATTATTAACTAAAATATCATTGTATCTTTTCCCCATTTCCTTTTCCTCCCTACAACCCTTCCTATGTTCCCATCCATGTCTCTTCACTCCATCTCAAATTGATAGCCTCATTTTCTTTATTATTGTTCCACATATATATATGTATAATATATATATTATATACATACATTGATATTATCTAAATACTGGTGAGTCTATTTGATGTTACTTATGTGTATATGATTTCAGGCCTGGCCATTTTATATTGGGTAACCAAACTGGGGGGCTCATCCTTGGAAGATGCTATTTCTCCCTCTCTCAGCACTTATTTGTTGCCAGCAGTTCTTTGTCTAGGAGTGGGATCCATTGAGATTTCTTCCTTCCAAGCTAGCATGTCTATTGGTATTGTCATTGTTTAGTTCTTTCGCAGCCATATTGCTGAGATATCACGGGTGTAGCTTTCCTATTATTTCTTAGTTAGGGTGGCCCAAATGACTCCAAAACCAATATAGGCTATTGCTGTTGACCTTGGTTGTGTCTTAGAGGTTGAAGGTAAATTCTTATGCTGAAAATGCTGCACATTTCAGACACAGGACTAAGAATATTTGAGTTAGGTCCAGTCATAGTCTTAAACATGGTAAATGTTACTTTGTGTAAGTTTATAGCTCACTGAAGTGTTTTAATGGAGTAAACATTCAACCTTTATTTGTGCCATCTTTGCTAGGTATAATGGAGTATTGTGTTATTTGTCAGAAAGAAGGAAGCTGTGGTCAACACGCACACACACACACACACACACACACACACACACACACAGGCATGCACACACATGCACACCTTCATAAGGTCTTAAGTAAGTTGACGGTTTTGTATCCTATTGTATTGGCGCTAGTGGCAGATGTTGGAATCTTAAAGGGTGTGGCCTAGTCAGGATGTAGGATTTATAGTTTGAGGTCTGCCTGGGATACATGGCAAACTGAAAGCCAGCATAAGCTACATAGGGAGATCCTGCCTCACAAAACAGGCTGAGAATGTAGCACAGTGTTAGAGTGTTTGCTTAACATACACACAGTTTCACGCTTGATTCCCAAAATCATGAAAAAAATAAATGAAAGAGACTAAGCTTGAGCTGTCGATCAGCTACATCTGAGGAAAGGGTCTTCGTCTTCTCCATGCATGGTCCTTGTCTGACACATCAGTCTCTGCAGGGCCCGCTAGACTCAGATTTTTAGCTTTGTTGATCACTTGCCCCCTATGATATGGTCTTACAAGGCCATAGAGGAAGAGGATCCAGGCAGTCTTGATGAGAATTGATCTTTTCAAGGACTATGGGCTAAGCTATGGGCAGATAGCAAAGGAGGACAACTCCCCCTTTCAGTGGACTAGGGGAAGGGGATAGGGAGGGAAGAGTGAGGGAGAGTGGGACTAGGAGGGGTTGAGGAAGGTGGCTTCAACTGGGATATATAATAAATAAATTGTGAAAAAAATAAAATAAAAAAATTTCCAATAAAAATATAAATAAATAAAAATGATACCACACACACTTGCACACACACACACACACATACACACACACAACCAGAGAGAGAGGGAGACTAGGCCTAGTGGATTAGAGCTAGGTTACTGGGTGAGGTTTGCCTTTGAGGGGCCCTTGGGACTTTGGACTCTTCCTCTCTCTTTCACTTTGTTTTAGAGCAACTGTAAGGGCAAGCTTTGCTTAGCCACACTCTTTCCACCAGAAGCTGATTATGGACTTGTACCTTGGAAACCATGAGCCCGAATAAGCCCTTCCTCCTTATAGGTTGCTGTGGAAGGGAGCTGCTAGGAGGGTGGAAAGTAACCTGTTGTGGACATTTTGGTTTATGATATGTAAACATGTTTTTGTTATAATCCCAAGTGGGGGGTTTTAGTTTGTCCACACCTGTTAATTGTCTCATTTGGAGTATGGTCTTTGCCAGCTGGAATTAGTTGAATTCCGAGGAATTTGAGGGATATAAATATGATAGCCCAGAGAAAGAAGGCTCAGTGGCTTGGAGGAGATTGAAGATGACTTCTTGCTGTGCTTAATGGTTTGCTGGTTACCTGGAATTCTGCATTTTCTGACGATGGATATTGGTATTGACCCCAAAAGAATTCTATGACCCTACCCAGCAGGAAGAAGTAAAGAGGGCTATGTCCCCTTTCCCTTACAACCTTCTTTTTTCCCTACTTGTGGTTGGGGGTTTGGAAGGGAGATATAAGCTTTAAGGAGTCCCCAAATAAAGTAGGGTTTGAAAAGCTAGCACCTACAGTGACCTTCTAAAAGGAAATCAACATTCCCTCATGTCCTAATAGCAATACTGTATCTAAAATAGAAATTCACCAATCCAAGATTCACTTTTACAATATACCCATTGAGTCAATAAACCCTAGCAATTGACTTAGCTACTGAAGTGATCACTAAATATAACTCGATCTCTAAATAACTTAATTGTGTTGAAAATTTGGATGTTTCATGAAAATAATGTGTAAGAGTTCCAAAGTGGATCCTCCCAGAATTCACCTGCTCTGTTGACTCTAGGGTGTCTGTGGTCACATGTTGACACCAGCAAGTGCCTATACTGCAATTTCAGTGTCATTCTTGAGTCAGAATTTTCCGATGTGTCTGTCTGACCCATTGAGGCCATCTCTCTGTGTGTAAGAGAGCAGAGCCACTCATTAGAGAGGGGTGAGGAAGAGACACTCTCATCTTGAGCATATTCTCCAAGCTTTATGGCTGGCTTTCAGTATAGTTATGTAATCCTCACGCAAATGCCATCTGCCATGTTTGGCACTTGCAATAAAATATTTAAGATATTTTATTCATCCTGCTTGAGAAACAGATTTTCAGAAATCAGATCTCCCCTTTCCCGAGAGCACAGCTCTGTAGAGAGTGCATATGAATTCTTCCATGCATGACTACAGTGCCTATTTTTAGCCAGGGTTTGGGCTATAAACTTGAAAGTTTGCAAGTTTTTGTTTGCCATTTTGGAGCTTTGATTTTAAAACCAACTTAAAAGTTTGCCTGCTTGGTTGCTTTCTCTTCAGTGTGAATTTTTACTGTTCTTTTTAAAGACAGTTTGCACTTTTAGAATGATGTAATGAAAACTGCTTTGTAGGTTTGGATGATTTTAAAAAAAGAAAAGGATAAGAGGAAAGAGATGAAAGAAGACAGACACCTGTCATTATCTGGGTAAAGAGAGGTTCTGTTTATGTGCCTGCTTGCCTGTCTGCCTGTCTATCTGTCTGTCCTCCTATCTATCTTAGTACTGATCTAATCATTCAGATACTTGCTGCCTCGCCCTATCTCTTTCCTGCTTTCTAAATTTGTAAAATAAATTATTTCACATGCAGGATAGATAAATACATTTTTTTGAGGGCTGACAATTGGGGGGCAGGGGTAAGAGCACTTGCAACCGAGCCTGATGACCTAAACTCAGTCCCTGGGTCCCGCATGGTAAAAAGGGAACCAACTTCCTCATGTTGCCTCCTGACATGTGGATACATGTGTATTGTGGCACATGGACATTTACATGCACAAAATCCAACTTAAAATTACCTATTACTGTTTGTGTGCATGTGTGTACTTGTGAACGTATACACACCTCCCACAGGGTGCACATGTGGAGGTCAAAGGTCAATGCTGTGGTGGTGGTTCTTTCCTTCCACCATGGTTCCAAGGGGCAAATTTAGGTTGTTGGCCTTGGGTGATTGGGTGTTTGAGCCATCTCATTAACCCCAGTCTCTGGCATTCTCCATTCTAGTCCTGCATTCTTCTAAAGGGAAGGCAGGTTAGATGATAACAAACCTGGGATATTTTGGAGAACTCACAGGTTCAGAAGAAATTGAAAAATAGAGGAAGAAATTTAAAATTGTAGCATTTTAAAAACTATGATTCAAGGAAGCCTCCAAGCCAGACTGGGATCTCCATGCAGTGGACTCTTTAAGTAAAAATAGATACTTCTCTATTTCTCAGAAACTTTTTTCATTTTCCCTCCTATTGATTATAATTTAACCAATCAGGGTAATTATTAGTTCTAATATCTAACAAAGGTTATGTGTAAATTTTCAAAATGACTTTTGAAAGATGGAGTTGTCAGCATGACATGGACAACTAGCTAGCTTACCTTTCACCTAATTCTATGTTTGTACAATGGGATTTTTAAAAAATATTTTTAAAGATTTTTTTATCACAGAAATTTCATGTACAGAAAAGGTGGAAGAATTGTGCATCAAAGAGCCATGTATTTAAGTTTGAGTTTTCTTTTGTTGCTATAATTGGCGTAAATTTTGTGGATTAAAATAATATTAACCTATTATAGTTATGGTGGTTAGGAGTCAGAATGAGTCAAATCAGACTAAAGTGAAAGTATGGTCCTGTTTTCATAATGTCCCAGGAAAGGCTAGCTTTTCCCAACTTCTATTTGGGTTACCCACGTCCACAGCTTACAGCCGCTTAGGGGAAGTCTCTGCTCTGTTGATTATGTTGTCTCTTCTACCTTTGTCCTTGTTGGTTCTGTCTTTAAGGACCTATGATTTGTTGGACAAACCCTGATAATCTCCAGGTTCTTCTTTGCATTTGCAAAGCCCTTTTCATTATACAAGGTAACATCTTGATTATGATGTGAACATCTTTTGCGGCAAATTACCACCTCCATTTAAAATTTTCCATTTTGCTCTATTATATATCTATGCATCCGTTTACACCCATATCCATCCATCCAACTTTTTTTTTTGTAGTTGCATTTTAAACTAAATCAATTACAATAGTATATATTAGTATAGTCTCCTTCCATCTAGTTAACATTTTGGGTTCAATTTGTTTTTTATTTTTATGTTTATATATACCTTAAATCAGCATGAAATGTGCTAGATATCAATATGTTATTTGAATAGAGTATGCTTTTTATTTTTGTGATTTTTCCCCTCTGCCATCTCCCCCTACCTCTATTCCTTCTTGCAGCCTCTTCCCACCATGACTCTTTTCCTCTTTCATGTTCCGTGTGTCCTTTTGCCCACTCTCTAGCCTTCATCATGTGGTATTTCCTCTCTTAGTCTCCATCCCAAATCAATTTGCTTCTTGAGATAAATTTATATACAGCGAAATGCTCAAGTCAGAAGCTTACCATCCAATGTTTGGATAAATGCACACACCTATGGTATACAGACTTGTGAGACACATGACTAGCTCCCTTACAAGTCTGGTGTTCCCTTTCTACAACCAAGTTTGATATTTGTTGGCTGGAGATAGCATTAATCTCTTTGAGTGCTTTCTTGGAAAGCTTAATGCCTTTGAGCTCCATCTGTACTGTGGTGTGTATGAGAAGTTCTTCCTTTCTCATGTTGAATGCTATTGTAGGTTTCCATCATACAGCATTAGTTCAGTTGTTTAGCCACTATTCATGCAGCTGGGGCCATTTCCAGGCTTTGACAATTATGGGTAAACACGAGCATTCTGTTGAATTCTTCTCGTAGTCTTCTGCTTTGTTTTTGTTGAAAAGGCATGGATACTACTTTACACTGTTTTAAAAAGTGGATGTTCAAGAGATTGTACTATGTAATACTGAATTTTTACATCATGGATTTATATAGTTAAAAATGTGCTATTTTAAAAAAAAGTGAGACCCTTGAAGACCTTTGGTCCATCTGTTGTCCCTATTCTTCTTTATCCTTTAGATTGTAGTTGTCATAATTATTGTCCTTATGTGTTAGAAACACCACAAAGTAAGACACTATAGTTTTTGCATAAGTCATATACAGAAGAATCAAAGAAGTGAAGAAGGAAGATGGACAGGGGTAGAATCTACAGGTGATGTTCTAGCTATATATCTTTGGGAAGCAGAAAGAAAGTGAAGTAAAATATTATATAAAACCCTATTTTAAATGTTTACAGTTTTAGAGGTTTAGTCCATTATCACCATGGCGGGAAGCATGGCAGCGTGCAGGCAGCCGTGGTGCTGGAGAAGGAGCTGAGAGTTCTAATCTAGATCTGAAGGCAGCAGAGGAGACTCTCCACACTGGGTGTAGCTTGAGCTTATAAAGACCTCAACGCCCACCCCTCAAAGTGACACACTTCCTCCAACAAGGCCACACCCACTCCAAAAAGGCCACACCTACTCCATTAAGACCACACCTTTTAATAGTGCTACTCTCTACAGGCCAAACATTCAAACACATGAAGTCTATGGAGACCAATCCTATCTAACCACCACAACCACCATCATCACCGCTTACCCCCACCATCTTCTATCACCATCTTTTTCGATGTAGATTTTGCAAGCTTGGTACTTATCCCAGAACACTTGTTCAATGTTCTCATTTAATTTTTATTAAAACAAACATTGATCTTACATGTATGTAAGCTTTGCCTGTATATACATCTGTGCACAACATGTGTTCCTGGTGCCTGTAGAGACCAGAAGAGCATGTCAGAACCCCTTGAACTGGAGTTAATAGATGTTTGTGAGTCTCTATGTGGGTGCTGGGAATCGAACCTGGGTCCTCTGGAAAAACAGCAAGTGCTCTCGAGTCCTAAGCTATCTCCAACTTCTTCAGTTTTCTCTTATTTACTGATCTACTCTTCAGGATGCATATGCCTTGGAAAGAGATTCAGTACACTGTAAGGTGTTCTGCCAAACACCTACCTCACGAAATAGCCATACTAATAGTTTAGGGTTCATAGCACTGAAAGGCTATTTGTTTCATATAAGGTTCTCTGAAGTGTTCCCTAAAATACTAAATTCCCCTAGGGCCTTTAAAATGAGAATCACATTACAAAAATCCTATTTTACAGAATGCCTTGGAAACATACAAGGTATGATTATAAAAGATTATGGCTGATCCGAAGGAGCAGTCCAGAGCTTATAAATTCAAAGGGGTGGTGTTTCCTTTAACTTAATGAGTGCGTGGGCCTTCACACTTACCTCACCCAAAATGAGGATGACAGTGTGTCTCAAGACTGTTGCCGGAGGCTTGAATGAGACAGTAAGAAAAGAGCATGGGTGCAGTCAATGTTCACAGAATAGTAGCTTTGTCTTCAATCCCAAGGAGGCTATAGACACTCAAATCATAGAACATCAACTTGAAACCTGATCTTTATGTCTCAGTGATACATCTTCAGTCTGTGGTGTAAATGTTG
This sequence comes from Pachyuromys duprasi, assembly GCA_028658305.1. NCBI lineage: Eukaryota > Metazoa > Chordata > Mammalia > Rodentia > Muridae > Pachyuromys > Pachyuromys duprasi. Next base: position 54,482,308 of record CM053751.1, read on the forward strand.
AACTATGCACGGTAAGTGGATGAAGAAATATATGTGTGCATATGTTGTGTGGATGTATGTAAAGTGAACATACTATAGATTGTATAGAGTTTTTCTACACCCAAATTTATGTTGAGGCTTATTTCTTAATTCCTCAGTGGGGCTAGCAGTGTTGAAAGATGAGACTTAATTGTTACTGTTTGGATCACTGCCTCTCTCCAGTGAATTCTTTATTTACCCAGAATTAGATTAAGTACTCAAAGGCAAACTGTTTTAAGAAAATCAAGGCCATCTCTCTTTCTTTCTGCATTTATCTGCTTGCCCTTCTACCTTCTGCTGTGAGTTGAAGTAATGCAACGCCAACACTGTCATTGGTAGCATACCTTTGGATTTTCTGGTCTCTAGAACTATGAAATCAAACCAACCTTTTTCCTTTATACATTACTCATGTTTTCTATTTTAGCAACAGTTAAAAGATTTTATACACACATATTTTATATAAAATACATATATGCATACATGCATATATATGTATACGTACATTTATATATTAGCTTCATATATGTATTAAATATATAACTTGGCACAGTGTGTTCAGTTTGTGGGGAAGAGAAAAGTTCTATGTGTCTTTGGCAGGGTAAATAAACTCAAGTGACAATAGTTTGTAGTGGTGATCTTTAGAAAATTCTGATCGTTAGCTACACCTTGTGCCAATTACTTGAGAAACTGTAAAGGAGGCAGCAGTAGTTTTTCAAGCCTCAGTGATATCAGCTTACAGTTAACCCTGAGAAATAAAGCTGGGTTCTGGGGGTCCTCAGGTCTGTATATACGCCAAATCACATGGGAAGGTCTTAACTTCATCACTGTCCTGACCTCATCCTTCAGAAACTCTACTAGATTATCTGGGGTGGTGCCTGGGTATGGCAATGCCTCATTGCGTTGTTTAGACTTTCTAGCTGTCTGGGAATGAGTTGACCTTAGGAACCCACCCAGCTGGTGAGGGACCTGGGTGAAGGTGGTGAGGGGGGCTGGCCATGTAAAACATGAGAACATCTGCTTAAGGCAGCAGGTACTTTGCAGACTCCTGTAGGAACATGGGCTCAGTGCCACAAGCTCTGCTAGCTTTTTAACTGACACAGGAAGTTTGGATGTTTATGTGAAAACTTCTAAAAGTTTCATTTTAATAAAACATATGTAACATGAATTCATCATTTTAACCATTTCTAGGTATGTTGACCTTATTGTACAACAATCTTCACCATCCTGTCTTCAGATTCTTTTTATCTTCCTCTACTCTCTATTCATTAAGCATTAATTTTCCATTCTTGCTCCCCTGTATCTCACAGCTTACCCTGTCTTCTTCCAATGAACTTGATCACTCTAGGCTCTCTAACAGAAGCGCAATAATACAATATTTTCATTTTATCACTGGATTCATTCATTACTGCCTTTTAAAGCTCATCCATGGTGTGGGAAACACTGCACTTCTCTTCCTTTTCAAGGATGAATAGCATTCTGCTGTATGCACAGAACATAGTTTGCTTACGCATGTATCTCTTGATGGATACCTAGTTTGCTCTACATGTTGGGTATCATGGATCAAAGATCTATAAATATAAGTTCAGGTGAGTTGTTTTCAGTTATCTTGGAAATATCTGTAGAAATAGAATTTCTAGAGCATGGGCTAATTCTCTGCTTAAGAGTCACCTTGCTGACCCTACTTTTCAAATGTCTGCTGCTCACCCAAATTTAAAGCAACAACAGCTGACAGCATGGCAATTCTGTGATACTAGTTTGGAGATCCCAAGATTCTGTGGAATGCAAATTTCTTTTGTTGAATGATTCATAAATCCAGATTACTTTTCTTGATGTCTCAGTTTTCTCGACTGCGAAGTGGAGAATTTGGATCAAGTCATCCTTGGGTCGATTCATTCAAACAGTCCACAGTGGTAGAGTCAGTGTAATTGTAATTTGATTGTGGTTTCTTTAAAAAAATATTTTAGTAGCTTTCAAAATTGTTGTACCATGTATTTGAATTCTATTCACTTCTCCTTCAACTCCACTGCCCCTTTCACCCCCCCCCCCACAACTTCGTGTCATCTTTTTATTGTGTTTATTGATATTAAAAACTCCAATTCTAATTACAGTTCTTATTGCTCTGTGTGTGTGTAGCTTGAACCTCAGCCCTAATATTTGACATCCTGGAATCTCAAATCACTGAAAACCCCATGGTCCCACTGTCTAGATAAGATAAGATACGGGAAGGAAATCAGACCAGACATATTGTTTGGGTCCAATCTGACACAGCAGAGTTTCAATCAGCCGAGATCAAACCTGTTTGCACTAGCCACAGAACGCTCAGTATGCCTTTTTAAGGAAAGAATAATCTATTTTCCAGTCCCAACAAATTTCAACCATATTTGAACAGAACAGATCACATTTCTGAACTGTAGGTAGAAGGCTGCTGTGGCGGTAACATGATTCTCTGCCTGTTTGTGACAATCTCTAAGCACGAGCTCTTGGTTGGCTTTTTAAAGGAAGACATGGGTCTAGCCTTTCAGAGTTTGTTTGCTTGTTTTTATGAGCTCTTTAAATGACTAATCCCACAGGACCACGTTAAATGCAGATGGCTACTCCTAGAGTCTTTTGGCAGCCTCCTAACTGTCCAGCAATTTGTGTCTCTGTAGTTTTATACCTAGTAGAATTCAGTTTGAACCTTTTTATTTAATTACTATTTAAATCAACAGGAAGCTTCTCTAAATGCCTGCTTTTCTTTCCCTTTCTATGTTTAACTAGATTCTGATTGTTTTTTAAAATAAAATTCTTATCAAAAGGAAATTTTCATATCTCAAAATAATACAGCAGCCATTTTAAAAATCATGTCAAGATTTCATGATTTGGGGTGACATGTATGACAGATATGGCTTTTGTTGCTTAAAAGTAGGTGATTCTTGAAGGGCTCTCGCAGGCCTAGGCATGGCAAGCATAATGCTGGCAGGTCTTGCCCTTCCTCCTTCCCTCTCCCTTGTTAACTATAAATTACACCCCTAAAGCAAGCACCAAGGTCTATTTCCTTATTTGGATACTTTTTTTGTGCCAGACTCATTCCTAAGGCTGATTGATTGCCAAGGTCCAGCTATCAAAGCATTGAAGTCCAGAAATCAAAAGCCCTCTTTGGCTCACCTAATTAACATGCCCAATCAAAACATACCACCACATCCTAGCCCATTCTAACACAGACCTCCTCTTTTTTTCTCTTAAAAAATTACACCTACAAGGTCATTTGTTGCTGTTTTCTGTCTGAGTCAGAAATCAGTCACTTTACTTTTCTTTTCCACTCAATTAAGGACCTCTCAGTGAAAAATAGGTGGTTAGGTGTGATTTGTGCCTAATCTGGAGTCTGGGAAGGAACATCAAGCTGTGTGCATGTTCTTTCAATTCCAGAAAGGAAGACAGGAGATATGGGTCCAGGTTGGTACATCTGTCTCTCAGCTCTGCTATTTAGTTATTCTTTGACTTTGGACAATGGGGAATTGGTTCATTATTTATAAACTGGACACATAAGTAAGACTAAATTACCAGTATATGTATGAATACCAGAGTAGGGACAAGCCACATGGTGAATAGTCAACAAATGGGATCAGCCATCTTTATACATGGAGCTGGGAGCATGTAGACAGGTTGCTTCTTTACCAAGTAGTTGGGATCTTTGGGAAGTGCCAAAGTTAGGGGCTATCACACTCCACATCATTTATTTAATAAGCTCATGTTAATTGCTTCTTAATAGCCAAGACCTGTGGTAGGAACTGAGAACTGGATGGAACTCATTCAGCCAGATGAAGAAGACAAATGTTTCGCAGCAGTTAGAACTTGGTGACTCTTTAGCGGAGAACATGGGGGGGGGGGCACAGGGCCAACGTGCATTAGCATTTGACCCAAGTCACAACAGTTTGAGGTGGAAGCAGTTAGAGAGGGCTTCCATGAACTCTGGGGGTATGAATGTGGGGCTGGGCAGGTTACGGGGCATCTTTCTCATCCCTGTCTGTGCCAGAAGATCTTTTGGGACTCTTGTAGTGTGGCAGAGAACCCCTCCTGAGCATCAGGGCAGGAAGTAAGGTTTTACGCCACTGCTACATGTAAACTTCCTGTTGAATGCCCTAGACAGCTGTGATGCTTGCTTCATTATTTGTTTTCCCAGCAACCTCGCTGCCCAAACTGACCAGCAGGGTGTCTGTGTTTCCTTTCAACTCCAGGCTCAAACCAGGCTCAAAGAAAATCCTTCTTTGTTAGTTGCACTGTAATTGTGGAACACCATGTTTGAGGGAGAGTTTCAAGGCAGAAATAGCCTTGAGGTGTAGCTCCATTGTCTTTTCATTTAGAGCAGAAGAAATTCTTCAGGTTTTGCCTGTAGCCTGAGGGTGTTGGCATTCTCAGCAGCCTGCACACAAGAAAAGGAGATCATGTTATTTAAAAGCGTCTTTTTCACCACACCCCTTTTACTTCTGTGTTGTTCATGGCAATGTATGAAAAAAAATCTTTTTTTTTTTTTTAAATCAAACCATCAGCCTCTATTTCCTATTGTCTGGGGGAATTGACACATATCTTCAGTGCTTAAAGAATGTTCTGTTTCTTGCTGTTTTGCATTGCAAATGAGCTTCAGCCCAGGGAAGGCCTAGGGGGAGCAGAGAGGCACCTTTAGTGTTTGATTTTCCTGTTGCCCAGAGAGTTATGATGGGTGACTGCTACCTAGGATGCCTGGGGACCAGGAAATGGTGATCCTAGGTCCCTGACTAATCCTGAAACCCCCTTAGAGAATACTGATGAAGGTGCTAACCCAGGCGTACAGGAAACAAGGATTCAGAAAGCAAGTAGGGCCAAGAATCCCTGTAGGAAAGAGACAGACACACAGAGATTGAGAGATTGAGATTGAAATTGTCCACAGTGGTAGAAACACTGAGGACTGACTGCGAAGCCGCTGCTAATTAGCTCCCTCTATAAACACATGATGCTCCTGTTATTTTGTTGCTTTCATTGAGTTTGTTCAGAATTCCGGCTGCCAGTTTCTTTCCACCCTTGGTATTAAGAACTCTCTCCTTCTAAGCCTTAGAATCCTGTGCTCCGCCCCCACCCCCAGCGGCTTAGTTTGACTTTGGGAGGAGTACTGGGTCTCTATGTCCATGTAAGAACCTGGACTGAGCAGGAGGCTGCAATCAAGTTGGTGAGTTTTTTAGGGCTCCCACTGTCGTTCACGCCTCTGAGTCTAGTTTTCACAGGACTTCCATTAGCATCCCCTCCCCCTTAGAATTCTAGGCACTGGCTGTCATACTCAGCCATTAACCTAAGACAAATGCTGAGGGCTTCCAAGCTTGCAGGCTCCAGCCCCACCGCTTCCTCCCAGGCCCGCGGATGCTCCCGCCCTCCTCCTATCCCACCTTCTGGTACAGTCGTTAGCGGTTTGTCCAATTCCCCACAAGGCTGCCTTCGCTGTTTCTCAGGGTATCTCTCAGCCCTTTTCCCTGTTTTATGTTCTGTAGTCCTGGCTGGCTCACGACTAGACCCCAAGCATCTTGAGCGAAGGGTCTGTGTGTTTTGGGCACCCACCAAGAACCCTTGATGTGCACCTAGTAGGCATTCAGTAAGTGCTGGCAGCCCTGCTCCCACATGTGGTTCACATTTGCTAAGAATGCCTGTTTGCTCTGATGATCTGCCAGCCAAGTGTACTCTGGGGTAGAAAAAGGTAAATGGACTAAAAGATGCAGTTCAAGGAGCAGTCAATAGTGTGCTCATAATTATGAGTGGGAATGGAATAAGCATAAACTTTCTTGCATAACTAATCAATATCTTAATATATCTCCATTAATGAGGGTGTGTTTTATGTTATTGATATTAAATATCTACCTATTGTGTCAGAAAGGTTTCAGAGTAATTGTTATTGATGGCAAAAGCCTTGTCAGCTGCTAAATGTAGATTTTCTTTATATAAAAAAACAGATGACGATTGGCTGAGATTTATTTTTCCTGTATTGCTATAAGCCAGATTCTCCATTAAGCTATAAAATATTATGATACACTTGAAGCAATGTAATGTGATCCAAACACAGTTATAACTCATCCCATTATTAGTCACATGCGCCGAGACATTAGCATAGCAGTTAACTAGTTCTGGGTTGAGCTCCCTGCTTGGGAATATTTTACCAATGTGCTTGTATTGGGTCGAAAGTCTAGCTTAATTATCCGGTGGCTGTAATCACATGCTTAATGATAATTGGCTGGTAGAATGACTGCTGACATGGGATTTTGAGGCTGAATTTCTAGATGTGAAAATTCTGTGTGAGAAGCCACACCGTCATTAGGCGAGTTTCAGTTTGTTAGATGTGGTTTTTGGTTCACTTAGTTGCCCTCCACCATTGGCAGGACCTGTGCGGTGGCTTATGGGTGTGGAGGCTGGCCATCAGAGTCTATGTGTCCCTGTGCTTCGTTGCTTTGTCCAAATGGCATGAAATCACACCCCGACAATGTTTATACCCATGTCTTGCTCAGACATCCGGTTTATCTGCTCTCTGTCCAGGTTTGTTTGGTTACTGCAACTTCCCCTGCTAGGAACTGCCATGGAGGATTGCATGAAAAGCCTCAATTCTTCACCTTTTCCATGGCCACATTTTTTATGATATGATTTTGCAGTTCCTATCACAACAGATTTGCCTCTGTTTTGTTTTGTTTTGAGACAGGGTTTCTCTGTGTAGCCTGGGCTGTCCTGGACTCACTTTGTAGACCAGGCTGGCCTCAAACTCACAGAGATCTGCCTGCCTCTGCCTCCCTGAGTGCTGGGACTGCAGGCGTGCGCCACCACACTGGCTTCCCAAATTGCCTCATGTTATGGTGTTTTATCACAGCAATAGAAAGCTAATTGAGAAACAAAACCTGCCCCTCCCGTCTCAGACAGCCTGCACTTTGTACTAAAGTTGTGCTAGATTATGTTCCTGGCAGCCATCACTTTTTTTTTTTTTTTGGCCAGACATTCCCTGACTCAGCAAGATTCATATAGATTTCCTTGGGGCTTCACCTTTTTCTATCGAGCAGTGATTTATTCTCTACTCAACACTCATTAAGATGCTCTCTTCCCAGAGGCCCCCTGTGCCTCTTCCTGTTCTTCAGGTAGCTCTCTGCCACTCTACCTGTCACCTTGTCTTGTGATTACTGGCTTCCCTTCCTGTAAGTACCTGAAGGACAGGAGCAAAGTCTGTGGGTTCCCAATGCCCTGGCCAACAAGTTCATTCCCTTTTCCTCTTGTCACCTGGTGTACTCCTAAACAGAATTATAGAATGGCCCCAGAGAATGTCACGGAGAAGGAGAGGTTTGTCTTGGCTCCTGGCTTCAGAGGTTTCAGCTCATGGCTGTTTTAATCTATTGCTTTGGGCCTGAGCTGAAACAGAGCATCATGGTGGCAGGAACATGTAGTGAAGGAAGCTGCTGACCTCACCGCAGCCAGGAAGCTGAGAGAACAGACAGTGAGTCTTCGATGGGGTTTTTTTACTCCTGCTGCTTTTTTTCCATCCAGTTTCCTGGTGTGTTCGTTGGGTGTCGCCATCCACATTCATGAAGGTCACTGCCCCCCTCCCCAAGTTTCTGTCCTGCATAGCAGCTAACTCCGGAGCCACCTTTATGGACATACTCAGAGGTGTGCATCATTACTCTCCTAGGAATGTCTCTCGGTCTAATCAAACACACAGAATTAACCATGATGAAGTTTGACACTGTTTTCAAAAAATGTTCCAAAATTTATTATTAGTTATTCTTTTATAATTTTATACATATATAATATGTTGGATTATCTCCTCCCTTACTCCCAACTCCTTCAAGGCCCTACCTCTCCCATTACTTTGCTCTCCCATTTCACATGTTCTTTTTGTAGCCCACAGATTCCGGTCAGTGCTTTCCTTAAATGCATGGATGTAGGGCTCTCCACTGGAACATGGGATCCTAACAGGGGCCACTTCTCTGGAGAAAACTCACACTCCTAAGCACAGTAGTCCTTAACTACCAAAGCTCTATAGCTAAGGAGTGGGTTTTGGTGAACCCTTCTTTCATTCATGCTGGGAATTTTTACTGCCTTGATCTTGTGTAGGTCTTGAGCAGGCAAATGTAGCCACTGGAAGTTCATGACTGCAATGACACCAGTGTGTCCAGAAGACACTGTTTCACAACTGTCCTCCTAGGCACCCGACTCTCTCACCCTTACTACCCCAGTGTTATCGTGTGCTTTGCTCTGTGTGGGGAGGGAGTGTGATGTGTGTGTCTCACTGAGGTCTGAGTACTCCATGGTCACTGGTCTTCTATATTCTGACCAGCTGTGGGTCTCCATATTAATTGGTTTGGAGGCTTTTCCTATGAAATTATATATCCATGCATACCTATGACTCAATATTTCCTCTCAGTTTTTAGTTTGGAGACTTATTTATGAGTTTTACATGAACAGAAGGAGCAGCTTTACTCATAATAGTGAAGAGCTGAAGCACCTTAGCTGTCAACATGTGGATTGATAAGCAACTTTGCTTTATTTAAATATTGAATACCATTCAACAACAACAGCAAACAATTGCTGATACATGCAATACCATGGGTCTATTTCATAGACCTTTGCAAGACAGAAACTATACTAAAAAAGGGTACATACTACTCATTTATATGAAGTCTCGAAACAGGTAAACTTCTCCAGCAAAAGAGAATAGATCAGTCATTACCAGGGGTAGAGAATGGAAAAGTCATTGAAAAGGACATGAGAGAATTTTCTAGCACAATAGTAATGTTCTAAGAGGTCAGTGAGCGTTTTCTGTAAAGAGCCACGGTTATTTGTTTGATAAATGTTCCCCACAGGCTCAGGCATTTGAACCCTGGGGTCCCAGTTTGTGGTGCTGTTTGCTCAGGCTATAGAGTATAACTTTATTGAATGTATACATCACTGGGAGTCAGCTTTGAGAGTTTAAAGCCTTGATCCATGCGTTAGTCAAGGTTCTCTAAAGGAACATAATTGATAGAACTATCTATCTATCTATCTATCTATCTATCTATCTATCTATCTATCTATCTATCTTATCTATCATCTATCTACTGCCTATCTACCTACCTATATATCTGTCACTGATCTAATAAAAGGGGATTTGTTAGAGTGGCTTACAGGAGGTGGTCTAAATGGTCCAACAATGGCCGCTTCCTGATAGAAAGACCAAGTTGTTCAGGCCACAGACTGGATGTCTCAACAGCCCTCAATCTGGTGTAGGAGTTCTGGAGGATTACTAGAGAGAGCAGTTTACCTTGGAATTCTGAACAAGTAGGTGAAGGAATGCCCCAGCAACAGGACAGATGAAGTTGCCAGTGGGGATGAGGGCAAGCAGGAAAAAAGCAAAAGCTTCCTTCTTTCATGTCTTTTTATGTGGGCTGACACTGGAAGGCATGGGCCAGATTTCGGGTGTGTCTTCCACCTCAAATGATCCAGTCAAGGAAATCCTTGTTTCTTACATAGGGTTTCTATTTCTATGACAAAACAGCATGACCAAAAGCAACAAGTGAAGGAAAGGGTTTATTCAGGTTATAGTTCCACATCACAGTGCATCATCACAGGAAGTCAGGGCCAGGAAGATGGAGGCGGGGACTGGAGCAGAGGCCATGGAGGAGTGCTGCTTACTGGTTTGCTCAGCCCGCTTTCTTACATCATTTACATCACCTGCCTAGGGATGGCAGCACTCACAATGGCCTGGGCCATCCCACACGAGCCATCAAAAAATTGAATCACAGGCTTGCACACTAGCCAATTTGGTGTGGGTATTTTCTCACCTCAGCTTTCTTCTCAAGTGACTCTATCTGGGTGTCAAGTTGACATAAAGCTAGCCAGCACGCCTTCAAAGGCATGCCCAGCTGCTTTGGTTTTAGTTGATTCCAGGTGTGGTCAAGTTGCTAACCAAGATTATCCACCCCACTTCTACTTTGACCTCTGCTTCACGATTGCTGTTGATGACGCAAGCCTTTGGCTCCCTGCCACTGTGCCCGTCACTTGTTGCTATGCCTCTACACTGCCACAGTTTCCCATCATCCCTCGGGCAGTGTAATCCAAGATAAGCCCTCTGTTCCTTAAATTGCCTTTTGTTTCAGTGTTCCATGCTGGCCACGGGGAAAATGACCGAATCAGGGCTAGACAGTAAATGATTTTTAGGCTTTTTCCATCTGCGGAGCTAGACTGCAGTTGTGTAGCCCCTATCATTGCACAAAAGCAATCACAGACAATACGCAAATAAAGGAGCATGGCTGCAGCCCAATAACATGTCATTTGTGGACATTGGAATTTAAATTTTACATGTACTTCACATGCAATAAAATGCTATTTACATTTTTTCCAGCCATAGAAAAATGTGGAAGCCATTGTTTGCTTGCCGGTCATATAGAAACAGACACAGGGCCAGCTACAGTTTGCCAACTCCTGTCCTAAATCTCAGCTGGAGTGGCAGTGACCTGGGCACATGCAATCTGTGAAACTTGTCTGATGACACGCTAAGTCTTTGTGTTTATTTTATACTTAAAGTATAATGCAAATTGTATTTAAGGAAAGACTCACAGTTTCCATAAGATAAGAATATGAATCTGTCACTCATTGGAGACCCAGCTTTTGAGGACAGAGATGAGCTTTTGAGGACAGAAATGGCATCTGTGGGTTTAAATAAGATGAGAGCTAGGTGGCTACTTAGCATGTGGGTACTGGTTGAGTGGGCTGGCTCTTGACTGAAGATAGGTTTAGCCGGCCTCCAAAGTGGTAAAAAGATGCATTTAAATGTGACCTGCCCTTACTGGTTTGCCCTCCATAGTTCCATAGACTCCATCTTTTCATTCTATCTTTTTATCCTTCGATGTTGCTCTCTTGCAGCCCTTATATTTGTTTCTCCCACAAGCAGTATATGTTTGGACTTATTACTTATTTTATCAATTTGCCTTATTGATTTTAATTGCTGTGATCTGAATGTTTCTCCCTAAATTCAGAGATTGAAAACAGCTCCCCATTTCATGTGCTAGTGGTGTTTGGAGGCGGTGCTTGTCTCCTGTGATGGGGTCATGGAGAGTAGAACCCCTAGGGTTGAATTTGAAAGAAGGCAAAGAGAGACCCAGAACACACTAGCTCTCTCTCACCATGTGATACATTCCAGCAAATTATGATACAACACAACCTCCAGCATGAGCTTAAGCCTTTACTCTTTATAAATTACCCAGTGTTATGTATCTTATTATAGCAACAGACAAAAAAACAAAACAAAACAAAACATCATCCTTAACTTATTTATAGAACAAAATGTGAGGGTGGGGACTCTAGGAGTTCATTTAGTACTGTCCTCAGAGCTTGGCAGAGAGTCCTGCACATGGTAGACGCTGAGTAAACATTATTGGACAAATGTGTCCGTTAGCAGATCGTCATGATGTTCTTCTGTGTGTGTGTGTGTGTGTGTGTCTACGAAGATGTGTATGCTTGCCTGTCTGTGGTGGCTGGAAGTCAGCATTGGCTGTTTTTTTTTTTTTTTTTTTTTCTATTGCTCTCTCACATGTTGGCGTGTCTGACTGGCCAGCAAGCCACAGAGATCTTTCTGTCTCCACCTCTCAGCTCTGGGATTACAGTTGCATAACATCTCACTTGGCTTTTACATGGGTGCCAAGGATTTGAACTCTTGTCTTCACGATTGTACAGTAAGCACTTAATCAACTAAGCCACCTCTCTAGGCCCCAGGATGTTCCTTATTAATGAGGAAGTTGTGTTTGTTTGTTTGTTTGTTTTGTTTTGTTTCTTTTATAATAATTGGAAAGGAATGTGTTTGAAGCGGAGTGATGAATTGTCTCTGAGATGTGGAGAAATGGAGGTATAGACAAAGCCTGTGCTCTGGGCCTGGGCTGTCCAAAATGGTCCACATTGGCTGGTGGAGCATTTGGCTACAAAAAAAGTTCACTTGTAGTTATTTAAACCTAAATTAGTTACATTTTAACACCAACCTTCTGAGTTGCACTAGCTTCAGTAAAGGGCTCAGTACCAATGGTGGCTAGTGGCTGTAATGGGAAGTAGAATAGACATAAGTTTTCTTCGTGACAGAAAACTCCACAAGATAGCATGGATCTAGACAGAAAAAATTATACATTTAAATAATTATTAAGGCTGAATTTTTAGTGTCGTTGGTATATCATAAGGATTAGCTAGTAATGGTCCTCAAGAATGAAGTCAGGGTCTCATGTAGCCTAGGCAGGTCTTAAACTGGCTATGTAACTGAGAACGGCCTTAATTTCTGATCTTCTTGCTCTACCTCTCCAGTTCTGGGCTCAGATGGGGCATGCCACCACAGGTGGTTCTATGCAGTACTGGAGATCAAATCAAAGGCTTTGTGTATATAGATTTGAATTACACCCAAGCCACACCAATAAAGTTTTCTTGGGACACAGTCACACTCATTTGATTACGTTTAACTGGCTACATTTGCAGTGCAGTGGCAGAGATGAGTGGTTAAGCAAATATCATGTGAATCGAAAGCCTAAAATATTTATTACTGTGTTTGGTCTTCAATGGGGAAAAATAGCTTACTGGTTCATATCATATATTACAAGCCTATTTTATATTTATGGTGTTTATATTTAAGCATCCTTTGGCACAAACTCTACTTGTGTACTAAAAAGCGAATGGAAGAAAATATAAATCTTAATTTTCAAGCCAGCATTCCTCTCTGTTAACCTGCTGGAGTAAGTCATTTGGGGTTTTCCACTCCCAAAAGGTGTTCGTACTTTTTGATGCTCTAAAATACATAGAAAATTTCACCTCTATATCATAATCTGTTGATATTTTTATGATAAAACATTAGGATGTGATATTTTAACAAGTATAGTTTATATCTTTAAGTGGTTCTAGAGTACTGTATTTCATCAGCATCTTATACCTATATTTGGATTATTTATAATTGTTGTGTAATGAATTCTACTTTCATTGTTTTCTTTTTCCCAAGTATGTATCCTTTTGTTCAGTCTATCATGAAAGTGAAGTAAGTCAGACACATAAAGACAAATGCTATTCTCACTTAGATATAGATGCTTTTAAAAATGTCAGTTAAATGTAAACAGTGGGCTGGAGAGATGGCTCAGCAGTAAAGAGCACTTGTTGCTCTTATGAGAACCAGTATTTGGTTCCCAGCATCCATGTGGTGGCTCACAACCATAAAAACTCCAGTCAGGGCATCTGACACCCTTTTTCTGGCTTCTGCAGACACCAGGCATCCATGTAATATACTAACATATGTGCAAGCAAAACATCCATACATTAAACCAAAAAAAAACTAGAGTAGTAGAATAGTGATTTCTAGAGGGTAGGGAGAGTGTGTATAAATAATTGTTTAATAAGAACACAAATATCATTAATTAAATCCCAGCATTTGACAGGTAGTGGTGGTGTATGCCTTTAATCCCAGCACTAAAGAGGCAGAGGCAGGTGAATCTCTGAGCTCTAGGCTAGCCTAAACTACAGAGCAAGTCTCAGGACAGCCAGTACTACATAGAGAAACCCTGTCTCAAAGAAGGAGGAGGAGAAGAAGAGGAAGAGGAGCAAGTGTTCTATGGCAGAAAGGGAAAGGTGTATTGTCCATAATAACATGTCCTTATTTTATTAATGATTGGAGAGAGGAGCTAGAAGTCTTTAAGTACAGAACAATGACTATTTCCCTGGCTTGATCACTATACATTGTATACAGGTAGTGGGTAGTTTTAAGTCTATCAGAATGTTTTTTTAACTTGTGTTTCATTAGCTGAAAAAAATTATAGCCAAACCATTAACCTTTAATCACTTCTAAATCAGATTTGAAAACTAACATTCATCTCCTTCTCTTCTCCCTATATTTTTGGATTTTGGTTTTCAAATCAGATCAGCTATAATTTGATGCATTTTAAACATTATGTAATTTTGCACTGAAGATGAGTTTTGATATTTATACTGAGAGTATTGCAATTATTCAAATTTATTTCTCTCATTAGCTTAGTGTACAATACTAGTCCTTTTATATCTTGACTTTTATATTCTGTGTGTGTATGTGTCTGTGTGTGAATGTGTGCAAGTATATGTGTATGTACATGCAAGTGTTTGTGAATGTATGTGAATGTGTATGTGTGAGTTTAAGTGTGTGAGTCTGTGTAAGTATGCATGTAAGACTGTGTGGAAGTGTGTGTTGGTATGTATATGTATGTGGCCAATGCATGCATATGAGTGTGTGAGTGTGTATGTGTGTGTTGGTATGTTTATGTATGTAGTCCAGGCATGCACATGTGTGTGTGTTGGTGTGTTTATGTATGTGGTCAGTGCATGCATGTGTGTGTGAGTGTGTGTGAATGGAGGGCCCTGGGCACTCTTCCCTGATTATTGCTTTCACATAGGCTCTCTCGATGAAGGAGGAGCTCTCCCTTCCAGCCAGTCTGACAGGCCAGGAAGCTTTAGGCATTCCTCCATCTCTACACCTCCCAGTGCTGGGTGACAGACACAGACCACTATGCCTGGCTCTTTTTGCCCCTTCTTCCATGTTCTTTTTCTTAAAATAATTATTTATTTATTCACTCTACGTCCTGACTGTAGCACTCCTCCTCTTCTCCCCCCCCCCCCACTCCTCAGAACAGAGGAGTCCTCCCCTACCCACTCACTCCAGTTCATCATGTTGCATCAGGACTGAGCATGCCCTCTTTCCCAAAGGAGCCAAAACCATGAAATGGAAAAAAGAGAAAACATCTTCAACAAATGGTGCTGGTCTAGCTGGATGTCTGTGTATAGAAAAATGCAAATAGATCCATATTTATTCCCCGGCTCAAAGCTCAAGTCCAAGTAGATCAAAGACCTCAACATAAAACCAGATATACTTAATCTATTAGAAGAGAAAGCCTTGAATTCATTGGCATAGCAGACAACCTTCTGAACAGAGCAACAACAACACAGGCTCTAAGATCAACAATTAATAAATGGGACCTCATGAAACTGAAAAGCTTCTATAAGGCAAATGACAACATCAATAGAATGAAACAACAGTCTACTGATTGGGAAAAGATCTTCACCAATCCTACATCCGACAATGGGCTAATATAAAAAATATACAAAGAACTAAAAAAATTAAGTACCAACAAAGAAAATAATCCAATAAAAATGGTATACAGAGCAAAACAGAGATTTCTCAACAAAGGAATTTCTAATGGCCAAGAAACACTTAAAGAAATGCTCAGCATCCTTAGTCATCAGGGAAATGCAAATCAAAATGACTCTGAGATTCTATCTTACACCCATCAGAATGGCTAAGATAAAAAAACTCAAGTGACAGCACATGCTGGTGAGGATGTGGAGAAAGGGGTACACTCCTCCATTGCTGGTAGGAGTGCAAACTTGTAAGTGGGTACTGCGGATTTGAACTCAAGTCCTTATGTTTTTTTGCAAAGCAAGCACTCTTATCCACTGAGACATCTCCTAAATCCCTACTTTAAAAAAATTGTAAAAACCTTACTTCGGGCTATTGAGACCATTCACTGGGTAGAGGTGCTTGTCACTAAAGCTGGGAAGTTTAACCCCTGAAACCCACATGGTGGAAAGAGATGATTCTACAAGTTGGCCTCTGGCCTCCACATGTACACCATGGTACTCCCCCCCTCCCCAAAATACACATAACAAGAAAAAAAAAACTAACCCCTTAGTTTTGTTTAATCTCTTGGCTGGTTGCATTTCATTGCATGGCTTTTTGGTGGGAAGGGAAGACAGGTTGGTAATACAGAATGAGCCCTTGTGTGTCTAAGAAACATTTTATGTTGTATTTACTCGGAAAAGACAAATGAGCTTTTGCTTTTGAAACTGTCTCCCTCTTAGGTTCTGGCAATTAGTGCTGCAGAAGACAAGCCTGGGCTGACCCAGTTTCTCTCTTCTTTCTTCTAAAACCTATTGTTTCTTATTTGAAAATTGGAAGGCTGTTTTCTTTATTCATATGCTTTTCAAAATTTACAGAATTTAATCTAGTTGAAATGCTCTCTTTCATTAATTTTTTTTTAAATTTCTTTCTTTCTCTGGTTCATGATGAATCCTTCCAAACAGAAAACAGCATATCTTCAGGCATATCTATGATGCTTCTCTTTTGTTGTTGCTAGTATTTTTTTTATTCTAGTATTTTCTTTAGAAACATTCTTTATCCGTGTTTACTACTTATTCTGTGTTTTCCCTCCTGTTACCTTGAATTGTTTTCATCTCTGCCCAATGAGAATTGAGAAGGCATTGAGATGTTAATCCTGCCGCTGGCTGATGTGACTTATTTTCCTGCTTTATCTCATTATCGCTGTCCCTGTCACAATGAATCCATTGCTGTGTTTGGTTCTCAGCTGTCTTCCTTAGCTTACCTGTCTTTTTTTGTTTTTCTTTCCATTTTTCTGGCATCTTCTGCGCATGTTGTCTTTTTAATAAGAGCATTGTCTTAGATCCTTTTTTATTAAGCTCTTCTTTCTTCTGTAATCTAGGTAAAATAATTTCAGAAGTGCTTCTGTTTGTTACTCTTCATTCCGTCTCTTCTGTCTGGCTGTATTTTCCTATCAACATTAGAATATTTTTTTGTCTTCTCTTTGCATGAGGCGAGATCCCTGTAATTATAGTGGTTCCCACTGGCGGTGTTCCCATCAGTCAGATGGCCTGCCCATGGCCTCTTTCTCTGTCTGGCTGAAAGTAAATAGTCTCATTATTCCTAAGCAAAGTCTTGCTGAAACACATGACTGTGTGAATGGGGAATCCCCAAATCTAGCTTGCAGCTCAGCTTCAGGTATAGTGAGTTCACCATCCAGCCTGCTGGTACCTTTAAACTACACCTGTGCAAAGCCACAATCTCTAGAATGTTCCAGGTCCTTCTTGTCTCTGCTCACCCTGCCTCCAAAGCACTACATTACAGCAGAGATTAGATTTTCCAGAATGTCATCTGCCTTCCTTCCTTCCTTCCTTCCTTCCTTCCTTCCTTCCTTCCTTCCTTCCTTCCTTCTTTCTTTCTTTCTTTCTTTCTTTCTTTCTTTCTTTCTTTCTTTCTTTCTTTCTTTCTTTCTTTCTTTCTTTCTTTCTTTCTTTCTTTCTTTCTTTAAGACAGGGTTTCTCTGTGTAGCCTTGACTGTCCTAGACTGGCTTTGTAGACCAGGCTGGTCTTGAACTCACAGAGATCTACCTGCCTTTGCCCTAACGAGTGCTAGAATTACAGGTATACACCTGTAGCTGACGAGTATTTGTTTCTGAAGGGGTAACGAGATGGCTCTGGGATGGGATATGATGGCTGGACTGTGGAAGCCTGGACTACACAGGCTTGTGGGTTCCATACAGCCTTGAGTTCCGAGTGGGATAAGCACCGTTCTAATATCCTTCCTTCCAGTCTCTGAAGCCGTTTGTTTCATAGAGGGGGAATTCTGCATATAGGATGGAGTGATGTGTGGAGACATCTTAGTTTAATGCATAAAGGATGGATCCTAAGATTAATGACTGTCATGTTTCTTGTTAGTTTTGGCTTTTCCTAGTTTATTCTCTTTCAATTAGGCATTAAGAGAGTAGGTAAGCCAGCTTGCATTGCTATGACAATAATGAAGGCTGGGTAATGTTATAAAGTAAATGGGCTTGTCAGGCTCACAATTCTGGTGGCGTGGAGGATCCAAAGAGCAGGACACTGGCTCGGTCACACGGTGAAAAAGTGGAAGGGGAACTGGCCAGTATGCTGAAGGAGCATGCGCACAAGAAGGGAAGCAGGAGACTGGGAGGGGCTTCCTCTTACCACAGCCTGCTCTCAAGGGCACTAACCTCCTACCAGGCCTGTTCACCTTCAAGTGTCAACATTATCCTGCTCCTGAAGGTGATGCTCCATGATATAGTTACTTTGTCAGAGGCCCTGCCTTGCAAAGGTCTGACTGCCTCAGTGCCACCACCCTGCTGCTCAGGCTTTGAGTTTCTGAACCTCTGAGGGAACCAACCACATCTAAATCACAGCAGAGAGACTGGGCAGCATAGAGTTTCATAGCTCCGAAGTGCTTCCTTTGTCATCCTTGACTTGTTGGTTTTGAATTAGGGTTTCTCTGATGAGGGCCTGACCAACCCTCCGGAAGCCATTGGTATTTTCGAAGGTGCTCTGAGAACTTGGCTTCGGAGCAGTGGCCTGTTTTTTCTGTTTTAGTTCAGGATTAATTGCGCAGTATAGTGAACACCGACTCAAGAGATTTGGGTGGCTGAAACCAGTTTTGAACAAAGGGAGAAATGGTATGAAGACACGGGACCTATGCTGCAGACTGAGCATCTCAGAACACTGGCTGGGAGATGCTTTGCTTGCAGAGTCAAAGGAGATATCACGCCTGTGAGTCGAAGCTAGTTCTAGTGAGGCTGCCCTTTTCTGAAAACATTGCTGGACCTGGAGAGGAGGCTGAAGACCAGTGCTTGGTTCCTATCTATTGTCCTTCTCTGTCCTCTACGCTTACGCGTACTTCTTACGCTCACACGCACAGACACACACACGCATGCACACATACGATTTTTCAAAAAATATGAAGGAGAAATTTGACATTATTAACACTTATTTATGCAGAGGAATATCACTGCCCAGATGTGATATGGTCCTTTATTTCTGAACTGGGAATGTAGGTCTGATCATTGTGTGAACTCACACCTTGTGTTTTACCGAGTGTTTATTGTATGGTTATAGCAGCAACCAGGGAAGGGCTTCTCTCTCTCACCCTGCTGCTCTGGGGTGTTTGCATCATCTCTGTCTCCATGAGCCACCTTTCCTCACATATAGGAGAAGGATGTCTAGAGGCCCCCTCTGAATCACGTTGTCTGGCCCCTTGTTAGAGTTCTTTGCAACACAAGGCAGCTTTTTCGGGAGGTGGGAAGGTTTGCTTTCCTGTGGTCTGTCCATGCTAACTAGCCCACAGGCAGCAGGTATCTGGCGTTGTACTATTCTCTATGGTACCCTAATGAGCAATAGCAAATTGGAACTGTTGAATCTTTCAGGCCAGTCTTCTTCCCCAGCGATATGTCCTGAGATTGCACATTACAGAAAGGAAGATGTGTTTTCATGGATTCCATGCTATAAAATATTTATGCCCTGCCTTTGGTTATATAAAGTCTTTTGATGTGTAGGTCATTTTCTCAGCAAAATGTTCCAGTATGCGCACAGCCTCCTTAAGCCCCTGTGGATCTTCAGGGCAGGCACACAGACAGTCCTACAGAATGAGACACTGTCAGGGCTGATGCCTCAATAGCAATGGATCATGCATGACTTAACCCTAAGAGATGATTTGGCATGAATAGAATTTCTAAGATATATAATTAACTCTTTTATATTAATGAGAAATATAGCCCCCAACCCTGGGAGCTGTCTCAGGATATAGTCTACTGAATTTTAACTCTTTCCTCCCTCCACTGTTCAAAGCTATCAAGGTGTTCTGTTCACCTCCTTTGTCTTGTCTTCCCTCTTCCTTTGGGACAGTTTGGTATCTATATTCTTCTCGCCAAATCCTAGCCACTCTGCTTATGCCTGTAGAAATATATAATATAATCTCTGCCCACAACAGCCTGACCATTTAATTAAACAGTTAAGAGATAGATATACTTGAAAAATAAGTAAAAATAGCATATGGGGAGATAGGCATTGTATACAATGTAGCAGAATTTTAATTTATGTGATGTTGATGATGAATATGCTCCCAACTGCAAAGAGTAAGGACCAACACAGCCAGAAAATGTTCAAAAATGATTTTGTTTTGGCAGGTGAGATACTAGCCCGGCTATAAGATGGACAAGATTTGAGGAAAATAGGAAAGAACTTGTTTGAGTCACTTACTGAAACAACTCACAGAAATAAAGGGAAGGCTCCCGAGCTGGATTGGCTAGAATGGAATGCAACCGTGCTGCAGTCACAAACAGACCCAAACATTAGTGGCTTATGTCGGGCAGCTTATTTTTCACCTGAGCTGCAAATTCATTAGCTCAGGACTCTGTTCCATATCATCCTCTCTCAATGATGCAGGCCAACAAAGGGGAAAAAAATCACATACTGACTTCTACGGGTTTCAGATCAGATGTGTCACGTGCTACTTGCATGGTCCATAGCAAATGACAAGTATCTTCTTAACCACAAGGAAAAGTGTGCACCATCCTCCATGCTTAGGGGAGAACAAGAGGAAACAATTAGAGTAACACTAAAACCACATTGGTGTCTGAATGTGTATTCCCAAATTTGTGTGTGGAAAACCAGTCCCTACTGAGGTTCCATTAGATGTGGAGCCTTTGCAGGAGTGGCTAAGTCATGAAGGTGCTGCTCTGACCATGGATTTTTATGAAAAACCTGGGAGGAACTAGTTTAGGAACTTCTCCTCTTCCATTCTTCCTCCACACGAGGTCCCAGCATCCTCCTCTTTGGGCACTCTCTTAGAAGTGGAGGCCAGGCCCTCACCAATCACCCAAATCTGTCAATATCTCCATCTTGGACTTTCCAGCACCCAGGATGGTAAAAATAGGTTTCTTGTTTTTGTTTTGTTTTGTTTTAATAAGTTGTCTATGATTAGGCATTTTGTTACAGTGGAATAAACAGATGAAGAAAAAGAGCATCCATATGGTCAGGGTGAGAGAGATTGCATACAGTTGTGGGCAGCAGAAGACGTTGCAGACAGATGCACCTAGAGCTGAGCACCACTTGGGTGACTTTTGGTAAGTTTCTTAACCTCTCAGGTACTGTACTGTTATTGTGAGATGAATTATTCTGATCTAGCAAATCTACGAGGACCTCAAGCACCAGTAAATGCTGACTTGCTTAGTTGTCACCTACCTCTGCTGACAGCCTTCTATTATTTTGCTCACACCTCAACTGACATCAACTGTCCCTCCTGTCCTTGCAGTAATTTCTTTGTTCGTGCTTCTAGCCCGAGCAGATTTCAGTTTCAACTTCTGTTGGTCCCTGAAGTATCTTTGTAAAGAGGTGTCTCTTCTATGTGGAGCTGTGAGGGCTCATGGGAAGATCTTGGACTTAATGTGAGTTGAGAAAAACTTTCCTGAAACAGTGTTTTTTAGACATGAGAGGCCCATTACACATATGAACTCATCTTCTGTGGCTATGTGCCGAAGCTCTCTATAATATCAAAACATCATCATAGGTGTTGGGGGGCACAACTCCCCCATCACCAGCTGAGAAGGTATTGGTAGTTGATGGCTGCTGGGGAAGGGAGGGTCAGTTTTCTTTAAAGATGCCGTCCCAGATACTCTTGCTACTATAGCTGGCTCTACAGCCATGTACATCCTGGCAGCACCAACTGGGCTTGGTTAAAACAAAACAAAACAACAACAAAAAGAATATATGAAGCTGGGAGGGAGATGTGATATGGGAGGTCTAGGAGGAATTGGAGGCAAGGTATTATGGGTGAATTTGATCAAAACACATTGTATACATGTAAGAAATGTTCAAATAAAGAAAAGGAAATCTTCCCTTCCTTTTAATAGCCCTGTGCTGTGATAGGGTACAAGGCTTTTGAGCAAAACACAGATCAGATATCAGGCCCCTTTCTTCTTTGAGGGGTTCCTTTGTGTGGTGTATAAACTATACAACCGGATACAATGTCCCTAGATTTTGCTTTTGTAAAGTGGGTTCTTAAGGGAGGTAGTAGTCCATTTGCTGTTTGTCTTTCGTTTGCAAGAGAAGAGGGTAATTTCAAATGGTGTCTATATATTGATGTAAAAACATGCTATGTGAATATTTCCAATATAGGAATTCCCAAGAAAATCACTAAGAAGCATCATGTGTTTGTAGTCTTAGAATATCTCAGTTATCTGCTATATTTTGAGTCAATAATATAGTTATTTATAAGCAATTCCTACTGATCTTAATGAGTTTAATGAATAAAGAATGAGCATAATAACTGAGTTTCACTCTACCAAGAAATAATTTCTTATACAAAAGAAGTTTGATATTAAACTACCCTAAATATGATATAATTAAATCACATTAATTCTCTTAGGTATAATACAATTGGCTGTGCTGTACATAGATAAGAAGCTATGAGGAAATTTCTGGTGTGCCTTTGAAAATAATGTGTGTAACTTTAAAAATAACCCAGAGGAAAACAGGGTCAGTAGCGAGACCATTCTCTAGGCTTATAGGGCTTACTTTCATTTATATCACTTACTGGAAAAGTCTCTAAATTAGTGGTTGTGGTTCACAGGATGAGGTTAGAGGGGTGAAATTGGAAAAATATTGACCTCAGTTTTTCTCTCTTTTTAAATTTTAAATTTTTATTTTTTGCAGGGAGCGGGTAACTTTCTTGGGAAGCAATAGATAGAGGAGAAGGGCAACCATTCTGTATGGAGATCAGGCCTACACTAGTGATACCTTCTGTTATTTGCTGTGATGCTGTTAAAAGTCTCAGCGGGTGTGTAGCTGGCTAAATACCAGCCCCCTGCCAGCTGTCCAAGCCATGCTAATCCCAGGAACCTGTGGATATAGTGCTTTACATGGCAAAGAGGACTTTGCTAATGGGATTAATTTTGAGATGGGGAGATTAGCTTGGATTATCCACTGGGCCCAGTGAAATCACAAGGGTCTTTATAAGTAAAATAAGGAGGTAGAACTGCCAGAGAATGAGATGCAACAAGAGAAGTAGAAATTGAGATTGTTTGGCTGTAAATGACGGTTGCCTCTAGATGTTGGAAGGAGAAAGTAGTGGACTTTCACTGGAGCCATAAAAATTCTCCACTGCTGATACTTCAGTTCTAGCCTTGTGAGACCCACATTTGACTTCTCACCACTAGAGCTATGAGAGAATACAGTCATGTTGTCTAGTTGTGTTGCGTTTGGGATAATTTGTTCACAACAGCAATAGATAATTATCACAGGAAGCAAGACAGGGCTTTATGAGGATAATCTGGAGACTGTGTCTATGGTCAGCTTAACTACACAGCAGCAGTCCACAAGCTATGGCTCATGGATCTAATTCAGACTGTCACCTACTTTTGTAAAGCTCAGAAACTAAGGCCACTTTTTACATTTTTGATGGGTTGGAAAGGATGAAAAGAAGAATGATGTTTCGTGACACATGATAGCTACATGAAATTCAAAACAGGGTGTCCTTAAATTGAGCTATGTTGGAGTCCTTGTTAGTATTTAGGCAGCCTGCTTCCGGGTTGCCTAGTAACCTATGATGTCATCATGTGTCGCCTGCCAGGTAGCTGCACCTGGTAGGCGGGGTTCACCTGTGCAGAGATGATAAAAGGACCAACCCGCTGCTTTGTCTCCCTCTTGCCTTCTTGCTCTTGGGCTCTCTTGCTCTCTCCTGCTTCTCTTTCCTCCCCTCCCCCTATCATGTCTCGCTCTCTCCTCCTTTCTCTCTCCATCCAGTAAACCTCTTTCATATAATACCTGTTGTGGGCATCATCATTTCCGTCCTGTCATGTATATTCACAGGCTTTCTATCCACAGCGGCTTCTCTCATTTGTGCAGCAGCACACCATACCAAAAAATGGCCTGTCTCATCCCATCTCCATTTAGTTTCCTCCAAACGGAGCCTTCTCTTGGATTATTTCAGATAAGGTCTCAGATGTCATGCATTGCGTTGCATGTCTTTTCTTGTGAATCTCTAACTTGTTTATTGACACATAACCGCAATATCAAAACGTGCTTTTTTTGTTGCTTTCGATCATGAGACAGTAGCATCAAGGAGAGAAAGGTGATGAAGTAGATGGATTTAGGTGCAATTGCAAGAGGTTGTTTGAAGACAATGTCATTCGCTCCAAATTCAGGCACATGGTTGGCAATGACTAAGTCACAACCCTAGATTTGGAGTGAAAATGGCTTATTGTTGAGTGAGAACTGAACAGAGAATCAAAATGTTATGAAAAACAACAAATGAAGCTGTTGGGAAGCCATGCCTGTTCAAAAGGTATAGCAAAGCCATAGGGTTCTGAAATCCTGCTGGGCGAGGCAGTTATCCCTGGAGAGGATGCACTTTGGCCAGTGTGTTGAGTCCTGCAAGCAAGACATGCTTCTCCAATTCCAACTGTCTCCTCGTGTCTCTTGAATGTCAGCCAGCTGAGGAGCCACCTGTGTGCTTACTGTGGAGAGGAGAAAGAACTACACTTTTTAGTAACATCTCTTCATACTGGTGGTAATGGTACTATCTGGTACTCAAGTATAGAACCAAGTCATAGGAAAGAGTAGATGCTTTTAAGGGGTTGGTTTATGTGCTATGAATGAAAACCAATGTTTCTACTTGTTTTTGACTCAAATATTTTGCCTCCTATTCCTCATAGGCTTGCAGTGAGTGCCTCATAAAAGCATGCATGGAAACATATTTTATAAGTCAGAAAGTATTACCCCAGTATAAGACTTGGCATTAGGTTATATTGAGCAGAGTGTATTCCTATTTTCCATGAAATGTATTTTGTACTTCCCATGTTCTTAGTTAGCTCTGTTCTACAGATTTCCTCGAGGGCCATTAAGAGTCACTGGCAGGGGCTGCAAGTTCTCTTTCTTTTTATTAATGTTTTTTTTTTTGGTATGTCAGGGAAATGATATTTTATGTCACTACGACCTGACTTTACTGTTGCTGACTATGGCTCATACCTTTCTGAAAAGTAATCTAGTAAAGGGAAAAGCAGGCATTTTTCATCCTGGAAAGTGTATGTCTGCCACATCGCTCTGATCAGCAGTGATGGAATTTCCAAATTCTTATCAGTAAGGGAACAACAGAGTCTTGGGGGGAGTGCCCGAGAAGCCCTAGGGAAGGACATCTGTTAAGAACACGTAGGAAAGAGAGAGTGGGTGGGGGGGAAGTTCTGTCTTTAACTATACCCATGCTTCTCATGCCTAGGTGGAGTATTATAAGATTATGTGCAGAGATATTGCTTTAATATTTCAGCTTTGCATTCCAACAAATTATGTCATCCCCTCAAAGCAAAACTATCTGGTTTGGACGGGAACTTTTTGCATATAGATGTAACTGTGGGAAAGTTTTAGAGAAGAAAATGGACGGAGTTTTGTAGTTGGGATGGGTGCCATTTGAGCACTGAATGTTTATAAAGATGTGGTCAAATCAGATACTATTGAAAGATCTGCTTTTTTATAATGTGCCACTTCCGACATGCAGGCCTGCTGTACTGCTGTATGGATTGCTGTAAGCAAAGCCAGGATGTGTGACTCCTTGAGTGGACACATGGGTGAGTGAGTGAGAACACCATTCCTTCCACATCAATGGGTTCACTCGAAGGATCCCTTCTAGAACTCAAGATAGGACTTTGGCTAGCAAAGATTATTTACCCATGGTTTTGCAGAGGTATAAAGAAAGGTAGGATATACATGCACACTCATATGCACATGTGCCATTGGGTTTAGATTTTTACGTGAAGGTGGGTAGGTGGCACATTGTGCCATAGGCTTGACCTTACTGGAAATAGCCATTTTGATTAACAGTTGAGAACAGGGAGAGTGCACTTTGTAGGTCCTGTGCACTCTCTAGGCCCATTCTTGTTAAGTAAATTAAGGGGGCAAAGTGCTGGCTGTTCTTTACCATTTCCCAGGACTATGTTTACTATGAGCAGGGGATACGGTAATTGCTCTTTCAGGGGTGCTGAACTGGCTTGCATACTGCTTACCACAGATTAGCATGTTCTTTTCATTAACTGTCCCTCATCCTCCTCTGTGCTGCAAACCCCCTGTGTGCACAGCCTCACCTGAGCCTACAACATTACTCCTGTGGGACTTGAAGACAAGATGAACTCAAGTCTATGCTCACGCTTTTCACTGTACCATGAGTACAGAAACTGTTTGTGACCCGGGAGCTCATCAGCTGCCAGAACCCTTGAGACAGTAAGCAGGCCTAGATGGCAATTCACTGTGAATGGAAAAAAAAGTTAAAAGAGAGGGACATGACTTCTCGGTATGGTGGAGGAGAAAGTTTATTGTAGATAAAAGAGAGAGCATAGTCAGAGGCAGAGGCATCTGGGAGAGTCTAGAGTGAGCATAACCAGACTGAGCTGGACCATATGAGGAGAGAAGGGAAGAAGAACAAGAGAGGGGCAGCCTGGGCCAGGAGACTGGTATAGCCAAAATGGCCAAGTTAAATAGTAGCAAGATGAGTTTCTGGGAAGGAAGGCTAGATCTAGGCTGGAGATGTTTAGGGTATGGGGCAGGATATGCCAGCCATACCCTGGCATAGTAGGTAGGGATTGAGGGATGCTTGGAGAACCTGGAAGCCAGGTCTATGCTGGTATGTTAAATAGGCATCTCAACTAGCCACTTGTCCCAGGTTTGGGTTTGAGACCTAGCATCTTGTACAGAGAAAAAGCAGATCCCGCCTTGCCCCTCATTCTCAATTGGCTGTCCTGGGCCTAGCTCTGTAGATTTTGGGTTATCTGGATACTTTGTGGAACACTATTTTCCCATTTTTATTTCCTTAGGGATTACATGCTATAGTTACAGTTGCTATTTGTTCTACAGCTCTGGTACATCGGCTGGTTTTGTCTTCATTTTTTTTTTTTCATATCATTGTCTCTTATGTATAGAAAGGGGAAAAAAAAACTGGAGAGAGAAACTGATGAGTGAGCCTGTGTGTAGGATTCATGAACTAGATTTAGATACTAGATACTAGATACATATATTCTTGAATGACAGCTTTAAGATGACCTGGTGCTGTGTGTATGCTCCCTGGATCAACATGAGTGACACTACTCTGTGTTCTCAGAGTCAGAATCTTGGCTGCAAAATAGGTTTCTCTTTTGTCCTCCCTAATTAAGGTCAAACATCTCGTCACTTTTTCTTTACTTCTTATTTATTTATTTATTTATTTATTTATTTATTTATTTATTTATTTATTTATTTATTTCAATTTATTCACTTTGTATCCCTACTGTAGTCCCCTCCCTCGTCTCCTTGTAGTCCCACCCACCCTCTTTTTTTTCCCCCCTTATGCCCTTTCCTTGAGCCTTAGACCACTCGGCCATCCTGACACCCTTGTTTAATTAATCTATTTGTGTGTGCATGGAGGTCAAGGGACAATGAATGGGAGTTGGATCTCTACTTCTTCTTTCTGGGTTCCAGGTATTGAACTCAAGCTGTCAGGCTTGGCAGCAAGTGCCCTTACCTACTGAGCCATGTTTCTGGCGTCAAGTGCATCATCTATTAAATGCGTATCTCATTTATAATCAGGACATCGAAGAAGTGAAACAGGCCAAATGTGATTGAGCTGTGAGTGTGAATGCCCTCAAGGGCACATCAGTAGATCTGATTAGAAGTATATATTTGGTCAGACATGACACTGAGCGCTTCTTTTCCCCACACAAAGGCACAGAAATTACACAAGTGAATTGTTTCCACTCCAATGAGCACCTTGAGTGTTATTCCTGCTTCAATGTCAGTATCTCAGATTGAGTTTTCTAGTTCCTCCTTTTGTGGGAGTAGACTCAAAATCTGAGACTCCTCAGAGCATTTTTTTTTCTTATTTGCCAAAATGTAATCTAGAATCAGTTTAAAAGTGAATGATCAAATAGAGTAACAAAACAACAACAACAAAAACACAAAAAAACCACCACAAAACAAAACAAAAACTAAAACCCCACTAAATACCCAAGATATACAAAGTAAAAGAATTAATTTTCTTGAGTGGTTTGTAAGTGAATATAAAGGCCATTGCATAACCAACTTCCAGAAATTCTTTTAGTAGTGGCCACCTCAAAGAATTACGTGTATGATTTTCCTAAGTATCAGTATCAGCCATGAAGGGTCTGGTGAGTACATTCATCCTATTCCATTTCACTTCATGACTAATGACATGTCATGATTGTTATGGTCCATGTTGGACTGGGACAAGTATGTGCTTCCCAACCAGCTGCACAGTCTGATTAGAACTGGTCCCATCCAGTTGGTTCTTATCATTTCTTCAACCTGTGAAAAGCTACTGTCTTTGATACCAATGAAACTAGTAAAACATTTGCCTCAAAAGTCTTCCATGTTTCTGGATACACAGACCATTTCCCATTTTTGTGGCTACAGAGCTGGTGTACAGACCTTAAATGTTGCTGGGTCTAGTGTTTCCCAGCCATGAGCTTGTCCTGATCAACCGTAATATTTACTTACCTCCTTGAAAATAATTTGCTTGGAAAAAAAACCCCTAAAAAAACAAATCCCGAGTTTATTTAAGGAGACTTTGTATTATTGGAAATGAAAACTGCTTGGTAGAAATACAAGACAGTTATGAAATAAGTCAACTGAAAATAAAACATTGTTAAACTAGATGGTGATTCTCTGAACTGAGATCTGCCTTTTGCTTGCTAAGGAAGAAGATTATGGAGGTATGGGGAGACATTAGTGACAAACTGTCTGTGGGAGACTGCTGTCAAGGAGTTTGTGTGTATCTGCCTGCATCTATGCCTTTGGACAGTTTCCTCCCACATTGAGTGTGGTCTTGGCTATGTGATTCCCTTTTGTCAACAAACGATGCAAGCATGGTGCTGGCAGTAGTTTGTAAAGTGGTTGCATACTGGAGATTTCTCTTCCTTGTTGCTGCTTGGGGACAGCATGTGAGCAAGTCTTCTGGATGTTGTTGTGAGGCATCTAGGCACTACGCCATTGCAGACAACAACCAACCAGTGACTAGACATGTGACTCACCGCCTATAGTCACTGTGTTAGCTAGCTAGCTATAGCACTGAGTTTAGCAAAGATCAGATGGCTCAGGTCAACAGAAATAGTCAATCTATAGCCAGAACAAAACTTCTAAGTAATTACTGTGCCATGAAAATATTTTATGGAGCTTTGTTATTCAGTGAAAATCAACACGGGTCTTAAAACATGAGCTCAGCTGGTAAAGTGCTTCCTGTGTAAACACCAGAACCTGAACTAAACCCTAGAACCCATGCAAAAGAGCTTGGTGTGAGAGCACTTACAATCCCGGTATTGGAGTGGGGGGTGGAGCCAGCCTAACCCGTGTGGGGAGTTTTAAGCCCGTGAGAGATCCTGTCTCAAAAAGTGTAGATGACACCACAGGGATAAAACTCAAGGTTGTCTTATGACCTCCTTATGACCTCCACACACACACACACACGCACGCACACACACACACACACACGCACGCACACACACACATGCACGCACACACACACATGCACGCATGCACGCACGCACACACACACACACACACGCTGTTTAAACTCAAATCTGTGCCATGTGGTTCATCACACAGACTCATTCAGTCAGTCCGGTGTGTTCTCTGTAGGTGTTGAGTCTCGCCCCTCACCAGTGACCCACATCTCACACTTGAGGAAGCACTGATCCGTTGCCAGCTCTGTGTTTGGGCTTCGCACCTGAAGGCTCAGAGAGGTGAAGAGATATTACTCAGATTTCATATGTAGCTCATGACAAAGATTACCCTAGACCGCAGGTCCTTTGTGTGTAATCTGAGTTTACTTCCCGAGCACTTTGCTGCCTTCAGGATTGGTGTGTTTAATCACATTAAAGTGATGAGTTGGGTTTTAGGGAGTTATTATGTCAGCTTATGTTATCTTTATCCTCTCATGGAGGGAGCAGAAATCAAGTTAGCCCATAGAGTCGAAAAATATAACTTAAAATGTTGTGGATTATCTTGTGTTCTGTACTGAACTGTGCCTTGTACCCCAAAGATATGGCAAAACCTTCCCTGCCTGGACCTGTAAATGTGACCTGCTGGAAACAGGAGCTCCTCAGATACGGTCATGCTAAGATGAACCAAGATAGGTTAGAGTAAGCCCAAATCCACTGTGTCTTCATGGGGAGGCAGATTTAGGCACAGAAACACAGGCAGGGCAGGAGGTCACCTAAAGATGAAGGCAGAGGCCAGCTTTATCCCTGCTGTCACCCAGGGGATGGCGGTATCTGCTGGCAATGACTAGAAACCAAGAAATAAGAGGCAAGAAATCATTTTTTCCTAGAGCCCTTAAAAAGAATCTGGCTCTGCCTTGACTGTGACATTTAACCTTTGCAACTGTGTGTTGTTTTAAACCACCATCGAATGCCTTACTACAGCCAGACTGGGAAACTAGCAGAAATTGATAGACAAGACAGGGAGGCTGGGGATTCAAAGGCAAAAACTAAACCCATTTCCCCCCTGGAAATAAGTTACCAGATAGAAAGCGCCTGCATGCCCATCCTCCCGTCCCATGTGTCCCCCCTCACAGCTGAGCATGTGCAGATGATTGAAGTGCCTGCGGTCTGGGGTTTCTCTCCATCAGCAAAGGAAGCGATCTCGCCACACATTCCCTCTGGGCCACTCAGTCTTGTGTTGGAGAGTGAGTCTTTCGGGTAGGATCTCTTCTAGGGTTCATGAAGAAAAATCTATGTACAAATTCAGCCCTTGTGAGGGAGTTAACATTCGCCCAAAGAATTTGCCGTTCGTGCATTTTATCTTTCTCTCCCAGTGAAATCATTCCTTGGAATGGGAACAGACATACCCCCTCCCCCACTGCTCCTGGTTGTATGATGATCTGAATGCTGGTCCTCCTTCTCTGCAGGGAATGACATTGAGCTGTGCGAATTACCACCTTCTGCTTGAGCAGTTCAGACTCCCTTCCCCTTGGATGCTTTACTCACAATCCATTTACTGTCATTTGCATGCGAAGGTCTTTATCCTCAGTATCAAGTGTTAATGGACCTTTAGGGAAGTTGCATCCAGGCAATTTGCTTAGCTTCTGAAAGCCTTCTCCTGATAATCCAGAAAAACCTGCCACTCTGGGGACCCCAGTTTTTCTGATTCCCTTTTCTGACAGATGCCCAGGTCATTTTCTTATACCTTTGTATGTGTTGATCTCCTGTGCCTAATTCTATTAGTGGCTTTCACCAGAGAGGAAAGTCATTTACTATTACAATCAAGTGCTGCTGTCTCGAAAGGAAAATCCCAAGACTTCTTCTCCTTCTGAGCTCCAAACCAGCAGCAGACCCAGTGTGCAAATAAAAAACTTCCAAGTTCATCCTTTCCTGTTAATCTGCGCTTCTTGCTGGGAAAGTGTGAAAGTGTGTTAGGTAAAGGAGGGCCAAAAGATGAACTTCAAACCATCTACCCAGCTGTTCTAAGGCCAGCCCTGATGTTGGTGCCTTTGCTGGTGACTCCCAGCTGCCTCTGGAGAACCTGTTGGTATATCTGCCTCACGTGCTGATCTGTTGGTGGCCGTGTGACCTAGTCATAGCTAGTGATGTGTAACTACAAGTCAGCTGGGAATTTTTGGAAATGTTTTTCTTTTTAATATAAGCATGTCTCTCCCTTCTTCCTGGCTCTTTTCTTTTTTCCTTCCTGGAGTATCTGTAAAATGTCTGGAGCAGGAGCAATCATCATGTGACTTGCAGTACAGCTGAGAGGATCATAGAGACCAATGCAGTTACTTGTTCAGCCAACACTAGGAGCCAGACTTCCTCCATGAGGAAGTGTAATGTCCATTCTATCCATGACATTTTCTTAAGATTTCTGCTACGCTCGGTTGAACTCCACTGCCACCTTGGGGGTTCCAAGAATTCATTGTGCCACTGATTTCATGATACGTGGAGCTAGGAGGGCCGTGAGTCAGAGGTGGGGATGGGCAGGGTTCTAATGTCCTCTTTGTATATATCATCCTTTTCTTGGATTCTCCACTCACCCCCTGACTGGGAGGATGTTCTTGTTGTTCTGGATCCACGTAAGAGGCTAGAATTCACTGCCTGAAGAGATCAGGCTGTATCCTCTCTGTAGCTAGCTCTCTCTCTCTCTCTCTCTCTCTCTCTCTCTCTGTGACAGAGAGTTAAAACAGTCCTGCTGTGTTTGGGCTTTTACAGGTTTTTGTTTAGGGTCATATCTGGTACCGAGATCCTTTATGCTCCTCTGTCACCTAGGCTATCTCAGACCAACATAGTATGAAATTTCTTGTTAGACCCCCCCAAACTTATAAAAGTCAGATATTTTCCTTCAGGTGATTTCCTATGGCCATCTTCCTGTCTTGACTCTCTCTCTCTTACCTGGGAAACTTGGTTGTTTTTTTTTTAATGAAGTTCTTCACCAGAAATTTTTGTCTTTAATAGGCTGTCCTTTTAGAAAACACTCTTCCACCATAAACCCTGATTGTGGTGGTCATGAGGCCCTTCTATTACGCTTCCTCATTCCTGAAGGGCAATGTGTATCAGCTTCCTTCACAAACCAACACCAGGGCATCCCCTTCTTTTCTAACAGCCATGTGGGCTTGGTTTGGTGGGCATTGCTTTCAGTGAACAACTTCTTTGCCTTTTCCTCACTAATTTCCCAGTGTTTGAAAGAAAAAAAGGAAACTCAGAAAACAGTATCTGAGTGGTCTTTGGTGGAAAGTATGTATTCTCTTAAGAAAATTGGGAAGTATGTAGTTTCGGGAATTGACAAAATGTCACTTTTGCATATGCCATTCTGGCAAAGACCTATTGTAGAGAAACCAGGAACTCAGCTGGCTTGCCTCGTCTCTTTTCTTCATGTGCTCTCTAAAAGTTTGTTCCAGAATGTTTAAGGAATCATATGCTACCACAGTCTAAAAGCAGTTGTTCTCAGCCGTCCTGATGCGGCGATCCTTTAATACACTTCCTCATGTTGTGGTGACTCCCAACCATAAAATTATTTTCATTGCTACTTCATAATTGTAATTTTGTACTGTTATGAATTTTAACATAAATATATGATATGCAGGATATCTGATATGTGACCCCCAAAGGTCTAAAGGATGGGAATGCACAGGGCATAGGGACTCCTGTAATGATTCAGCTTGGGTTTAGTGTCTGTGAGTGGCTATAGACTCCTGTGTGGGGGAGAACTCCATGATTGCACTGTAACTTTTTGGGGGTGTCCTCTCTGTCTCAAATCCCTGTTGTGCAAATTTCCTGGGTAAATGAATAATTGAAAAGCCATCAGAGACCGGGCACTGATGGGCAACTGAGTTTAATAAGGGTTACTTAGAAGAACATGATCAACTAAAGAGGATATGACTCTGCTACCTTTAGCCGCGTATATGTCCTTGGGGAGGAGCGTAGGGACTCATGAGCAACTTTTCTCTAGTAACCCCTAACTATCTATAAATCCTGAAGTGTTTGTGTATACCTTGTGAATCCTTCTTGCTCTTTGGTGGAATGGAAATGGGCCCAATCTTGTGCAAGCCTCCTGTGGGTGAGTGACAGCTGCTGAGGGTTCAGGAGGCCAGTGGCCATGCTGTACCCAAAAGGCAGCACTCCCTCTGGGCTTTAGGCCACACTTAAGAGAAAGACACTAAGGTGGGTAGTGCTTAGGGAATGGAGAAAACTCTCCTGGCACTTCAAGGACCTGGCACTTTTCTTAGCCTGGCGTTGTCTAGGTCTGTGGACACCTGTCCATTTTTTTTGTGGGTCTGGGTATTCTCTTCATATAGCTCAGTGGTTCTCAACTTTACTAATGTTACAACTCATTAATACAGTTAAAGTATTAAAAGTATTTTCATTGCTACTTCATATCTACAATATTGCTACTGTTATGAGTTTTAATGTAAATATCTGATGTGTGACCGCTGGGAAAGGATCATTTGACCCCCAAAGAGGTCATGATTCACAGGTTGAGAACCACTGATATAGCTTGACACACTAGCACTTTTGGGTGTGATAGGTGCAGGGAAGAGCAAGACAGTGTTGTGATTCAGAGCTTCAGCTCTTGGGTCCAGAAGATCTGGTTCTGCTTTAGTTATTCCATTTACATGGTGCATGACCTTGGATAAGTTAGACAGAATGAATTATCAATGATGCCCACTGTTACTGCATATTAAATAACCACAGTATCCCCATGTTATTCTGCCTTCATATTTGTATTTCACTCCCCACATTGTTGACCAATCAGGGCTTGTTTGCTTGTGCAGTTTGTAGAAACGTAAGCCATGGGCCTAGATTGTGAGTGTGATCAGTGTGGGCTACTTTGGATCCAGGTTGGAAGGTGGTGGATATTAGACTGTTCTCATAGTGGAACACAGAAGCTTCCAGTTGGGTGGGTTGTGATGCTTCTTGAGTCTGAAATCCATGCATTGTCACTTTGGCCAATTCTACTCACCTGTCTAGACTGGGATCCATATCTCTGCTCTGATGGGAGGTGAGAAGTGAATACCTAATGAACAGGAATCTAGGTAGCACTCCCAGCAGAAACAGATGTGTTGGACATTCAATGAGAAAAACATGAGGAGCATGTACAGTGACATCATCCATGTAGTAAATGCTCATTGAATGTAGCTGTGCTTTCTGAGGATGCTTCGCAGTCTTCCATATTCTCACCCTTAGCTCAGAGATGCAGTGCTGGAGAAGAATACATAGGAACAGGCTGTGTGCTTTTCAATGCTTTGTAACATGGAGACCCCAAACTCCATCTTTTTTACCTCATTATGTATTGATATTCTTTTTGACCTCAAAGGGGTCCATGGAAACTTCTGAATGCTGAGTTGCTTTTATATGCCCATTACAGTCAAGGCATGTCTGCCCCCATTTCTATTTGAGCCTGAGAGTATCTTGTGGTATAAACTCAGAATCCATTGCCACTGCTTTTTGGTAGAGAAGGAAGTAGGTTGGGTTGATGCTAACTGATATCTGTTCCATTAATTTTCTAGTTTAGAGAGTGGATGGTACAATGATATTTTCATGACAAAGGCATGAATTGACATTTGTAGAAAATCAAGAATGAGTATTCAAAACTTAGTGCTCATTCATCTAGCCACCTATCCACACCCACACACTCATCTTTCCATCCATCCATGTATCCAATCTACCCCAATCCATCAACCCATTTACCTATTCAACTTACGTAACATCCATCCATCCACCTTCCATCCATCCATTAATTCATCCATCTATTCACTATACATCTATCTATCCAGCCATGTATCTAAGTCCAATCTAATCCAATATCTACCCACCAGCCCATCCATTTATCCATCCATCCATCCATCTAGGTATCCAAACCATCCATCCATCTACCCACCCACTCATTCACATATTTAATAAGCAGATGTTTATGAAGCTTCCATCATGTGTACCATTAAACATGTGATGTAGAGTACCTGAGGCATGTCACCAAAGGAGAGTGGTGACCTCAGGAAATGCTACGGAATTCAGACAAAGGCAAGGAATTGATGTTGAGGGCTGGAGTTGGGGAGCCTACACTTGCTTATCATTTCTATGTTATTCTTTGTTCTGTGTTTTCCTTAAGCTAGAGGAAGCCTCCTCCCTCTCTGTCTCCTTAGAAAACTGCCTGGGTCAAATTGCAGAATGCTTTGAAAATGTCCAAAGCAATTGAGGTTCCCAAGAGGGTCCCAGACATCTTCAGGTCCTCAGCGCTGACTCACATGAACAAGCACTGGTCCTTTCCTTGTCAAAAACCAGTGATGATAGAGCTGTGTGAACTGATGCTGAGAGTTGAGGGTCAGGAGGGCTGACCTGGTTGCTGTGTGGGAACTTGTGGGTTGGACTGTTGGGCCACACTCCCTCTGCACTCCTTTTCATCATTGTCCATGAGAGGGAACTTGTGATCTGTTGGATGGAGGTGGCCTTGTTTTTCTAGTCCCTTATTCTCTAACCTTAGTTAAGTCTTCTAACAATTTAAGTTATATATACCATCTACCGCATTTTATCAATGAAAACATAGGTTCAGAGAAGTAAGGGCTTGCATGCTATTCTGCCAAAATCCCACTTGATCTCTGGCTCATTTTTAGTCTTTTCATGCTGTAATTATCTGAAATCTGTGCAATGCTTTGAGCTTGCAGGTACTCACCTGGATGCTGGAAAGAAGCAAAGGGAGGTAGAGTAAGCAAGGATTGTAAAATTTCCCTTCTCTGTCTCAGGAACTACTAAATATCTCTTTCAACTGCTTTGGGCTCCAGAACTCCCCACAATCCTGGATTTTGCAGGCCAAGGGTGAGCCATTCGGGATTCAAACCCATGGGAGCCAGCCGTGGCCTAGATTGGCCTTGACCCACAGAGCTTCACTACTGTGTGCTGGGTGGACCTCTGCTCTGATGCTTTGGCATTTGATTCCCTTTGGTCCTGTCCTGCTGTGGACCACAGTCGCCTGCTCCTCTGGGGAAGGTCTTGGCTACACAGGTTCAGGACCTTTATATACACCAAAGGGGTCTGGGCTGTCTGCACTCTACCAGCTCCCCACTAATCACTTTATGCCTGACATTTGCTTCTGATGAACTTGATCTCAATTTCCTGGTGTTTTCCTCACATGGCTAGGCAGGTGTGAGACTGGGAAGGGCTGTTTATCAGTGGCTCAGTCCATTAGAGCTCACTCTTTGCGTTATGTGTTTCTATCTTCTTAGCATAAGCTGCTGACAATAAGCCATCGTCTACAAGTCTCACAACAGCTCCATATTGGTAGTGTCTTCACTTATCAGGCCTGTGTGGAGGCACAGAGACAAGAAGTAAGTTTCCCCAGGTCACACGGCCAATCAATTACAGTTACGATGTTCGAGTCTGGGGCTGTCAGATTCCTGAATCTCTTTTGTATTACCTCTCTTTCTAGGATATTCCCATGACCACGGAGCCCTTCTCAAAAACTGGTTAAAAAAGACATCTGGTTAAAAAAAACAAGACAAGACAAACAAACAAAAACCAGTTGGACAGCATAGCTTTAATCCCAGAACTCGGGAGGCAGAGGCAGAAATAGGCAGATCTGTAAAATCAAGGCCAGCCTGGTCTATAGAGTGAGCTCCAGGATAGCCAGGGCTACGAAGGGAAAACCTGTCTTGAAAGAAACCAAAACCAAAATTGAAACCCCCCCAAACAGAAAACGAACCAAACAACCCCACCCAAACAACAAAAACTCCAAACCAAACACCAGACTAAAACCAAAACCAAAAAAACCCCAAAACCCCTCAAACAAAACAAAACAAAACAAAATCATTGGCAACAGAGGGAACAGGGAAAACATGTCTCATCTAGAGGGCAGCCTTTGTGTGTGGTGCATCAAGGTATGATGGGAGGCGAGGCTCCGCTAAGTCTCTCTGCTGAGCTGATAGCAAGAACATGTGACCTTTACACTTTCACTTGGGTGTTTCCCCGTTGCCACCAAGTTTTCTCCTAGTTCTTAGCTTCCTCTGGCATCTTGGGCTCACAGTTGTCGCTCCAGTCACTAGCTGGCCCTCCTGACCTGCACTCAACCCCCTCAGACCTAAACCTAACTACTCTCAAACCTCTAGCCAGCTGGATGTCATCTGCTTAAGTGAGGAAAGCCATCAGTTACTAGCATGTAAACCAATGCCTAGTCTTGATCCTAGCCCAAGCCCATAATGGATAACCCAAAGGAGATCACTAGAAATGGCTGTTAGCCACAGCCATGATGCTAAAATGAAACAAAACTGGCTTTTCTGATAACTTCTCAAGTCTCCCATATAATGCTCTGGACTGAAATCCATAAAGGCAAAATAACCATGGTGGACTGCAGGCTACAGGGACTCCTGGGCTGTGCATCTTCTAATCTGATTACACTTCTAGCCCAAACCGCCTTCATTTCTTACCTCCTAATTGATTTCTCTGCTCCCGCCCCTACAATTTTTTTCTTCCCTCACCTGAAACTCTGATCCTTCTATGTTGTGAGTCTGATTGCGTCAATCTTCTGTTCGGTGTCTGGGCCTCTAACAGCTTTCCATTGTTTTTCCGAGAAGAGCCAAAAGTCTTGTCAGTGGCCTCTGGTAATTGAGAGCAGGGGCTGGACAGCAACTGTCTGGGGCTTTGCTGGGGGCATAGTGTCTACGCACACATCTCCTGTAGCGTGAGAATAGTCATGTAGGGTAAGGGAAAGCAATGGGCATGGCTATATCCCGGCACATTACCACAAAGGGGTGCAGGGTTGGATCTGGTCCATGACTGGCAAGCTCCTGTCCCTTTTAGGGATTTGGCTTGAGATACCCCTTGACCTTTTTGCCTTCTGCTCCTGTCCTGTGCTTTAACGCCATGGGCCCCTGCAAAGTTGTCACACTTTTGGTTGGGCCTTGATTTTGGGCCTGTGTTTAATCTAGAACACCCCCCCCCCATGATTTTGAGTGGCACATTTTCTTATTTTCTTTGTTTCTGTTTGCAAACCATCACCAAGCGCCCACCCTCCGTAATCACTCCATCCGAAACAGCAAAACTTGCTCTTGGCGCTTCATCCCTTTACATTGCTTTCTTCTGTTTGGAGACTGTTACCATCACCTGACATCACTACCCACTGAATGAATAAATGATTCTTTCCAGGGAAAATATTACCGTGCCTCCTTCATGCCAGGCAGGGAGCTGAAATTCCTCTAGAGAACAAAACAAAGGCCTTGTTATCACTGTGAATGAGTGGAGCTTAAATGCACATTAACATAGGAACTGGAGATAAGTGCTCTGGGTAAAATTAGGCTGGGCAAGGGGACAGGTGTGGGGATGTGTCTCTGTTTCTCATGTCGGCGTTTGCCTTCTGCCTGCATCTGAGTTAAAAGCCTTCAAGTACTCCCTCTGCTTCATAGTCAGAAGCCAACAAAAACCCAGAGCCGACAGGGGGCGCTATAGCTCTGCAAAGAGGTGCGAGCCAGACCCAGGCAGCCAGGCTTCTGAACAGGGCGGGAACGCAGCTGAAGGCTGCAGACTAGGGACTGGGAAGTTGGAAGTTATGGGATGTAACAGGATCTGAACACCACAGCAGCCGCACCGCAAGTGTTTTCCATGGAGCGCTGCCTAAGCTACGGAGCCTTTCGGAACAATGCGCTTCTAAGTTAGATGTTTAATAAATCAGCCAGGCATGCATTATTATGCCGCAATGGAGCCCTTGTTGTGTCTTAATGCTCAATTATCCAGTACGGAATCTGGGTCGGGCTTTCTATCATCTTGGATGTGTGGAGGGAACTGGCCCAGGTCTAATTACCCAGGAGCAGATGCTTTTGCATCTTAGCAAAGCAAGGCACTAAGGTTGATGTTTAGGTTGAAGGGAACTCATTTTGAGTCACAGGTTGGAAGAACTAGACCTGATAGGGACCTTCATTGAGGTTGTTCTA
Organism: Pachyuromys duprasi; assembly: GCA_028658305.1. Classification (NCBI taxonomy): domain Eukaryota; kingdom Metazoa; phylum Chordata; class Mammalia; order Rodentia; family Muridae; genus Pachyuromys; species Pachyuromys duprasi. The sequence goes on from CM053751.1 coordinate 54,521,328, forward strand.
CTCCAATTGGCTAATGATAGGATGAAAAAAAAAAATCAGTTCACAGAGAAATTGCTTGCCCCAAATGTTAAGATGAGTGAGAGTTGAAACCTCCTGTCTGAACACTGATTCTGGATCGTATGCACATTCTCAAGATACCACAGTGCTCTTATATCTGTGGCAGGTACCATGGATGATAACATCTTCCCACTGCCTGATTCTAAGTTAGCCACTAGGCAGGAGAAGCCTCATGGATAATCAATTAAAAAAGAGCCGAACAGAGAAACCCGGACTCTGATATTTTATGGACTCCCCCAGGGGTGAGGCCCCAGTGGCCTCATAGTCTCAGATTAGAGGCAAGAGCAAAACCACATCCTTGTTGTTGAACTCTGCCTGCTGGCTCTTGGATGCTCCAGCATTCTCTGGAATGGAGACAGGTAGGCATGGCAGCAGAGAGCATCATGGCTTGAGGATTTGCTTTCTGGCTTTTATGTGTGCTTTACACACCTCTCTGATAGTACATGTTCAGAGTATCAAGGATGTTGCTGGACTCCCCAGGGACTGTGATTTCTGTTAGGTCTCCATGGTAAGAATCTGCTCATTGCAGGCCTAATCTGTTGCTGGTCTGCAATGCCGACTGTTTACAAGTGCCAGGGGAAATAGCCCATGTGATTGGAGCAGCTCTGTGCCACCTTTCAGACCTCTGGGTTAGTATCTGAAGAGAACAGTCCTACATGAGAAATACAAATCAAAACCATACAGAGACATTACTACTCACATCATAGTAGGTTGGCTACCAGGATAGAAGACTGACAACACTAAGAATTGACAAGGATGTGGGTAAAGTAAACTTCTCATATGTGGTTGTAGGAGTGTAGATTGGCATGGTCACTGTAGAGGATCACGGTACAGGAGCATTTGGAGGCAATTGCATTTCCCCCAACCCCAATCTTCAAGTTATTATACTCTGAGGTCTTTCTCTAAAGAGAGTGAGTACATTTGTCGATCAAGAGACATGTCCCAGAATATTTATTCAGAAGAGAAAAATATTGGAAACTACCCATGTGTATAAACAAACTATCCAATTCTGTGAATAAACTGGATGTGAACTTGCAGTAGAAATAGTACATGGCAATGAGAAAGAGAGACAACATATTGAACAACGTAGATAAGGGCACAGATGCAACCTGCAGCAAGAAGAAACAGACACAGGGAGTCTATACTATAGCATTCTATGTATGTGAAGGGCAAGAACAGACAAGCTAGTCTGCTGTGATAGGAACCAGACTGTGCTAACTCCCAGAGAGGAGAATAGGCCAGGAAGGGACATGCAGGAGCCTGCTAGGGAGACAGGAGTGCCCCCTCGATATGTATAAGTTCATCTGGTCACCTGAAGTTTGGACACTTACAGTGTATCTGTCAGACCAACATAAAATCAAAGGAGAGTAGAAGGGGCTTGGCTGAGGAAGTCTGCAAATCCTCTGGTACTGTGCCCCTACCTTGGACTTTCAGGACTTGGCCTTTTTTTCTAAACTCCTAACAACACCTTGCTGTGTAGATTCTGCTGATTGATCTAGACATCAGCTCTACTGCTTGCCTGTTTAATGCTCCAACAAGCCTGTCACCTGCCTCTGCTATTTGAAGAATATATTCATACCTTCAGGTGTGCCTAACTTCACACTGAGCTGAGGCTGACAGAGTTTGGTCTTCTGGCCTTTAGCCCAGCACCTCATCCTTGTGAGAAGATGGTAGGGAAGCTCCCTGGCTTTTTCTTATCCCGTGGTTGTCTATTAATTGTTAATGTCTATTAACAATCAATTATAGGATTTTCTAATAAGAGTAAGTGTAGAAGTACTCCAAGTCAGTGCATGGGAACCAAGTATGCAGTTAAGCAGAAGAGCTTCCCTCTTCTCTACCACCTCTTTGTCATGTGGACATGTGTTTGTTTGTACACATATACATGTACACTAGCATATACAGGTTTGCATGGAGGCCAGACACTGGTGTTGAATTTTCTTTCTCAACCACTCTCCATCTTAATTTTTGAGGCTAGCTCTGTCTCAGTGAACCCTAGAATTCATTGGTTTGGCCAGGCTGACCATCCACCAAGCCCCAGTGATCCTCCTGTCCCTGCTACCCCAGCACTAGGTCAATAGGCTCTACTTTGCTTGGATTTTTATGCAAGTGCTGAAAATCTGAATTCAAGTCCACTTGCTTACATTTGACTGACTAAACCATCTCCCCACCCTGCCGTGTTCTCTTAAGTCTTGTCAGGGCAGAGCCTCTTCCCAAAGCATCACTGTAGTCCTATTGTACACCAGCTGCAAAGTGCATAAGAGAGACAAAGTCCTAGACCCTGTTCCCTAGGCCAATGAAAAAAGAAGGATTTGTTTGGATCACCCTCCAGGCAGGAAAGGGACAGGGGTGTGCTAAGTATAAACTCTCCAGCAAAAGGACGCTGGGCATGATGTTGCTCAGAGGGTAGGAACAAAAAGAGAGGGTAACAAAAGAAGATGCATGGAGAGAGAGAGAGAGAGAGAGAGAGAGAGAGAGAGAGAGAGAGAGAGAGAGAGAGAGAGAGAGAGAGAGAGAGAGAGAGAGAATGAATCTGGAGCACTAAAGTCTCAGGAAGAAGTGACTTTTCTGGCCCCTCCATGTGCTGTGTACGTAGAGAGTGCCACATTAGCTCCAGGATATCTTGAAGAGAGGAGTCTCAGATGTGGAACTGCGAAGGGGTGGGTGCTCAAACTGGGTCCTACCTACTACCTCCCTACCTACCGAGAAGTGGATCACAAATATACTCCTTGACAAAAGCCAAGCATCATGCTGTGCCATTCTAGTGGTCCTTAACCCTTCCCTGTTCTGGAGAGAAGCAGAGGTTGAGGGTGGGGCAGGGAGAGAAGAGCTCTTGAGCTCTTCATGGCCTGTGCCAGTTAGACTCACTCCTGTAAGAAACGGAGAAGGGCTCAAGAGTCAGGTATGCTACTTAGAGATGCCACCATCATATAACTGTGGGATATGCTGGGACCCTAAGGCTCCTGTGCAAGACCTACTAGATTATGAACACTGCATGGTTCCGGAACCTTTCATACCCTGTGAGGCAGAAAGGACTTCCATTCTCATTGGTCAAATAACTTAAAAGCCACACCCTCTAGTGTGTTAATTCACGTTGCTTCTCCAGTTGGATGGCGTGACATTAAGCATATGTATCCAGAGCTAAGGTGGGGAATACAAGGAAACTATCTTCGTTTCCCACCTTTAAGCCATTCTCTCCTTCCTCAAAGTGACAGAATGATTTTTTCCTTCTTCTTTTGTTCAAAACTTGTGGAGTCTGGACACCTGGCCCAAGTTCATGCTTAACCACCTGCTGACTGTTAAAATTCTTTTAACTTCTCTGGACCTCAGTTTCCTCCCTGGTAGTTAAAAAGGGGTTGGCCTGGATTACGATCCTGGCCCTTGCTTGGAAGTCATGTGTTCAGGGTTATGGGACTCAGGTTTCTTTGTTCATTAGGAACAAAGAACAGGACTTAAAATTTGAAAGTTGTTACCATAGTTTAACATCAATACCTTCATTTTTTTAAGCAACATTTTCTTTAAGAGGAGGGAGCTGGCCGGCGTAAGGAGGCCAGCTTTTTCTTTCTTTTTTTGAACATTAAAGCCCCTGTCTTTGGGGAAGAAGAGTCTGTTGGATGTGTTTTGAATGTTTTAAATCAAAGCCTGCCGAGGGATGGAGAGCTATAGGTTGCAATAAGCACCTTCTTGCAGTCATCTTAAGACTTTCGCTAGGAGGGTAATGAAATCTTCAGAAGCCCTAGGAGACATACCAGAAAAGAGTCATACACATCAGTGGAATTTTCCTAAATGACCCCCCTTTCCATTTGCCTCTCAGGAGGGTCTCCTCTGCAGATTCCAAAGATATCTGCAACCTCATTGGTCTGTCTGGGAGATGGAGAACCTTCCATGCAGATTTCCCCATCAGCACCCTGACCCCCGGAGGCCGAGTTCCCAGCATGCACTAGGGTGACTGCTGAGTGGCAAATGTTTCTGCTGGGTCTGTGGCAGATCTTAGTTTTCTGACACCCCTTCTTACAGCGTTGCTTTAGTAAAAGCAACAGTACAAATGCAGTATTCTGGGACAATGTATGCAGTCTTCTTTTAGATAGGAAATCTGCAGCCTAGGGCTTTCAGTCTGATGTTGTTAGATCTGTGTGTGCAAGCCCCAACACACCGCACATGCCCAGCTTCTACTTGGGAGGGAGATGGGTAGGGCTGGCTTCTTCCTTTTTATAGGTTTTCTTGAGATGCTGCCAAAATTCATTCCAAGCTATTTAAAGATTAAGAAGTGCATTTTTTGAGAACTTGATTTGATGTAATTTCAGGAAAAGACAAAATACATCTAGAGAAGACAACGCAAAAATCCTCAAAGACCCAGTTGAAAGAATGAGTTGATGTTTAATTAAAAGCAGTGGGCACGAATGGATTCTGCACATTTTCGGGGATCAAGTTACCTGGAAAGAAAGGAAAATTGTGGATGGGTATAATATAAACAAAGAGGGAGTTCAAATGAGGACTTTAAGAAATTAAAATCAAAAGGGACTCTTCAAAAAGAGTGTCCATCTTGGGTATTAACCTCCAACATTGAAATGAAAACAATTTGAAAAGCTAAAAAAAAAAAAAGGCAACCCACATTTGGGCACGCCTCAGATCTCTTGGCCTCCAGCTTTTTCTATGGAAAGCTAGGCTTTCCCATCCCTTGCTTGATGGGCCTTGCATTTATTCTCTAAGTGCATCTAGGATTTCTTTCCAGCTCTGCAAACCACACTGACTTGAAAGAAGAAGACAATTCTCCCTCTTAGATGTGAGGCACTCTCAGGTTTTGAGTGAAGCATAATGATTAAAACATTCTAGGCAGCAACTAGAAGATTCTGGTTCTTGCATCACGGGTGCTTGGAGGGTGGATTCTATTGTTTTCCTGAGATTCTTTTCTTTCGGTTTAAGAGCCTTCTCAAGACTATCTACAGGACTCGCCAGCTAGTGATCTGGTACTTGGATCACCTCATTCCTCTAGAATCCCATGTGGTTGTTTAATGTCCCAGAGTTGATAGTTGGGCCCTAATGGTCAGATTCAAGATCCTTCTTCCGAGGGAGAAACTTCAGCATCAGGAGGAGGGAAGTCTAAGTGGCACAGATGTTCTTGACTCAAAGTCCAAGAAGCTGCTGTATCAGTACTTTGAAGTAGGGTAGTCATGAGTGCTGGAAAAGTGTCTAGTGTGGCTGAAAAATACGATTTTACTTTTATTTAATTCCTGTTAATGTTGACTTACATTTAAACAACTGCACACAGATAATGGTTAACATATTCAAATGATGTATCTTCTGTGATGCTATAACAAAATGCCCGAGGATGTGTATTTTAAGAATAGAGATTTATTTAGTACCCAATTCTGGTGTTTAGACAGTTTATACAGCATGGTCCTGGAAGCTGAAGTAAACTCCTGGCTGTGTGTCACAATATGATGGATAAGTGGCTATATATAAAAGGAACACATGAGAGAAGAAACAAGAGAAGGAGCTAAGGAAGATGAAATACCTTTGTAATAACTTAACTTTGCTTTAACCCATCCAGGCTGGTTAGAACTAACCTATGGTGATGGGGTAGACATTAATCCATTCCAAAGGTGGTACTGTAGTGGCAGAATCCTCTCTCACGAGGCTCTGAGGTTCTGTTTCCAGTTCATGAACCCTTTGGCAGACAAACCACGTGAAAACCCAAAGAGATGCTGTGGGACTCTCTGTACCTTCTAAGGTTTTACTCAGGTGCCCTGGCTGGCAATGCTCACCAACCACATTCACCCCATTGTTTTTCAGGGCCTGCCTGATCCAGGCCCACTTCTAACTACTAAAGAAACAAAGATGAGTAAGGTACAACCCTTGTTCCTTGAGAGCTCCCCATCTTGTGGGAGAGGTTCCTAGACTTCTAGAAATGCTAGCTGTTAAGGTTGGGACTCTTGGGGAAGTAAGCACAACCACTTGTCAATAATCGTTGCATATGGCCCTTTAACATCCTCTGTACAAGCATGCACGGTCAGGCAGTTTACTCCACATTCATCTGGCCCACTTTTCTTCCTTAACCTTTGAAGCTAAAAGTAACCTGGACGTTTGCCAGCTGCTGAGTCAAAACTTGGTTATTTTTAGCTTTGGGTGCCTTGAAACCTAGTTAGGAAAAATGACCTCAAGGAATGGAGGATTCGGAGTTTCACTTGGCAGCATTTTGAATGTCAGACACTAGACCAGGCACTGGGGACACGGGCATGAGCATGACAGGTGCTATGAGCCCTTCATTTGGGGCAGCTGTCATGGCATTCTAGGGGGGCAGGGGGAGAATATATGAGTGAATGAGGACAATATCAGGCAGTGTTAGGAAGAAATGGAGATGGTGGCTGTTAATAGAAAGAGTAATTTTTAAAAAATCAAGACAACACAACCAAATCTACTGGTATCCAGCCTGTACACTCTGAGCAGATGTTAGGGTGGACAGTGTGGACTTTGGGTAAACATAAGAAAAGCTTCAGATACAGCTGTGTTGCTCACCTTGGTGTAAATGTGGGGACCCACAAGCTTTGCTGGGATAGAGACAATGTGCATGAAAGGACTTATAATTAGTTGAGCACCCAACAGTGTTAAGGGTCTATTATTATCATAAAATCTCTGAAGACTTTTAGTTAGGGACCGCTGGCTCAGCCTACAGGAGGGAAAGGGAGACTCTACAGAGGGACAGAGCACTTCTGGAGAAATGTCTGGGGAATTCTGTGTGTTTGGGTCTTCCATAGTTTTCTTTGGAGCCCTTGGCTTTCCCAGAAGGGCCTTGGCTGCTCCAGAGGCTGCTGTAGCTCAGCTTGTCTGAAATTCGTCAAGGTAGACCCACCTGACCCTAGCTATTCTTTATGTAAAGTATTCCCAAATCTTTTGACAGAGCTTTTTTTTTTTCTTTGAAACTTAGTTAATTTCCAGAGTGGCTAAGCTCTCCAGAGGAAAGGGTGTTGGAGGAGTTCAGGCCTCTGGCTCCCACTTTTTGACCTTGCTTCCTCCTAGAACAAAGGCGTGACACTGTGACATCAGTCTTGGGAGACTCTCTGGAGCAGGGCTGGGAAGGGGCTGTGACTGAATCAGTCACCTGCTGCCCTTGTGGTGCTGCCCAAATCCAGCAGTCCGTTTTGGGATCAAGAAAAACACAACCAAATTGGGACCAATGGAAACCAATTGAAATGACTTCAAATGCTGGCGACCAGCCTTGAGGCACTGAAAGAGCCCTAAATGTGTCTAATCTCATAGTCCCCTAATTAAATAGAAAACAAAATGGCAGAATTGGGGCAGGAACTTGCTCTTGCTCTGGAGTTGGTGGCAGGTCTCTGATCATTAGATTCTAGATTCTCCTACAGAGGCTAGGGGGGGCCTTACCTGCCTCAGTTCCCTCTAAAATGCTTGCTTGATTCAGCACCAGGGACCAGTAGACATGGGGTACTGTGAACACATACTGGATGTATGTCCTCAGCACTCTGCTAAGCGGGCAACTCTCTCAGCCAACTCTTGGTGCTTCGTGCCTCCTATTTGTCCCCCCTCGTTTCTGCTCTGACCATTGGTACCCATGACATGATCCATGTGGGATATATGCTCTCCACATTCTTCTGGTTTCAGCCAATGGGGCACATGGAGAGGTAGAGGCAGGAAGCAGGGTAAAGTCAATGCTCTTGTTCCTTTAGGCTCACTGCTGCAGGGTCAGTGCCGCAGGCCGCTTTTCTCTGTGGTGGGTCATAGGTGACATCACACTTACCCCCGAGTCCCTTCTGGCCTAGGCATGACAGCAGCATCCACTGTTGCCAGCTTCAGGGCACCACTCTTCTCCTTCCTCCCTTGTGCTTCGGCTCAGGGTTCAGATTTCTTTGTCAGTGGGTTCTTTTGCTTGCTTGCTTGTTTTGGTTAAACCCGTGGATTATGCCCATCTGAGTGCCTCATCAGTTTCTACTTGTTAAATGCAGAGCAGAACCCCACAGAATAAGTGCATATATTGCCCCAGTACACAGATTAGGAAAGGGAGACATGGTGGACAGTAGGTGAGCCCTGGAAACTCTGTAACCGTTACCCTTGGACAGCCCACGATACACCCATCTTACAGCCGTGATGAGGGTGGGTGGATGCTTCTGAACCAGGCACTTCTGTTGCTCAGAGAGTTTGACACTCCTATCCCACCTCTCTGAAACCAGCGCATTTTTATAAGGGAGGCTATTTTGTCTATCACTCAGGCTAGGGCTATTAAGTGCCTAGCAGGCAGCCTGTAAGAGGTGACAGTGCGGCGAGTTTCAGAGAAAGCAGACAGTCACATTTGTTTCTTTGCTTGGAAGCTTAAAACAACAACAACGACAACCAAGTAAATTAAAAAAACCCGAGGGACTGGAGAGAGAGAGAGAGAGTTCGGTGGTTAAGAATTCTTACAGGTCTTCCAGAGAACCTGAGTTTCTTTCTCGGAACCCATGCTGGATAGCTCATTCCTGCCTGCAACTCTATCTAGTTTGGGGGTCGGGATCAGGGTGGGGACCCCAAACCCTCATCAGGCACATACATGATGTATATATCACACACACACACACCAACACAAACAAAAATAAACAAAAAATTAAGACCCCCTGGAAAAACGAAATACCTTAATTGAAGGCCCAGAGCATAAACTCCTGCCTGTGGGCTGCCTCCCAGATGATTTCATCTGGTGGAGATGGCCTGTCAGTGTGACATGCTGTCCAGGCCATGCACAGTCTCTTCTCTCATCTGAGAACATTTTCCTCTGCTCTGCATTGTGCACGCTCAGGCTGGGAGTGGCAGAAGCCAGCCCGTAGCTGCGCTGACCTACTTCCTGGCTGGCTCTGCAGCCAGCAGCCCGCGCAGCGTTCATTTAACCAGCTTTTCAAGGTCAGGACTTTCCAATGTGGAGGCTAGCTTTTGCTTGACGCAAAGCCAGGTACCATCAATTGTCCCACTCACTAAAATTTCAGCGTTCCCTTTCTTTGGCTGAGTGAAAAGTATGGGGTGGGCTTCTGTTTAGGACAGATAACAAATGTAGTTGCTTTGAGCCTAAATTGGCCACTTGGTCTAAACTCCAGGTGTTTAGAAAGCAGGTTTTCACTATTATGAAAATACTTGGACAGAACCGAATGCAAACAGTGAAGGATCTAGGTATCTGGTGGATGGTCACCGCCCCTCTGCCCCCCTTTCTGTGATGCAGACAAATGTATGCGCCACATAAACACAGTGTCTTATTTTTCGCTCTTGTGAAAGAATCATACGAAGCCAGCTCTCCACAGATGAAAAGCGACTGCTTTGTGTATCTATTATGGTACCTTTCATCTCGACAGGCTTTGTGAGAAACTTCTAGCCAGAGTTCCATTCTTCTCTGGTTTGATAAAGATAAATTGTATTCAGTGAGAGAGAAGGAGGAAAAGTTTCTTGATTATTCTCTAAATAAAAAGTCAAGGGGAATGTGATTCTTTTTTTTTTTCTTCTTTTTTTTCTTTCTTTTTTTTTTTTTTTTTTTTGCCTTCAAGTACTTAAAGAAGCCGGCACGCCCTCAAAATGACCTCAGATCTTCTATGCTACTCAGCACATTGAAGCTGCTTGATCTTAAGGGAAGCTTGCTCCAGCTGGGGTTTTGTGAGTGCTCATTAGGGAACAGAGGACATGGCACTCATCACGCATGCCCGCTAACCATGGGCAGGCTGGTGTGCCTGATGTGGGGAGGCCGTTTCTGCCTAGCCTCTGGGGTACCCCCGGCACTCCAGTCAGCTTTTCTCCTTGCTGGCTGCGTGGATTCCTTACAATTTCTGTGCCTCATTTTCCTTGCCTGGAGCACAGAGACAGCGGTGGTACCCTTGTCAGAGGCATGAGAGCTGAGTGCCATGTACTTCAAACCACAGGAAGCCTATAGTTGGCTTTTGACTTGGTCCATTTGAGTTACTCTAGCAACACAGCATAGAGAGGACAATCTGAAAAACAACAGAATAATTACTCATAGTTCTGCAGGCTGGGGTGCTCAGCTTCGTTGGTGTATAGACACATTTGCTTCTGGCAAAGCCTTCTCATACATGGCATCCCTGGAGGGTGAAAGCAAGTGCTCACTGGCATCTTCTGTGAAGGGAAGGCCCCAGTGACCTAACCCAAAGGCCCTATGTGTTTGCAGAGCTCACTTTTAAAACTCTATTTGAGGTGTTTAGGCCTCAACCTCCCTTCCAACCTTCCAACCCAACATACCAGCATGAAGGTTAGTGGGGAGAGAGGGCCCCTTTGCTTCTCGCTACTGTTTAGGGTCATTGAGTTCTTCTAGGGCTCTATTCCAATCTCTGTCAGCAGAGACATAGCCAGCAGTCTTCCAGGTGCTGCGCCCTCTCCATCTGTCTGCTCCAAATCACCATACCTTCTGTCTCTCTGGTCTCTCCAAACTGCTACTCACCACAGGCCAGCACCACAGGCCACCGCTTCTCTGTCTCGGCTCTCAAATTTATGTTCTCCAGAGTCTTAGACCACGCCCCTCTCTGTGCCTTAAGTAGAAGGCTATTGCTAGCTGGCAAAAGCCATGCCCCACAGGAGACAATTAACAGCTGTGGACAAACTATAGCCCAACTAAAATCCCACAGTTCGGATTAAATCAAAAACATATTTACATAATATAACTGAGTATACAAAGAAACCAAAACTTCCATTACACTTGTTACTGCTTTTGTATTGAAAATTAGGTTTCACACACATGTGCTAGGGGGACACAGATATTCAGACAGCAGCTTTTACTAATCACCAACAATTGTACCATAAGAAGGACAAGAAGCCAGGAAGACACCTAGCTCTGTGTGTAAGGGTGTGGATACATGTGTACATGTTTTCATAAATATATGTATGTGTGTGTGTATGTATGAATGCCCATATGTATGCATGAATGTGCAAATGAATGTGTGTGTACAAATACAGGTATGTGTGTATAAATATGTGTGTGTTCATGAATATATGTGTATTTTCATAAATGAATGTATTTATGCATGAGTACATGACTGAATGTATGGCCAAATGTGTGCATATATTTATGAGTATATACATGTGTGTGTACAAATCTGTATAGCTATGAATACATGCATGTATGCATGAGTTCATAATGAACATGCATATGTATGAATTCAAACATGTATTCATAAGTACATGTTCACGAATATTTGTTTGTATATGTATATATATGAATGTATGTGCATGTACATGCATGTATTTATATGCATATGTGAGGATGCATAAATGTATGTATGTATATATATGAATATGTGTATATTTATAAAGTATGTTTGTATGCATGAGTACATGAATTAATGTATACATGTGTGAATACTTGCATATATGAGTATATGTGTGAATATATGTTTATATATATAAATGCATAAATGATTATATGCGTGAGTATATGCATGAGAACATGTTTATCTTCATGAATGCATTTGTCTATGTATGAATAAATATATGTTTGCATGGATACATGTCTATGTATGAATTCATATATTTGTGTGAATGTGTACACATGGATGAAGAGCTGAGTTGCTATGTTCTAGGAGAAAGAAATCTGGGGGAAATGAAGCAAAGAAAGGGGTGGTGGTTGGATTTCTAAAAAAGGCTGAGATTCAGGTCTCCTGGAGACAGTCTCTGTTCACTTTCGGTTTAAGAAGGAAGCTAGAAAGAGTGGGTTTCTGTGCTGCGTGGGCATCTGAGACAGCATTTCGGAGCTTGCAGTCTTCTGAGGCCCATTGAACAGGAGTGTGGTGGATGACTTGTGAGACCGTCTGCCTCAGTGACTGCTGTCTCTCAGGAAGTCAGGCCTTCTGCAGGCCTCAAGCCAGCCACCATCTCAGTGCTAGAGGAATGGCCACACAGGCTGTAGGGGCTCATGACCTCATGATTTAAAGTGTAGAACATTTTGACCTTGCCCATTTGTTCTAAGTAAATTGAAAATACAAGAATTTAATGGAATCATAGAAATAGTAATTATTTTTGAAAATGTGTATTTTCAAAGAAGCCCATCAATTCATTTAAAATTCTTGATTAATATTCTGGAGAGCACAGTAAATTCTTTTAATTTGTTTTCTATTGTGTATAAAATTATTTCCATTTTGATTAGGCCTAGAGAAAGAGAAGTTCAGAAAAGAAAAGGGAGAAAGGAAACAGAAAGTGGAAGGTAAGAGTGAGGAGAGAAGCAGAGAAACACAAAGGAACAAATGTGCAAGCATGGACACAAGGCATGGAGACAACCCTAGAGACAGAGGCACAGACTCAGAGAAAGTAAGAGATCTACCGAGGGAAACGCACAAGGACCAGGGGAAATAGAAGCACAAAGAAATATACAAGCAAAGAGAGGGACACACACACACACACACAGACACACACATACACACACACACACATACACGCACGCTCGCACACACACCACACCAAGGAAACTTTGGCTAAATATCTGGCTACGACATCATTAAAATGCTTTTGGGGTTAAGCAATGGAGCTGAAGTACCTACAGGGTCAAAATGGTAGGACTGCATTTGAATACACACACACACACACACACACACACACACACACACACTCATACACCCCTCCCCCCCACATACACACTCACCCACATTCACTTTAAGAGAATCTTCTTTTAGCTCAGATTCTGGCAGAAAAAAATCCCTTTCTGGTTGGATGATCACCATCATGTGATCTCATAAAGACATGCTTTTTTGGTTTTTTTTTCCTTCCTGATATGGGTGCCTCTTGGTTCTCAAACCTCCTCACCCAGTGGCCTGTCCCCATTTGTCCTTTTTTGTTTCTGAGACCACTAGTGGACAGACAAGGTGTAGCTACTGTCCTTTCTACACTTGGAAGCTGGCAAATCTTATGAGGATTAAGGGCAGAGGGTCAGCAGAAGGATTTGGTACAGGAGACAGAATTGAAATGTCCGTGACGGAGGCACCATGGCTGTGAGTCTCATATGAAGCAATATTTTGTGTAGCTATTTCAAGACCTCAAAAATCCTTATGGTTTCTTAAATCCCAAGGAAATGGGCTCGAAGACACAGAGAATGTAAACTAGATCTTTGAAATTCCCTTTGGTTACTCCTGAGAACCTTACTTCAACAGAAGTGCCTTCTGATTGACAATAGCTCACTTTTATATTCACGCTCTCACCCTGTCAAGGTCTAGTCTGAAATCACCCTCAGAGAATATTGTGCTGTAACTTTTAAAAAGCCCAAATCCCCTCGATTTATGCATTTAATTTATTGTTTTTCCCTGTCAGAGCCTCCCTTTGTACATAACCCAAAACCAATTTTGAGTGTCTAGCACACACTGCTAAGCCATGATGTTGGAAGGCATTTTTTAATTTCAAGCTTGAAATTCCCACAGTGTACTTTCAAGTCCCTTGTTCTTTGGAAATTTATACCAAAAAGTTCCCACCCCCTCCCAGCCTCCTCCTTTCTGCCCCCTTTGGAAGCAGTTAATTAATTTCATTTCTCAAAGATGCTTTGTTTCCTTAAGTAGTTCAGTCTGGCTAGTCTTCCTTTGGGTATCACCTTTCATCAGTACTTTCTGCAGACTTGTTCAGAAATAGCTCATTGTGGGCCAGTTGTCTCTGTTTGCTAGGACAATTGCTTATGAGGTCAAAGTCTGTCTATAGTACTCAAGAGTGTCTGATTTAGGCCACATACTCAGAACACAGTGACCCATCCTCTGTGACTCTCTATTCCCATCTAAAAGGCTTCCATATATGTGACTAGAGGTAGTAAAGGCTCCAGGGGTCACTTGGACACTGAAAGTATAAAATAAGAAAGCTGAAGAACAAGACCAAACTAATGCCTTCGATGGGGCTTGAGAGGACCAATCAACACACCCATCTGTCAAACCAGCAGGGCTAAAAATGGGAGACAGAAACAACAGTCAATGGACAGATGAAGGGTAGATTGGAAAGGGATTAGGGAAAATGGGTCCAGGATGTCTGCTGTGACCTTTGCTAGGGTCTAGATTGCCTAGATGTGTGGTTTGGCAGCAATGCAACACACAATAGAACACAGGTACATGGTCACTGGATTAGAAGTTTAGGATACAGAGGGGCCAGCCTGCTACACACTACCCCTCAGGCCTTCCACACTGTATGCATAGAATGGGCTAGCACTGTATCCCTCAGAACAAGAACAAGAGGAACTTTCTGTTACATTTATACATAAGATGTGATTACTTTGTCATCTTCCTGGTCAACTGCTTTGCATGATTGGACCTGGAAAATATATCTGTGATAAACCCATTGTTTCTTTTATTGACCACTTCAACTTCCTGTCTTGGGCTGGAAGCTGAAATGAAGAGGTCTGGAAGAGAGCAGGGAGAAGGTGTGGAGAGGTGAATGCCCATGGATGTGGTGGCTTCAGGCAAAAGTCAGCATGGTCTAACTTGAGGAGACTCTGAAAAGTCCTTAGGATTTTGGGGCAGGGTCATGCAGTGACAGCTAAGGATTAGAGAATGGCTATTTCAGTGGAAGCAGACAGGAACCCAATGTAGGAGAAGGTCATAGTTCTGGTGTGTGATTCCACCATCATGACTATGTGCCATGGCCTTTGAATGACAGTGGGCCCATTATAAAGTCTAAAATGACTGTGTTTCAGGAGTTCAATTATTAGTGTGAGGGTGTCCCCCAAGCCGGTCTGTTCCTAGCAGGTGTTATGTTGGTAAGAACTGTATTGGGTTCAACATTCTACAGGACCACAAAGAGCTCCCTGGTTCTGCATATACCTTGTGTCCTTTACCACATTCAGACATGGTATATTATTCTTTCCCTGTGGTATGTGGAGCCAGAGGTGTTGGGTAGAGCTATTACATTTTTTTAAATGTTTAATTCATATCAGGCAGGATTAGGACTAAGTTCTCCACCCCACCCCTAGCTTCCTTTTGCACTGAATTGACTAATTTTATCTGTGGCTAGGTTGGAACACCGTTTGGGGTGGGGGTTGTTGAGAAGCCTATAGAGTAAGATGGGGTTTTTAAAATAACTATTTTGTGTGTATGAATGCCTTGTCTGCACATATGTATGTAAATGATGTATATGCCCTTGCTCAGGGAGGTCGGAGGAGGGTGTCAGATTGCCTGAAATTGGAGTTACATAGGATTGTGAACCCTTTGTAGTGCTGGAACCTGAATTTGGGTTCTCTGCAAGACCAACAAGTGCTTTTAACCACTGAGTCATCTCTCCAACTCACTGTGTAGGACATTTTGCTGTTACCTTATAGCATAAGAAATCATTTCCCAGTTTATGTGTGGAAATAATTTCACATCACATGATGGTTTAGGAGTAGGAAAGTTAGAGTTGTGATACAGGCCAGTGAGAGGCATGAATGACAGGGGTTATACATGGTATATGAAAATGAGGCACTGATGAGGGGGTTCATAGGTGATGTATGGTGATGAGGTGATTTGTTACAGAAATATTGCAGAAATGACAGGTCTGGGCCCTGTCTTTAGAAGGACAGGGAAGAAGAGAGACCTAACAGCTGGAACACAGCTGTTTGAGTATCTGAGTTACTCCTGCCAAGGGGCTGGACAGGTGAGCAAGCCACCCTGAATATCCAAGCCCCATTGGTACCCAGATGCCCGCGGATGTAGCAATCTCACATGGAGCAGAGAATCACCCATCACGCCTAATTACCGTGCAGAAACACAAGAGAAGAGAAAATAGCTTCAAGCCTCTTATTTTGGGGTGGTGTGGTATGCAGAAACAGATATCCAAAACAAGAGGCACACACCCTTTATAGCTGAACCTATAAGATACAAACTCCATCTCTGGAATCAACTTTAGGCTAATTATCTATAATTTTTTGGTAAGTAAAGGTTTATTAGAACATAGTTATGGCTACTTAAGTGTTGCCCATGGCTGCTTTTGTACTGCGATGCCAGCGTCAAGTCACTGGAACAGAGACTACGTAGTTTGCAAATATAAAAATATTTACTGTTTGGTCCTTCATAGAGAATGTTTATCAGTTCCCAAATCTGTTATACTAGTCTATAACAAGGTGACAAATAAGAAGATGACTCTTAAAACAGCATGTAAAACTCTGGTATGACACTATTCCTGGGGCAATATGAACAAATGTCTCCTCACCCCAGATATAGAACTGATGATAGACCTAAGTAAGGATTACCAAAGCTGACTTGGATGAACCAATAAGTTTTATTGGGGTTATTTACAGGAATATGCATGAAGGATTACTTCAGGAGTAGGAACTAAAAGGCAGCTTCAAAACCAAAATCCCACCCCAGCATGGGTGATAACATACAAAAGCTGGAAACCTAGTGTGTGCTGTATATCCTGCAGGCAGCTCAACAGGTTGGAGAGTGTCCTTCCCAGTTAGCCCTCATCCAGCTGGCTCAGCAGATCTCTACTTATTCCAGGCTGTTGGGCTGGTCTCTGCCTGTTCTGGGTAGCTTGGTTGATCTGAGAGTTATCTCTCAGCAGTCTGCACTACTTATATCTGCAAGGAGAAGGAGGGGCCTAGTGTTCTGGTCAGTTTTCAGGGCCTTCTGGAAGCCTTTGAGTTATTTACTTTCTGAACCTTACATGTTTCCTTGCACTTTGGATGTTCGCTAGAACATTCTGTTGTTTCACCGTTTTTCATCATCTGTGTTAAAGAGCTTACCTCCAGGATGAAAAGTTTTATTCTTGGAGGAAACTGCTACACAACAAATCCTGATGCCCAAAGCCTGCTGGCCTTGTAGGAAATGGCTTGTCTCCATGTAGTAAAAGTCTCTAATGCTCTTTAGCTGTGGTGCTGATGGGTTTTCTCCAAAACATTTTTCTACTGTTGCACAGTAACGTAGAGTTGGTTTGTGGATAGTTGTGTTGAGTTTGACAAAAATTTGGTCTCCTTTCTCCACCTCCATGAGACCATCTCTTTCTGATATACTTGACTGTGAACCATGTATCAGTGTGTAAAAAGAGAGAGTATGACATTAGCCAAGGTTTTCAATGCATCTGTGTAGTTTGGTATAAGTTCCTGCTGGCTGCATGAGGAAAGTATGTTCCAGGTAGCTGTGGCTGCTGCTCTCTGACCTTAGAATAAGTGACCACAGAGCAGAACTAAACTTGACCTTGACTTGGTCTAGATTGCACGGTGGTGCAGATCCATGTGCAGCTGAGTCTAGCACAGTCTCATGAATCTGTAGATGCACAAACAGTATCTTCCGTCTTTTCCACTGACCGTTATTAGTTACTGAAAGGTTTTGGAGTTGTTAGGCAGCACATTTCAGCAGCAGCTAACTAATGCAACGCTCGTATTCCCTACAGACATGCCACTAGCCCATACAGCTTCTGTGTGAAAATTGGAGAGAGTTTCCTGTCAAGGTTTTCTGTCAGAAAAGAACTATCTAATATTTATTCTCTGAGATGCTTGATAGCTAACTGTGGACAACTTCTAGCCGGTAGACAGACCTATGAAATCTGTTATGTGATTGTCTCCCAGTTTCAAGCAGTGAGCCACCGTTAGTGACGACTGTGTACTGTGAGAAACATAGGCTGGAAGCTCTATGACTTAACGTTTTTTGTGAGTGGAGGCAGACAAAAGTAGCTTGCTGTGTGATAGCATTTTTGAATGACAGGGACATATTTCATATATGTCCTCATATTTCTTAATGGGCACATTCTAATCTCTTTTCTTGATGGTTAGAAAGGTGGGTCATGACAAAAGTTGAGTCTCAGCATGGGAGATGAGAAAAAATCATTAAAAGTGCTAATTTTGAGGGGCTGGAGACGTGGCTCAGCAGTTGGGAGTGCCTCTTGTTCCTCTAAAGGACTTGAGTTCAGTTCCCAGCACCCACATCAGGCTGCTCACAACTACCTGTAATTACAGCTACAAGGAATCTGATCCCTTTTCTGGCCCCTGGGGACACCTGTATTTATATGTGTGTGTGTGCACCACACACACACACACACACACACACACACACACACACACACAAAATAAAAACAATAAAGTAAATCTTTAAAATGTTAATTTATTACTATAATTTACTGCTGGTAATAAATACTTCCCTCATTTCGCTGGGACAAACACAAGATCAAAATCTTTTTTTCTTTCTTTCTTTTTTTCCTTCATTTCTCTTTTCGTCCTTTCTAGGCTGAGGGCAGAAAGTAGATTTTCCAGAGAGCCACAGCTTAACAGTGTATCATTGAATTAGTGTTTCCAAGCCTTAGCCAGATTAGTTCAGGATGAGGCATACAGCTTTCCAAACCACTTCTATGACCTTGCATCCCAAAGGCCGGGGGTGAAGTTGAGTGGACGGCGTGCAAGCATATCACAGATGGCTGTGGAGAAGCTAGACTGTTTAGTGAGAAACGAAAGAGAGAAGATGTGCCCTGAATTATGGTCCCCGATTTATTAATGACTTGTGTTTCAGTCTTATTGATAAAATGAAAAAAGCTAATTATGCTTCAAATGGTTGTTAGGCAGATTAAATAAGGATAATGTGCAAGAATAATCTAGAAGAATGTGCTACATAAAAAGGCATTCTTTCCATTTCAGAGCAGAGGAATTTTTTTTTCTGAATAAAAAACATATCTCTGTCCCCTTGAGTTGTTTCTTTTCTCATTTGGATGTCTCTCTCTCAGCTCACCACCACATATACCAGGCTGGCTGATACAGGAGCTTCACCTGTCTGTACTTCCCATCTCTCCATAGGAATTCAGGGCTCTATCTCTATCTATCTGTCTATCTATCTGTCTATCTATCTGTCTATCTATCTATCTATCTATCTATCTATCTATCTATCTATCTATCTATCTATCTATCTATCTCTATCCATCCATCCATCCATCCATCCATCCAGCTATCTATCTATCTATCTATCTATCTATCTGTCTGTCTGTCTGTCTGTCTGTCTGTCTGTCTGTCTGTCTGTCTGTCTATCTATCTATCTAATCCTCTCTCTCTCTGTGTCCATCCATCCCTACCTGTTCTATCTCTCTGTCCAGCTTTAACAGTGTTATAGGGATTTGAATGCAGAACTTTACACTTGTACAGCAAGCACTTTTGCCCATTAAGCCATATCCTCAGCTCTTCTCCTCCCTTCTTGCTGCTATCTGCTTCTGAAAGTTGTAAAAAAGCAAGCAGATGATTGTACTTGCTCAGTTAGACCCAGGCAATCCCTTGACAATCCCCTGGCATGTCTACTAGGCTACAAAGTCCCAGAAGATGGATCTTATTTATACTGTGTGCCCAGCTGGTGCCAGACACATGGCAAACAAGTGTTCTGCTTATTGAATTCAGACTATATTGTCCAGGAATAAGTGAAAGCCCAACTATATCACATCACGGTCATTTTTCAGCTCATCCATCCAATAACTATTTATTGCTTGTCCACCATCTGCATGACTGAATTTTATGGCTAAGGGTAGAGATGGTGAAATGGACAACAATTTTACTTAGAAGGCAAATGCTCCCCAGCACCCTTTCTCAAGCTTCTGCAGACAGCTCGCTCTGCAAAGGCACACAGAAGAATAAATTGCACACTGGAACTGGTGGACTGCATTTACGTCTCTCCTCCCCACTCTAAAATGTGTCACTCAAAACTATTGTTCACAAATGTTATTACTTGAATTTCCAATAAGTCCATGTTTACACGTTTGAATTTATAAATGTGATGTTAAAAATCTGTCCACTAAGGACCCTGATAAGATGTAAGCTGAAGAAAACTGTCAGACGCTTATCTGAGGAGCTTCTCCTCTACATCCAGTCTGAGGCCTGACATAAGTTATTTAGTTCTTCAGACCTGACATAAGTTGTCACCTTTGGCCTAATTAAAGTCTCCCCCTTGTGTGATTGTTGGAATAGTGCTTACTTGTGCCATATATCAGCTTTAAAACCCCAAGCATGCTCCAGCTGCTGAGCACAGGAAAGCTAACAGTGCTCTAGTCTCCAAGGAGTTTGTCCTTATGTGAGCATGTTGCCTTTAAATTAGCCAATCGCAACACTTCAGGTAAGCCTAAGGGATAAAGTGTGAACACGCATGCACACATGCATATGCACACACTTGTATGTGTATAGCTGTGTATGTGAAGATTAGTGGACAACCTTGATGTTATTCCCTTGGTGGTGGTCCACTATTTTTCTGTTTCTCTGTTTGTTTGTTTTTTGAGACAGTCTCTCTCACTGGCCTGAAACTCGTTATGAAGGCTAAGCTCTCCAGCCAGCCAGCCCTAGGGACCTGCCTGACTGTACTTCTCCAGCTTGGGGGTAACAATCATCCAGCATTTTAAAAACTGGGCATTAAACTCAGGCTCTGGCGCTTGCAAGGCTGACTGGGCTGTCTTTCTAGCTCATGTCCACAGATCTTAAGGAAGGCATAGCTGCATGATGGTCCTCTATCCACTCACCCTTACCCATGTTTCACATACACAATGGCTCCTTACGGCTGCTTTCAAGAGAGAGCTACCTCGAGATCAAATTAAAACAAGGGACACAAATAAACAAAAGCAGCCGCTGTAAGAATATGAAGTCACATCAGGAGCACAGCTTCCAAGAAGGCCAACAAACCTTTCCACAAAGGTGTAGAGAACATCGTTGGCTGTGTTTGCCACGTGGTCTTTGTTGCCATCCTTAGGTCCTTGTAGTGTGATATCAGTCACACATATGAACAAGAGTGGGTGGGGCTCTGCTCCAATAAAACTTTATTGGCAGGAGCAGGATGAGGGCTGAGTTTATTTAGCCCAGGAGCAGGATGAGGGCTGGGTTTATTTAGCCCAGGGACTGTTGTTGATCCCTGATTTTTAGAAACAGGCTACACCATTTCTAGAATTCTCTGGAGTTATACTTTCTCATCTGCAGAGTCCTTGTGTATAGAAAAGCTAAGGAAGCGAGCCCTACTGAGTGCTGAGATGGTCAAACAAGATAGGATGTAACAGTGCCTGGGACTGTCAGAGCTTACCTCCTTGCTTTTCCCTGTCAAGAAGCCAGCATTGCCATCCATGCCTCACTCTTCTGTTGCCGGCATCAGCGTAGTTCACATTTCACTTCAGTGTGGCCACTACGTCTGGCTTGCTAGTATTTCATACTTAGGAAAAGAAACGAACGAACACAATGGCCTAAGGAGACTCCCAGTTTAGTCTGCTAGTTTAGCTAGCACTCTAGGGAGGAGCGTCTAGAACCAGGGTCCCCTTTCCTTTCTTCATTACTCCTTACTTCAATGAAATACCCTTCACCTATGTTTTCTGTCTTTGTTTGTACCGTCCAAGGAAATGAGCCCTCAAATTGCAAATCATGGAGTCAGATTTGCTTCATGCCTGTAGAGTACAGTAGCACTCAGGCACCATCTATGGGAGAGGGGGCTTTGCATTGCATGGGCTCAGTGCACAGCCAGGTTTGCATTGTCATAACTAGAGTTTTGGAGGAAGAGATAGAATTTGGGATAGAATTCTTACTCCTGTCAAAGGAAAAAATATGAATCGGGGCAAAAACCCTCATTTCTTCATGTTATAAACTAGTTATAGTATGTCTCTTATAGTGGTGTTGGAGTGAAGTATATAAAGCATGTCAATGTAAGATCAGATGATCTAGAGTTCAATGTATATTATTCATATTCACATAAAATTCCTATATGTGGACATGAAAGCAGAGGGGTGGACTTAGTAGAGGAATAAGTAGGAAGAGGGATCAAGATGGGGTAATGAGGATATAGGAATATCAGCAACGTACGATGGTATATATAGGTGAAGATGGCTAATGAAATCCATCATTTTGTATGCTAATTAGAAAAGAAACAAAAGTTTATACAAGGAACTGGTACACAGAGGCCAATGTTTGTTCTCATTGCACTGCCCTCCAAGCTGGAATTGTAGCTTGTGCAAATATATCATTAAATAAATAGATGTCAGTCATCATCATCATTTTGATTATGGCACATGTGGAAACTGAGTTATTCAGCTCTAATATCAGCACCACTTAGTGTTGTCTTTAATCTCTCTGCACATGGCTACCATCACTGATAGCTTCTTCAATTTCTTTCTTCAAAGACTTAACTTTTTTTTTTGTCATTCAAGTCTTTTGCTTGCTTGGTTAGAGTAGCCCCAAGATATTTTGTGTTAGGGGAGGCTACTGTGGAAGGTGTTGTTTCCCTGATGGTTTTCTCAGTCTGTTTGCGATTTGTGTATTAATCCAGCTACTTTGCCAAAAGTGTTTATCAGAAATAAGGGTTTTTCAGTTGAATTTTAGTACACTGTCATATCATGTGCAAATAAAGATACTTTGACTTCTTCCTTTCCAATCTGGATCCTGTTGGTCTTTTTCAGTTGCTTTATTATTCTAGCTAAGACTTAAAAAGTAATATATTGGATAGGTATGGAGAGAGTGGACAACCTTATTTTTTTACATTTAAGTGGGATTGCTTTTTAATTTCTCTTCATTTAAGTTGATATTGGCTATAGGCTTTCTGTGATATACCTTTATTATATTGAGGTATGTCCATTGTATCCCTAATCTCTGCAAGACTTTTATCATGAAAAGGTACTGGATTTTTGTCAAAGGTCTTCTCTATATCTAATAAATATTTTTTTTAAATATTTCAGTTTGTTTATATAGTGTATTATATTTATCAAATTATGTATATTGAACCATCCCTGCATCTTTCCTATTGATGTCTTAATGAACACTAGTAATATTTGTAGACAGGTCTCTTCATTTTTTCTGGACAATAGAGAAGTTAGGCTGAATATGAGTTTGGTACTCCCAGAAATTGTTTCTCATATTCCAAACTATCTATGTGGGGCCATCAGAGTGTAATCCATATTGTTCGTTCACCCCAGGCATGAGGGATACTGATAATCTGAAGTGTGGTCACTCTAGATGGCGAAGTAATATGATAGTAGTGGTCATTGGAATGTGTATGTAGGCCACTGTTGCAAACTTAAGTGGAATTTTAGTTCTTTTTGCACTCTATCATGTAATACTCAAGGCAGGCCAACTTTATAAAGAAAAAGGGGTTTGTTCACTTCCCATTTTAGGGGGAGGCTAAAAGTCCAAAGAACATGGTATAGTTTTCTGTTGAGGGCATCTCTTAGGTGCATTGCATAATGGTGATGACTATGGAAGGAAGGCACACATCTTGAAGCACGAAGCCAGCAGTGTATTGCTTCAGAGGATGGGCTTGCTTTTATAACAACTCACTTCTACAGAGCTCAGGAACCCCCAAAACCTATTTTAATGTCTCACAAGGATAGCTATCCCAATAGCCTAAGGATACCCCATAAAACCTCCCACCTCCTCAAGTTTCCATCCTTCCTACATTGTCATATTTGGGAAAAAGGTTTTCACAAAGGGACTTTTGGAACACAAACTGTGTCCAAATCATAGAAAGTGGTTATAGAGATTGGCCAGGAAACTTACTGAGGTGACACAGGTTACATGTTCTTCCTCCTGCTCCTTGTCACACCCCTACCCTCTGTGTGTGTTTGTGCTTGCATGGATATGGGTGTGCATGTAAGAGATCAACTTTGGATGTCATTCCTTGGGAGCTGCCTACCTTAGTTTTTGAGTCTGTGTTGAATCAGTGAGAAAGGCTTCTGCAGCTAATTTTCCTGGGCTGGTTGGCAAGTAAGCTTCAGAGATCTTCCTGTCTCCAAGTCCCCAAAAATGGCTTTCTAAGCACATACTCCACACCTAGAGTTTTACATGGGCTCTGTGGTCAAACTCCCATTCTCACAATCATGGTACAAGCACCTTACAGACTGAGTCCTCTAGATTGTTGCTTCTGATATCCTCCACCAAGCATTCTCTAAGGGATTCAGTATTTTCTTCCTTCTGAGACAGACACAGGCATAGGGAAATCTTTTTCTACTATCATCATTTTCAAATGTGGTTTTTAGACCCTTGCACAACCATTGACGCCCATGAGGTCAAAATTATTACACAATATTTTGTGTATTTTTTAAATATAACTCTTGAGGTAGGCTAACTTGCAAAAAAAGGAGTTTGCTAATTCCCACCCCACCCCCAATTTAGAAGACTGAAAGTCCAAAGATTCTGGAATAGTATTTTGAGGTCTCTCTTGGGTGTATTACATTGTGGAGGTAGCAATGGTGGAAATGTGTATAGACGAAAGACAGGTCTCAAAACATGAAGCCTGAGATGGATTCAGGGCTTGGGCTTAGTCTTGTAACAACACAATGGTAAACTGCTTTTCCACAGTGTTGATATTTTCTCTAGTGTAGGTGAAACTCATAGCTTCTCATCATAAACGAAGGCAGTGCCTCCAATCTGTGCTTTACCCTGCTGCATTCATACATTAAACAATAGACCATTTCCATTGAAAGTGACTCTTGATATTTATATGTGTTCTTAGTGTATTCTTTGAGTAGTAGTCCTAAATCTAATAAAAAACAAAACAAAAACAAAAAAGCTCAAAACAACAACAACAAAAAACCCTATGTGTTCTGGAGATGGGAGAGATTTGTGGAGTTGCTGGAGGATTTTTTTCCCCATTTCCCCTCTAAAAGGTACATTTTTACCTGAGGGAGTGATCAACAGCCAAATGTGGTTCTTCAAACATGGGCATTGAGGGGATATTTTCTCAAAAGGGAATGACGTTGGCCTCTCACTTCTGGGAAAACGACTGTCATAGCTTGTTGGCAATAATGGAGTTGAGGCTTGCAAGCATGATTAAAATTTAGGAAACCTTGCATCTACTGCTGTGAGCTCGACAGCCTCCCACTACTTAAAATTGTTTTTCCTGATGAGATCACAGTGAAAACAAGTGTGATTATTTAAAAAATATTATACAATGAAATGTGTCAACATTTGGGAGATCTGTAGCTCAGTGAACTGATATTTTTGAAATGACTAATACATGGTGTCAAGAAAGTCTTGAATGAGTAAAAGACATATCCAGAATAGGGGACTGAGAACTGACTCTAAGGTAATGGTGTAAGTGAATTCCCTGTTATGTTTTTGGATTTCATATTGTGACTCATCGTTAGGTTTGGTTACTTGCTGAATTTTGGTGTAGCATCTAGGAAGAATAGCCCCGGCCATCTAAAGAGTCTACTAAACACTTCCACATCCTCATTATTCATACAGTTGTCTGACACCATTTTTGCATAGTGCTTTAAGCAAGGTAATATATCACAAGAACTTGAATATGGAAACAGGTTTGAGAACACAGCTGATTCGATTAAAGCAGGCATTAAAGAATTCTTTGAAAAATATAAAACAATGCAAGTCTTCCCATGATCTTTTTTTCATTTGGGAAGATAATATTTTCCCTAAAAAATGTTATTACTTTAAACATAGTCTATTTGTATTTTAACATTTATTTCAGTTTTAAGGTTTAATACAGCAAATACTGTTAGTAATAGGAAACCTAAGTAGGTTCTTTGTTTAACAATTTTTAAGAGCATGAAAGTGTCTCAGGACTCAAGGCCTGCAACTCTAAGAAGTCCAGGGCTGAAGAAAAGGCTTTGTGGATAAAGCACTTGCCATGAATGCTCAGGAAACTGAATTTGTATCCTCAGAGTCCCTACACAGATGCACATGGTAGCATCTGTCTGTAATCTTAGTACTCTTAAGGTGAGATGGGCGGTGGAGACAGGAGAATCCTGGCTGCTCACAGAACCGTCAGCTTGTTGTACTTAGTAGGGACAAGAGACCCTCACTGATTCAAATAAGATAGAAGGTAGACTTGATCCCAGGTTGTCCTTTGATGTCCACATGTGTACCATGGTACGAACATACACACACACATCTAAAAAGATGTATTTATATGTAAGTGTGTTCGCTTGAGTTTATGTATCTGTACCATATACATACAGGTAACTATAGAGGCCAGAAGAAGGCATCCGTTCTCCTGGAACTGGAGTTCCAGACAGCTGAGTTCTGAACCCTGAGGTGCTGAGTCCTGAATACTGAACCTGGGTCCTCTGTAAGAGCAGGCACTCTTAATTGCTAAGCCATCTTTCCAGCCCCACGTAATAGTTTTTCTTCTTTTTAAGAGGCTGGGGATTTCCACAAAACTGAGGAATGTGACGCTGAAGCTGTGCCCCACTCTTAGGCAGTGATGAAGAGGTGGCAAAGCCGCGGCAGTGTTCAGAATGTATGCTCTGCCCAAGGAGGCCAGCCAGCTAGCTACCACTCAGTACATATTGATCGTTGGTATGGAGAAAGAATGGCTAGGTGTTCTGATTTCTAAAGGAAACCGAGAACTTCAGGCCTTAATGCAAAATCTCTCATATTTTAATTGGCAGTACCCTGGAGACATTTTTAGCCCACTGTGTGGGCCCAAAGAAATCTTTGGGGCCAGCACACTGAGACGGCCCCCTGTGTTCAACCTCTACTTAAGGCTGTGGGTTGATGTTGCTTTGTAACTGTGATGAAAATATTTATTATTGAGGGTTTGAAGAATTAAGAAAGATTTTCAAAACTGCGGAGGTGATACAATTCTTTTAAAAATGACAAAACCCATAAATTGCTAGATATTTAGAAGACCATTATATTCTGCAAAGCAGACATTGTGCTGGTGGCACTGGGTGCCTGGAGGGAAGGGGAGGGGGTTGTCCTTTCTTCCTCGGAATTCTTTCTCTGGAAATGAGTGTCTTTTTGTCTCTACCTTGTACTGTAGTGAAACCAACTCCAGATAATACAATAGCTCTTTGTTTTGTTACAGTATGCTTATGCTCTACTGTTCGCAATGCTTCGCCTCCATGTAAGTTGAAAATAAATGAAGCAACGCTGGGTTTCAGGACTTTCCACAGCTCACAGCTCCATTGGTAACAAGAATGAAAAACAACACACAAGTTGTGCAATAGGAAAATTTGTCGGAATTATCTGAAAAAAAATGCCTTTTAATTTAATGTAACCAGCTAATTTCAAGAAAGCAACCCGTGTAAAATATGCTTTTGTGTTCCTAAATCAAATGACTTTATGTTTGCAATGGGTAGGACATAAAAAAGAAATAGGCAAAGACTTAAGGTTCCCTGAGTACCGTTTGATTTTCTGTTTATTTAAAACAAGCAAGCCAACTATCAACTATTTAACTCAAGTTAATTGATGTCACTTTCTCAGTGCCGCCATCATCTGTGTTTGCATGTATGTGAAGTGGGAACAAAATCAGTTTCTGGGGTCTATGGTACGCTGGAAACAGGTCAGACCTTCAAGGGGTTAGATTTTTACTTCTTTCATTTCTACTCACAACTGGATAAGCTCTTGAGTTAATTCTATGAAACAGACCTTGTACTTCCAAGTATGGACATAAGTGTGGTTATCAGAGCTGTAGAACTGAATGAGGGGCTGACCTGATGGTCAAGACAACTATAACAGTGTAACAGGAGCTAGTCTCTGGTGAGGCTTTGTCAACATGTACAAGATGTTCATCTCAACACACTCCATGGATGAAGTTTTTACTGCAATGGATTTTTAAAATGTATTTATTTGGTTTTAATGTGTGTGTATGTGTGTGTGTGTATGTTATGTATTTACATGAGTGTGTATGTCCATGGAGGCCAGAAGAGGGCATTGATTCTCCTGGAGCTGGTGTTTCAGGCAGTTATGAGTCACTCAACCAGAGTGATGGGAGATCAGGTAGCCCTCTTAACTGCTGAGCTGTCTCTCCAGGCCCTATAGTGCCTTCTTGAGAGAGGTACAGTAGCCATACTCAGGGAGTTATTCACCCAACACTGTGTAACTACCAATTGAGGTAGAGTTTTATCCTTGGCAGTAAGGTCTAGTTGTCTTCCCTCCTTTCCATCTTCCTCTCTGCTGGTCTGTGATGCCAGTGAGGAGCCAGGAGAGGATGGTTGGATGGGGGATCATGACTACAGTTGCCCAGAACACAAACATTGATTTACCTCAAGCTCCATTGCCATGATCACTTGGAGTCAAACAAACATTTTAGCAATGAGTTTTCAGGGCCTCATTTAAGATACAGGATCTCTAAAATCTCATTGGTGAAAGATTATCATGTTTGCTAAAAATGTAATTTATTTGATTTTTATGATGTATATATGTCTTTGGTATAGTATGTGTGTGTGTGTGCCATGACACATGTATGGAGGTCAGAGGAAAAATTTAGAGAGTCAGAGCTCTCTTTCTACCATGATTCTCAGGGATAGAACTCATTTGATTTAGGAACACAAAAGCATATGTCAGGCTTGCATAGCAAATGCTTTTATTCACTAAGCCAATTTGTCTGCCCACAAATGGCAATTCTGAGTAAGGTGTGTATGTATGTGTGTGTGGGGGGGGATTAATTTTAAAAGCCACTAAACAATCTAAGCTCTACAGAATTTAGAAAACACTCTTCACAATGGTTTTATTATATTGTCTTTCATATGAGAATACGCAGATAATTCGGTTTGTTGGAATAAAAAAAAACAGAAATAGTTTAGAAAAGTCCCTTTGAACTTCATAATTTGTTCTTGGTAATGTCATTTACAGTCAGGTTGGCTGTCAGACTTGAGCAAACCTCTGGCGAGTTTCATTTGTAATTGAGCTGTTATGGCTGCTGCAGTCAGCTTGTGGCGCTGCTCTGGGTTTTCCCCAGAAGATCCATGAATTCTGATAAATTTATTTCATATGTTTTCCATCAGAAAGAAAAAATAAAGGGTGCATTTATAATTATATATGCTGCACTATTGAGTGTATTTCCTCAATAAGAGTGAACTTCTGTTCTTATTAGGCATTAATAAGAACCAAATCTTCTACTTCCAATTTTACATTTTTGATGATTGGAAGAATTTTCCACAATCTAGCTTCTGGTTCCATATATTTCAAATTATGTTTCTTCTCCAGTACCCACATACTTCATGCTGGGTGCCATACGTCCTGTGGGTATTTTTGACATAACATCTGCGTCTTGTCCTGGGGCCAGATAAGTTGGCACAATGAGTGTTCTTAAGAGCTGTCGCTATACCACAGTGGCTAACACTGGCTTCACGATGCACAGAAGTAACCTTACATTGGATCCACATGAAATGAGCCCCAGCTAAATTAGTGTGTGTGCGTGTGTGTGTGTGTGTGTGTGTGTGTGTGTGTGTGTGTGTGAAAGAGAGCCAGGGAAACCTTGACAGAGAATAAGAGCAATAAGCTCAGGGTACTTACCATTCTTAACATATTGAAGTTAACATGCTTTCTATGTGTCTTAGAAATGTGGTTGACTGTGTGAATATTGCCGGGAATCCTCAACTGAGCTTCACGACAAACTCATCAAGTAGTTGGTGAGAGTGAGAAATTACTGGCAGGTAGAGAAGTGTATAACAGACAGAATTGTCTTGAAGAGACTTTGATTAGTGCCATCTGATCATCTAAGTAAAGCAGTTTTTAAAAAGAGGCAACAATTTAACACAATTTAATAATTTAATTAAATCATAAGTTATAGCCTCATGGGCATCACATGTCACAGTAAGCCATCTACTTATAGATATCTTGAATACCTTGCTCTACAGCCATGTGGCTGAGACTGGACTTTTGTGAGTTGGAGTGAAATTTCTAGAGTAAATTTAATAATTCTTCTATAAAACTCTGTAATTGCTATCCAGTTTGTGCACATTTTACAATAGTTTCATGAAATGAATTGATCAGGTATTACATTAATATATTAATTTATGTCTTAAAGCATTTATGCATATAATTAAATTAATAAGTTAGATGTTTAATTAGATCTGATCATCTCAAGCATATCCTTGTGTAGCAAGCAGCCATAAACATTCATTGGCATAAGCAATAATCTTATATCATTTATCCCTTTTTTGTTAGCCTCCTCAGTCTCAGCTGGACCATGCTAGGCTCTAGCTGTGAGTTCTAAGTCTGCAGTATTACAGTGATGTTGGATTTTTCTACTTCTATTGCAGTACTTGAATTCATAGCCAAAGCAATAAGGCAAAAGAAAGAAACAAAAGGAATAAAACAGAGAAGGAATCAAGGTATCACTATCAACAGACAATGTCATCTTAATACCTGAAAAGCCCTAAAGACACCGTCAGAAAACTGTTAGGTCAGCTAAACATTTCACCAAAGCAACAGGAAACAAAATACATCAGCAAGTGTGTATGTGTGTATGTGTTTGTGTGTATGCACGTGCACTCACACACTTGCTTCTGGTTGTGCTCACAAGACAACCTCTGATGGCATTACTTCGGCACTGTCTACCTTGTCGCTATTGTTTTTAATTATTTATTTTAGGTTTTGAGATTATAATATAATTGCTTCATTTCTCCCTTCCCTTTACTCCCTCCAAACTGTCCAACACATCGTTCCTTTCTTTCATTTAAACTCATGGCCTCTGTTTACATTTTTATTAATTGTTGTAACATATTATCCTAGTTACTGTTCTAAGGGATGCCATGTGAAAAGCTACCATGACCAAGGCAGTTCTTATAAAATAAAGCATTTAATTAAGGGCTTGCTTGCAGCTTCAGAAGCTTAGTCCATTACCATTACGGTGGAGAGCATGGCAGCATGCAAGCAAAGAGAGAGAACTTCCTCTTCCATGTCTTTTGTATAGGCCACCAGCAGAATGTATGGTCCTGATTAAAGATGACTCTTCATACCTCAAAGATCCAGATTAGAAGTGAATCTTCCCACTTCAAATGATTTAATTCAGAAAAGAATCCCTCCCTCATAGGTGTGTTCACATATTTCGGTTTTAGTTCATTTCAGATATAGTCAATTTGACAACCAATAATAACCATCTCTCTCTCTCTTTCACACACACAACAAGAGAGAGAGAGAGAGATTATATACCTAAATATATAGATTTAACATTTTCAGTCTCTATTATGTTACTTGTATGTGTTCAGGGCTGATCATTTATTATTGGATAACCAATTGGGGATTCTTCCCTGGGGAACACTATTTTGCCCACTCTCAACATTCCTTAGTTACTGATAATGGCTTGTGAGGTGTTGAGGCCTGTGGTCTTTCCCTGTCCACTTTGGCATGCCTATTGCTGTTGTCTTTGCTCAGTTCATGATTTGGCAGTCATGTTGGTGAGACTTTATGTGTGTAGCTTCTGATATACCCAGGTTTCTTAGTTACTTTTTTTTTTTTTTTGCTATGACAAAGTACCATGACAAAGGCAACTTATAAAAGAAAGCATTTAAGTAGGACTCATAGAGGTTTAGAGTCCATGGCCATCATGGTGGGAAGCCTGGTAGGCAGGAGACAGGCAGGCACAGTACTAGAGCAGTAGTTGAGAGTTTACATCTGATTCACAAGCAGAAGGCAGGATTATAGCTGGGAATGGTGAGCAGTTTTGAAACCTCAAAGCTTACCTCTAGTGACACAACTCCTCCAATAAATCCATACCTCTTAATCCTTCCTGAACAGTTCCACTAACTGGGGACCAAGAATTTAAATATGTGTGCCTATGGGGCCATTCTCATTCAAATCACCATACTGGGCAGAGACACAATTTCCCAGCAAACCTTCTGCTCCTCTGGCTCTTACAATCTCCACCCTGCCTTATACTTTTGGAGCAGTTCTGTTGTAGATGTATCCCCTGGGAGTGGGTTCCACATCTCTGCATCTTTATTGGTTGTAGTTTTCTGCGATGGTCTCCATCTATTGCAAGGAGAAGTTTCATTGATGCAGGGTGGTCTGTCGGTAAAAGGACAAATATTTATAATTTAATTAAAGGGGGGAGAAGATATACAAAGAAGAAGGAGGGAGGGAAGTGAAATAACAGTAGGAATGCCTGAACCAATCAGAAGGATCATGTTATTAACTGTCTACCTTGAAATACCTATAATACACATATGTCAGTGTAAAAATATAAATGTATAGTTTAAATAAAAATTTCCATTATGGAAAAGAATTTCTATTATGGCTGATAATATTCCCTCCATGACCTGAAGACTGTATCTAACTAAATCTTCACTCTTTCATTGTTGCTTAAGATTGTCCAAGAGACTCCAGAAACATTTAGGCTATTGCTATCACCCCTGGTTGACTCTTAGAGGTGGAAGTTAATTTCCTGTTGCTGAATACACCATGCTCTTCTGAAATAGGGCCCAAAGACCTGTGAACATCAAAGGCTACTTTTGACACCACAGGACAAACTGAGTCAGGACACAGATTGGCAGCTGGCTGATCACTCAGCAGAGATGCCTGAAAGAGATCAGGCATTCTTATTGTTAGTGCCAGTAATGCCACCAAGTGAGGGGCTGGAAGTGCCCCTCCCCTTAGAGTTTCCACACGGCTCATGTATTATGAGGGGTGTGGTGACCACAAGGGCAACAAGCAGAGCTATGCTCCATAACAGCATGAATTTCTCAAGACACATAGTCCTCAGGGATCTGCCTCCCAAGGCACATCCACTGTGGTTGTGCTAATCGGTGGGTTGCATTCCAAGAGTTCTAAACCTGTTTTGCATGGCTCCTGGCACAGGAGCTAGAACTAACCTGAATGCCTTCTCCTAGAAAACTAGCTTTCATGGTAACAGAAGGTGCTAGACAAGATTTCAAAGGATGGAGGCAACCAAAAGTCCTACTCAGCTTTGATTGCCTATGAACCACCACAACAACCAGCATGGCACAATAATTGTACCTCAAGGTACCTTAATGGTGCAGCAATGGCATGCACAGCTTAGTGGTAGCCAACAGCTCTCTAAGTGGGACTTAAGACCCACTCAACAAGAAGAAAAGCATTCTGATAAGAAAAACCCACCTAACTACCCAGGTCTAGTGAAGTCATAGATTTTGGAGGAGAACCTCATAATCAACACTTTAATAAAGGGAATTATCTCTACATATGCTTTTTTGAGTCAGGGTCTCTCCTTAGCCTGTAGCCTTGCAAGTAAGCTGGAATTGAGCACTACAGATCCACCAGTTTCTTTGTTCTCCTTCTAGGGTTCCAGGACTTGCATGCAGGGTCCTCATGCATTCATGGCAAGCACTTTACCAACTGACCCATGTCTCCAGTCTCAAAATTTTTGTTGTTGTTATGAGAAGGAATATATCCTAAAACTAACAATCAAAGTGTAATATGGTAAATAATAAGGCAGTTGCATAGTTGTTCAGTATCAACAGTATGTTCCTTCTATAGTCTGCACTGTTCTTTGAGATAACTGATGTATGATGGGTTTGTTTATACCAATATCACCACAAACATATGATCAATATGTTTTGCTATGACGTTAATTACAACTTCAGAGTCCCAGAAGATAAGAATTCATTATAATGTTATGGGATCACCATTGTATATATTATCCATTGTTGATCAAAATACCACTGTACAGAGAGTTATCTCATTTGATTGGGCTGCCCAACTTATAAGTACTGAGCCCAGCGTTGTGTCACATGGTTCTCTCTTCCTCATGAAGGAGAACATCCCTTTCATAAATCTGAAATTTGAAACACTGAGACCAGAAGAATGGCTGCGAGTGGGGCTGTCACTTTTTAGCCGTGCACAGTAAAGACAACAGCACGCAGGAAATAGCTTCCAATCTTTGCTCTCAGCCATTAGTTCTGTAACTTTCAAACTTGTGGTGGTTTCAATGAGAATGACATCCATAAGCTTATCTATTTGAATGTTTGCTCACCAGGGAGTGGAACTGTTTGGAAAGAATTAGGAGGTGTGGCCTTGTCCAAGGAGGTATGGCTTTGTTGGAGGAGGTGGGACCTTGTTGGAGGAAGTGTGTCAGTGGGTAGGCTTTGAGGTTTTAAAAGCCCACACCAGGTCCAATCTCTCTGTTTGCCTATGGATCAGGAAGTAAAGCTCTCAGCCTCCACTCCAGTGCCATGTCTTTCTGTTTTGGGTCATGATGATAATGGATTAACTCTCTAAAACTGTAAGCAAGGACCAATGAAACATTTTTTTAAAGAGTTGCCTTGATTGTGATGTCTCTTCATAGCAATAGAATGATAACTACGACATTTAAGAATAGTAACTAAGGCTATTACTTCCACCCTCACCCCCCAAGACAGGGTTTCTCTACAGCCTTGGCTGTCCTGGACTTCTTGCTTTATAGAACAGGCTGGCCTCAAAGTCAGAGAGATCCACCTACCTCAGCCTTTCTGAGGGCTGGGATTACAGGCATGCACCACTGTGCCTGGCCAAAGCTATTACTTAATTTCTTTCCCCCTGCATTAGTTTTCTTTAGAGTAGAAATGGTGGTACTTACCTCATGACCCTGTTTTGAGGGCTGAACCTTGAAATTGTATAGACAGTGCTGGTTACACAATAGAGACTCAATATTTAGATGTCCTGGGTGGTCCCTGGTTCCATTGCTTTCTGAGTCCTGCTTATTTCATTTTTCTTTGTATTCTGGATAATAACGCATCATCTCTCCAATGAGTGTCTCCCCAGCTCTCTTGCTTTTGTGAAGCCAGAGCCAGGTCCTGTTTCTTGAAACAAACATAACTTACAAGTTATAATATTCATGCCTAAGAGCCCCTTCATTAAAAAAAATTATACAGTGTGATGGTTCCCACTCAATATGTGTGTGTGTGTGTGTGTGTGTGTATGTGTGTATTCTGGTAGCACAAAATGAGAGCACACATTTTGTTTGACAAAAAAAGATTAAAAATCAATATTTGAGGCAATAAGTACTAAGAAGTAATGTGTACGGATGGTGCTTTACATCTGTGAACGGAAGCTGAGCCAGTTAGATCTATATAAAGAGGGAATAGACAAATTGATCCGGATAATGATGTGTTGTGAAATGGATCATCATTAATACATACATGGGTTGGTTATCAGTGCTTAAATGACCAAAATATTGACTTAAGTAACTTTATCTCCTACTTTTACTAGAGAAAATAGCTGCATCTGACTGTGTTATCAGCTTATATAGATCTAGCTATATATAATATGCAGCCATAAATAAGAATCGGCCATTACAGTTAGAAAGAAAGATCATTTTGATGGCCTGTATTCCATCACATTAGAGAGCGTAAAACCCAATATTATGCACCAAATACACTTTTGTTTTGCAACTTGCTGTCTTTGTGATTTCCATAAATTAGATATATGGTGGCAGGCTCAATTAACTCCAAAGAATAAAAATAGTAATTTTTAAAGTAACTTCAAAGCATCACTTGTGTAGCTATACAAGATGCTTCCTTACCATCGAGCAAGTAATAAAATGCTGATAAAAATAGCATTTCATTGAATTTGGAGTGGAAAATAGAATCTGTGGAGATATTAATAAATAGGAAATCTCCAAATGAGTTTCCAAGTTCATTAAGAATTTTAATGCTGCATATGAAGCCCATAACTCCAGGCAGTGCCCCGCCGCTTGGCTTTGACAGATGTTTGTTTTAAACAATGCTTAGTCATCTGCTTTCCAAGCTACCTCTTCTTTAAACCTGATACTTCTCAAGAAGAAGTTGCTGGAATGAGCATCTACTTCATTTTTAGGAAGTTGTGAGTTACTGTTGATTAGGTTGGGGGATATACAGGGAAAGAATATTAATCCTTTAAACTGGGTGGAATTTGGGGAGACATCATAACTCAACCTTGGCTGAAAGATTGTATGTTGAAGCTTAGCATGATGATATTCCTATGGAAGACCACAGAGGAATCTGATAGAGCCAAGTTCATGCCCAACCCTAGCTCAAGATTCCTTTTACTGTATCTGTATCAACTCTCTTCTTTCATGCAAGGACGCTGACACTTGGAGAGGTTGCCTTACAAGGAGACTAAAAGGCTACTCAGTGGCTGATGAAGACCATCAAGCCTTTTGATGCCATCTGCTGGTTGGGATCTGAGTCTGTGGGAATGTGACCTGGTGGTATTGATGATCGCTTCAGCAGCAGACATTGGCAATCACCAGTAAACACCCTATGATCTACAGGTGACTTCCACTACTGCTTCTCATGTCTACTAGGTTTTCCTTTATCCATAGCTAGACACTGGGATGAAGATAAAAAATACTGGTAGAAAAAGTATTGGTTCAGATTTGTACCAACATACTCTAGATTTCCACAGACCTCCCCAGTCAGTGGGTATAGATAGGATCCTAGTAATGCTAGGACCACGTCTTTCTGGCTCTGGATTGCCACTGGCATAGATAAAAGCAGACAACTCTGGGTCTAGAGTCTTTGAGGTTTCCTGCCTACATAATGGAAGGACAGAATTCTAGAATCAACATGTGCTTGACAGTGACAGTTTCCTTTACATGGGCTGGCTTATTCTCAGAAAAAGTTTTTGCAAACCTAGCAATTGATTTACATAACCTTGTTGTTTATTATCTGTGACTCGTTTGTCTTTATCAATCTTGTCATTTCTCTGCTTTGGTTCATTCATTCAGCAAAATTTTATTGTGCTCCCATCTAATTACAATTCAGGAGCTGAGAATATCATAATGGATAGCCAAATGTAGTTTGTGGACCAACAGAGCTTATATTCTAGGGGGAGAAATAGACAGCATATAAGCAAACAAAGAAAGGTTTACAGATTACAGTGAGAGTTAGGTAGAAATGTACATAATGTTAAAGTAAAGGATAACGGCAGGTGTGAGACAAATCTAACATATGTAGGGTAGTCAGAAAAGGGCTCTGAGTCCTGACTAATGAGGAGTGGCAACATAGGGTAACTCAGAGAAAGTGAGAATTAGACTCAAGTCTGCAACAGGGAGGCTCTGAGACCTGGCACAAGGCCAGTATGGCTGAGGGGGTACTGAAGAATATGGGGAGGCTTGAGATATTTTTTGAAAAAGCCATAGACATGTTTGCTACTGTGAAGTAGTTGTGGTGTCTTTGTGCGGTGGGTTCTTAGTGCCTAGTTCATGTCCTCCCTTTAGTGCTGTGGGCCCACCAAAGCAATTTGACTCTGCAGATAAACATATTATTGAGAATTCTGCCCCACAGAAGGGAACCTCCCATGTTCTTACTCCTTCCTCCTCTCCTGAGAGCAAACCAGATCTGGCAGACTTGAGGATACAAAGACGTGAGTTCTTGATTCAGCTGTGGGCATTTAACTTCCAAAGACCATTTTTCTTCCTTGTAGACTGGCTATGTCTAATCCTAAATTCTTTGTTGTTGTTGTGTGTGTGTTTGTTTGTGGGGGGGGGGGGCCAGAATCTTGCTTGTATCCCAGAGTGGTCTGGAACCTGTTACATAACTCAAGCTGGCCTTGAACTCAGAGCAATCCTCCTGCCTCCCAAATGCTGAGCTTAGATGTGAGCCACTATACCTGACTGTTCTTTAAATTATTAGTTTTTTTCTCTACAATCACAACTCCGTATACCTTCACCAAAAAATTCTCCTTTAGGAGCTGCAGGAAATTCAATCTAATCTAGTTAGTACAGAATATAGCCTCAGGAAAGGGCTGTAAAGTAGAATATGAGTCACCACTCACTGATGGCTGGCTCCATCCGTCACCATTGGGTAGTCTCTGGCAGTGCAGTAGTCAAACCTTCCATAGTGGTTAACCAGAATGAGATGCAATGGATAGGGACCATAATAGCATCTTTGGCTACTGAGTAAGTGTGAGGAACACAGTGAAGAACTGTAGAATTGAGTGACTATTGCTGAGAGACATTAGTTCCTTGAAGAGGGAGTATTACAACCTCAGGGTGGTAAAGCCCCATTTCAAGGCAAGATATGAAAGCCAGAGGGATCTTCAGCAGTA
Organism: Pachyuromys duprasi; assembly: GCA_028658305.1. NCBI lineage: Eukaryota > Metazoa > Chordata > Mammalia > Rodentia > Muridae > Pachyuromys > Pachyuromys duprasi. The sequence continues at coordinate 54,558,946 of CM053751.1, forward strand.
TTTAAAGCAGCTTTAATTTCCTCTAACTGGCGAGCAGATGGAGTAGAGAACTTACTGTTTGGGAAGTAGAACCTTAGAGAAGACTGCTTACAGAGCCTGGAGGGCTCCTCTGCCAAGATTAAGGGCCTCACATGCAAGAAAGTACTCTACCATATGTGATGAGGATATCTGTGTAGATGCAGTTAAGGTTTTTAATTCAAACTTCTTCCAGGACTTGTTGGGGCTATAGAAAACTTCATCTCCTCCTTATGAAATAGGTGTTCTACTCCTCTCTCTTGATGGTCATGCAGAAAGATAGCTCACATGGGCAGACCAGTTATTTGACAATGTCTCAATATACCTCTATGAAGTTTAAGTTTCTGGTTTCTTTGAAGACTCAGTTGACTCATGTGATGTTTTGCTGGAAGCTGTTTTGTAAGGGGCATGGGATGTTTTTTTTTTAATTTAATTTTTATTTTTGATAATTTATTCTTTTTTTATTAATTTATTTTTTGTTGTCAATCACAGGTTAGGTACTTTGCATCCCAGGCGTAGCCCCCTCCCTCATTCCCTCCCACCCTCCCCAACCCTCCCTCATCTCCTCCCCGCCCCCTCCAAGTCCACCAACAGGGGAGGACCTCCTCCCCTTCCATC
>CM053751.1:54560078-54576576 GCA_028658305.1 Pachyuromys duprasi
TAAAAGTACCATAATTTGTGTATCCATTCCTCAACTGAGGGACATCTGGGTTGTTTCCAGGTTCTGGCTATTACAAATAAAGCAGCCACGAACATAGTTGAGCAAATGTCCTTGTTGTGTACTTGAGCATCTTTTGGATATGGCATGGGATGTTTTACTCGAAGCTGGCTTATGAGAGAACATGTGATGGTTTGCTGTGAGCTCTCTCATGCAAGGGGCATAACTTTGTCCATCTGTGGGTGGACTGTGAGGAGAAAAGATACACAGAAGCCCACAGATAGTGAGACATCAAGTTTTGGATCAACATGGCTGTTCTGATCTTCATGCTTCGATACTTGACTTCACAGAAAGAAATGTTCCAGAGAACTTCTCGGGGCAATCTAACTGAGTCGTGCAGCTTTTGCTGACTTGTACCAATATTCTAAACCATGCTGATTCATGTTGCTGTTTGGTGTTGGCTTTTGGACTGGACTGCTGGTATCCAGACAACAAAGAGTGGGCTCATCACAAGGAACTACTTCTAAAAGGCACTACAGCCGCCATTACCTAATTACAAAAGAGTTAGGTCTTTTTCACCTAACTCTGGTCAGTGTGCGGAAGGGAGATAGAAGTGTTTAGGAGCCCTAAACAAATAAAGCAGGTTTGATTTAAAATCTAAGCATACACCTCTATTGCTTTCTTTTTTTCCACCAATAACTATGATTGAGTTCTGTTATTACCAGGTTGGAAAGAACCAGATATGTTAAGGGAGGAGGAAATTATATGTCACGGGGTCTATAGGACTTAGTCAATGTACATCTGTGGGTGCTTAGGGAGAATGCAAGAGATTAGATCCCAAGAGATAGATGGAACATAGATTTGGATAGGGGAGTATTTACCAATATAAACTTCAGTTATTAGAAAATTTATATACTATCAATGATTTTAGGAGGTAGTAATGTGTGGTTAAATTGCTCTTTGAAACTTTGGAGAAAGTGAAGGTTTATATATGTTAATTGAAGGTGATGATCTGACAGATGGCAAAGGCAAGCAACAAAAGACCCAGAAGTGAGGGGAACATATTAGAATATATGTAGTCTCCCCATTTGACCGACTTCTATAGGAAAGCCAGAGGGGCAGCAATGTGGATAAGGTTCATAATAGAGATTGGCTCCTAGAAGCCCAAAGGGATGGGAGATAGGCAGTCTCGTAGACAAGGACCCTGAAAGAATAGTATTCAAGTGGCTCAATTAAGAAGACTGATGTGACCATAGTGAGCAGTTAAAGCTGGAAAAATAGCTATGCAGACAGACCCAAAGACATTGAAGGGAATCTCGAATAAATGTGTTGAAAGCAGAGAACAAAAGGTTTCTTTTACAATCCTGAAATTAACTGGATCAGCAATTTTCTTTTACAAGTCCATTCTGTAAATTTGTTCTAGAAACAGAAGAAAGAGAATCAACTGCGCTCATGGAACAATTCCTTTAATGGGGGCAGGTTTCTTAATAAAATACATATCTAAGTACGTAAGGTAAGGCATATAATAGACACTGTTTTTCTTTTTCCAGATTTCTCTCCACAGATGATGCACCATCCTTAGCTCCTAGGATAGCAGTGGCTGTTGGTTCACTGACCAGAAGGGATTGCTTCTAGCCACAGAGAGCGGCTGTGCCCAATATATGCACCTTATTCTAAAAGACAATCTACAGCCAATGACAGACTTCTGGAGAGATTTAAAGGCCTGGATTCTTATGTCAGTTTGGAGTAACTCTGATTACAGCTTCAGAGCCTGTTACGGAACTTCCTGAAGTCTCCACTCCAGCCACAACGTGAGGTAGCTGCCCCCTTCATCCACTCCTGTCTCTGTCTCTTCTTGATATTGTGACAGTACTCTCCAGCAAACCTTCCACAGGCAGTTTTCCATTTCAGAATCTGTTTCCAAGGATCCTGATTTAAGACACTGCAGAAGTGGAAACCTAAACTCAAACCAGTTCTTTGGTGCTTGTACATGAAGCCAAGGCCTAGAACCTTGATTGGACGGAATGTCTCTGTCCTCCTGGGAAAAGGGTATAAAAAGGTTGTAACCATGTTGCTCTGAAATATTTGCATCTGGAGCCCAGGCCTCTGTTGGGGGTTAAAATTTGTGAGTAATCATTATTATATGCCTTGGGGGAAACTCCTTGGTTTGGGAAATCAGGGAGGTAAAGGTGTATGTGTGTGTGTGTGTGTGGTTGGGCGGGGGGGGGAGGGGGGGAGATGCCAAGAGAATTTAAGTTGTGCCTTGTCGAGGAAAGGAGTTTATAACATGGGGTAGTGAAATAAAATGAAATGATGGAGAGGGAACTAAAGGAAGAGGGGGCATTCTGTCAAAGATAATATGCGTCACCTGCAGGTTTTATCTTTAACAATAGTTACACCTTATCATGTTCAGTTAGGTGAACGATTGTTGGAAAAATACACCTGAGGCAGGGAGTGGGGGGGGGGAGTGGGGGGCTTCTAACATTTCAAAAGCTGCATGTTTCTTTCTTGTTGTGGTGTAAGTTACGATTCGTCCATTTTCTTCCAGTTTTGGGAGTTGGAGAACCTTGGCCGTCTCACTCACCAGAATTTCTTGACTGTGGTCAGCTTGGATAAACAGAGGCTACTGGGCGTGGTAAATGTGGGATAGTTCAAAGCAAACTTATTAATCTCGCCCATGAGCTCTTGGTAGACAAAGGAAGCTCATGCGTGTGGAAGGACAAGGTTGTCGGTGCCACTTCTTGGTGGGCCGCGGCTGGCTAGGTGCCATGGCCTGAGGCTTGAGCTGCAGCTGGCTAGTTTCATGTGCTTCATCCCTGCCCTCTTGGGTGGTACTTTGCTCCTGAGGCCATGAGGAGCAGTCCAGCTTGTGTAAAAATGGGTTCCCTGCTCAGGTCTGTAGATGGCTTGCCAGGCAGAAAAATGTGTTTTGCAGCAGGCTTTGCCAGCTGCAGTTTGTGGGTAAGGGCGGGCAGAGGGAGGCCTGCTACATGGCAGGGGGTTGTCATTTTTAGACCATGACTAATAAGAAATCTGGATTTTCTCAGTTGTAAAAACTCTTCCCAGTCTTCCCTTTCCCTCTCCACAAGGTAATTGCAGAAGTCTAGAGCTCTGGGGTTATTTTATGTTCCCTTTTGATGGCCTAAAGTGAATTAGAAGCTGGAAAACATTGTACATGGGAAACACTATATGTGTATTGTGTATTACATCTTAAACTAAATGTTACATGAGAACAAATGGTTTAAGGGAGTTTGTGCTCTCAAAAGAGGCTGGCAATCATCTTAAGCCCAACATTTGGCCTAAATTAGCAATTTTCAAATATTCATGTTTATATTTGAATACAAAGATTTCTTATTTCAAACCAATTGCTGCCTGATCAGTAGCATCACTTCAAATTTGTTACAGCCTAGGGGGAGGGGGGAAGGGAAGGGCAAGAATGAAGTGAAACTTTGAACTGAGAGTCAGAAGGCCTTGGTTTCAGTCTTCTTTATTTGTTAGCACCATTTTGGTTAAATGTATTTCTTTCCTTTCTATCCGCCGATAAAGTAACAGTGGTGATTTTTCTCTTGTTAGAGATATGGGGAGAATTAAGCAAAGTAATTAATGTGAAAGGGGTTTGAAAGTCACAAATTCTACATAAATGTTAATGACTATTGGTAGAAATATATATGGAGTGGGACTATATCTTAAGACGATTCAAGCAACATCGTAGTAAAGTCAGGTCCTGGTTCTGATTTTAGGATATCCTAACAGCAAAGGTTCTGGGCATAATGGATTTGAATCATGAACAAGGAATATATACAACTTTAGGCCACATGGCTGTTACCAAATATCTCTATTCCATTGAGTATTTCTGCTTGACTCCAATATCCCAACAAAAATAGCATTTGTTCTCCTAAAGAAGTGCTTCTGCTACAGTGTGTATTTCTTTGGAAGTTATCACTGTACCTTCCAGATTTACTTTTTAGAGTGTTCCAGTTATTGGGATTTCAAACAATGTCACCTTTGCTTTAAAAAAAATCCAACATTTTATAACAGACTATTTTTTACAAAACACTCCACTACCCAACATTTAGTAGACTTGCAAATGTAAGAGTCTAGTACAAAGGAAGCAGTCCACCTGTACATTGTCTTACCATAGTATAGGACCAGCAAACATCCAAGATAGGATAAGGAAAATAGTCATGCACTCAAGTTAAGTCCATGTTCTAAAACCTCCAGCAAACTTTTTCATTTTCTTTAGGGAGCTGATATCAGGATGTTTGGGCTTCAGTAATGGAGCAGACTCCTTTCAACGTGGATGAACCATAAAGAAATTAATGATTTCACCCAAGAGCATAGAGGTCAAACAGGCTCTGGAATGAGTTCATCACCAGTCTAGGTAGCCTAGCCCACCTCTGACCTCTTCTTCATGTTGATTCCACACCCCACTCCTTGCTGTTATTAAGAGGCCTGCTGTACTTGTAGACATCAAGACAGAGAAATTCTCCCAAGGGTGAAGACAGTCCACTCCCTCCCAACACCTCCTTCTTAGAATGGAGAAAACCAAATTATTATTATTACTATTATCATTAAGTTATTTATTTACTTTACATCCAATTGCAGCTTCCCCTCCCTCCTCTCTTCCCAGTCTCTCCTCCTCCTTACCCTTCTCTTCCATTTACCCCTCCTCTCTTTCTCTTTAGAAAAGGGAAGGCCTCTCATGGATAACATCAACCAGCCTTGGAGTATCAAGTTGCAGTAAGACTAGGTGCATCTTCTTCTATTGAGGCTAGGAGAAAGGGATCCAAAGATACGCAATGTAGTCAGAGACAGCTCCTACTCCCACGTTAGGAGTCCCATATCAAGACCCAGCTGCACAACTGTTACATCTGTGCAGAGAACCTAGGTTGCTCCCATTCATGCTCTCTGGTTGGCAGTTCAGGATCTGTGAGCCTGTAAGTGCCCAGCTTAGTTGATTCTGTAGGTTTTCTTTTGGTGCCCATGGTCCCTCTGGCTTCTTCAGACTTTCTTTTCCCTCTTCCACAGGATCCCCCAAGCTCTGTCTAATGTTTGGCTGTGGGTCTGTGCATCAGTTTCCATCAATTGTGGGGTGAAGCCTCTCTGATGACATTTGTGCTATGCTCCTGTCTGCAAGAACAGCAGAATATTATTAATAGTATCATGGGTGGGCTCCCTCTCTTGACATTGGTCTCAAGCTGGTCCAGTCATTGGTTGGCCTTTCCCTCAAATTCTTCTCCATGTTTTATGCCTTCATCTCTTGTAGGCAAGACAAATTGTGGGTCTAAGATTTTGTGGTTGGTTTGGTGTCCCAATTCTTCCATTGGAAGCCTTGCCTGGTTACAGGAGATGGCCAGTTCAGGCTCCATATTCCCCATTGCTAAAAGTCTTAGCTATCTAGGGTCATCCTCATAGTCAACCTAGGACAATAAAAACTTTCAGAAAGCTGACTTTTATTTGAAACTTCAGGTGGATTTAGTTCCATGTTTCATTGGCTAGAGTTCAACTCATGAGCATCCATAGATGAACACTTGGCAAAGAACTACTTTGTCTGCAGTATAGAGGGTGGACCTTCAGGGCTATGGTTGGAGCTACCTTTCTCTGCACCATTCAAGCAACTGAAAAAAAATGGTGTGAATACCTGAAGAAATTTGGATTCAGATAGGATGGAAAAACCGGTGAAGAAATGAATTGGGTAGGCAACCCATTGTATCTACTATTGAACTCTCTCAGAACAGACTTTCACTAAAACATCAAAGATGTCTATCCATGACTGAGAGAGGTATTAATATAATTCTTTAAATAAGAGCCAAGACTGAGAAGTTAAAATAAACGAGGACAAATGAAGGATAAAAGCAACATGAGGGAAGAAATGTCTTTCCATTCCTTTCCTAGGATTCTGGTGGCCTCCTTCAGAAGGAGGAAGAAAGAAGAATCCCCGAGAAGGTCAGTAGAGACCTCTGATGCCATTTTCTTGTTTCTTCTCCACTTAAATTATAAAAAGGAAAGGTGCATTGTGAGAGAGCATGACAGAAAGCTGTGAGAAGTTATTTCAGAATTAAGCTATAAAAGAGGGAAATCATAATTTCCTAGATGGAAACAATTCCAGCTGGCAGTTGGGAAGAGTGATGTAGGATTTTGTTTCTAAGTTGGCTTAAAAATCCAGAGCAATCCCTAGGAGGCTTTGACTCTAAAGTAATTATGATGTTGTGCGATTTGGAAGGCATTCTAAGCAAATCTCAGGAATGAAACTAACTTGGAAAAAAAAACCCTTCAGTTGATAGACATTATTTATTCTTTTTCTGTGTGCTTCAGTGTGCTCCGTGTAAACGCTTGTTCAGTAAAAATCGGTGACTTTGCTGGTTACTGTTGTTTGGGTGGCGCACTAATGTTATGCTCCTTAACAGTTTGTAGGAAGAGTCTCAGTCATACTGGTATCCCACAGGGAAGCCTCCCATCTGCCTGATGCTGTCATTGAAATTGTGTAAATAGGAAGAGAAGCAGGCATTCCAGGATGGTGACATTCCAGGCTTTCTCAGTTGCTGTAGGCATTCCTAGCTCTCATTGGGGTGAGCAATGTCTGAGCTGCCTGGGTGCTGTGCGTTCCTATTTCCTAACGTGACTTCTCTGTGAACACTGCCCCACGATGTCTTGTTATTGATAGATAAACCACCCTCAATGAAGGCACACCGTCTTCTGCTCCCTCCAGCCTATTCTCCTTGAGTTCTTGGAAATCCCTAGGATCACTAAGCCTTGCATATGACTTTCCAGACAAGGTCATTTCTGTCTGTAAAGCAGACTTCCTGAGAGCTGGTGAGCTGGTGAGCTGGTGAGCTGGTGAGCTGGTGAGCTGGTGAGCTGGTGAGCTGGTCTTGTCCTATTGCCACCAGGTTCTGCAGATGAGACTTCTCAGGAGCACAGAGGAGACAGTAAGATCCAGCTACGGCTGACAGAGGAGGTCACTAATTTGATGTCAGAGTCTTCGAGTCCCCCAAAACCTCTGTGCCCCTGTCATCTCAAGTAATTCTTGGATTAAAGAAAATAATATTGTTATGTTCTTCTTTGTCTGTGTTTCTTCTTTTTTCAAAATGTATTTTTGGAGAACTTCATACGTGAGCATTTCAGCTACATGACTCCACTACTCCTCTCCCAGCTCTGATTTCCCCCATTTTATTTCAAATTTCTGACCTCTTTTTCTTTAATTATTTTTGTCACACACACATATATTCATTATTATTTATGAATATGTATATGTATGATACATATGTGTGTGGCACAGCATGTATGTGGAGGTGAGAGACAACTTTGCATATTGGTTGTCTCCTTCCACTTTCACATGGTTTCTAGGGATTGAACTCAGATTATCCACAGAGGGCTTTTACCCACTGAGTCACCTCACTTGTCTGATCCTGACAATGGAATTGAGCAGAGGTAACTGCAGATTGATGCTAGCAATCTCTCAACAGAGTCCTGGTGCAGATTTCAGCTCTGCATGCTTTCCTGTGAAGTCACTGTGCTGCCTAGGGTCAGCTGGGAAGAAAGAATCTCAACGGAGAAAATGCTGCTTGTGGGATTAGCCCTATAGTCAAGTCTGGGGATATTTTTTTTGACTGATGATTGATGTGGGAAAGTCTAAGCTTCACTGCAGAAGTGCTACCTCTGGGTAGGCGGTCTTGGATGCTATAAGAAAGCAGGCTGAACAAACCACTGGGATGAAGCCAGTAAGCAGCACCCCTCCAAGCCCTCTGCGTCAGTTCCTGCCTCCAGATTCCTGCCTTGAGTTCCTGCCCCAACTTCTCTGTATTGGTGGAGTACAAGCTGTAAGATGAAATAAACCCTTTCATCCCCAGTTATGACTGGTCATGGTATTTTATTAGAGCACCAGAAATCCTACGGTAGGCACTGAGTCCATTTCTAACAAACTTTTGACTGAAATAAAGTGTCTTGACAGGGTACAGGCTAATAGCAGTGAGCATAATGGAGAAGATCAGAACCAGGATACCAGTCTGGGATCCATGGCTGAGTTTGGACTAGCCATATGATGGTACCATCAAAAGGGAGTGAAACTGATAGATAAATTTTAATAAAGTGCCAAAGAGAAGATTGAAATAACAAAGGTGCTACTGCTTGTGACGCCATTGGAGTCATGCCATGTGCAGAGTAAAATCCCTCTGTAGCCATTCTACTCAGCCTTGAGAATGGAGGCTGCATATCTTTATGCCTTGTCTTCTCATGGTAATAAAGGGACTTGTAGGTTGGTTTGGCCCCTCTTTCTCAGTAAAATGTCTATTGGGATGATTCCAGAGATAGCCCTTGGCTCTAGGAAGGTGAGCAAAAGATTATTGAGAAATTCCTGAAGGAGGTCCTTCATGTCATAACCCATATCTTATGTGTGTTCTGTCATTCCTTCTCCAGATCTGTGTGTTTTTACTTTTTTTGTCTTTCAATAAGAATAGCATCACCCATTGACTTCCTTTTATTTTGTAAGAGGTATGTTTTATGCATTTCAGTTTATATCTTTTCAATCTTTACAAAGCTCTACAATTAACCTATGATTGCTGCAAAGAAACAGAGGCTCAACAAACTGATGTGACAGGAAATAGTGAGGATGGACATGAGCCTTGACTTGTGATTTTCTAAAACCCAGTTCACTCAGTTCACAGTGTCACCCTCTTGGAAGCCTCCCTGTGAGATAACTTAGAGAAAGTGACAGACGGCTATGCAAATTGACCTCCTGTAATTTAAGGATTCCCGTGTATCTCCACAGATAGCTCACAAATCTACTTCTGTTTATTGGAGACAATAATGATTCTACCATTCAAACATTTCTATATAAGAAAAATTTCTCTTGAAGCTTGGTGGCTGAGAGAAATTCAAATCAACATATCCTACATTCCCTTTTAAGCAGTGATTAGAGCGGACCCTGCACAGAACAAAAGGAATTTGAGTCTGAAGTTAAGACTGATGGTTACCATATGGCTGAGAAAGGAACAAAAAAAAGGTGGTGACTTTCATCAGGAAAAGGCTAGAGTGTCATTCAAGGTGTACAAAGAAAATGTTTAGTCTTGACCACTGCTCTAATGTATATTCCCCTCTTCCTCTTGCCCTGTAGTTAATTAGAGTTTCAGCTAAGAGAATAAGAGGGGGGTGGGCTATCAATGGTGCAGAACAGATGAAACTTGAGTGGACTCCTTGTTGAGACTTAAGTGAAAATTTGGCTCACAGTTTCTTTACTGTATTTGTGTTTTATTTCAGACCTCAGAATACTGGATTTTATATATATATATATATATATATATATATATATATATATATATATATGAATGTGTGTGTGGTGTTAATGCATTTAACAGTATGATTGATTTAGCAGATTCTCAGTGAAACCAGCCAGAGAACTATTCTCTCTGTGACAGTACATCAAGCTGTAGGAACATTGCTCCATTTTGAGTCGCCAGTGTGCAAGACAACAACTTCCATGGCCTGGCTCCTGCCCCTTTGGACTTGTTGATGAGCTGTGTGTGATGCCTGGCAGTGGTGCCGTTATGGCAGAGGGTGTCCAGGGAGATGGCAACACCATTACCCCTGGTACTCCAACTTAAGCACTGGAAATATAAATAAAAGATTGTCATAGTTTTCTCGGTTTGGGAAGAAAAAAGCTTTTCAACAGCCGTGTTATTCCACTCAGCTCTAGCTTTCTTTGCCAACAGCTCATTGAGTAGAATGGGGCTTGAGAGGGGGAGGGGTGGGAGTGGAATCATCTGGGGTCAATATGCAGCGTCCACCTTGTCATGCCCCTGTTGCAGCAGGAATCCTCAAGGATTGCTCTGAAAACACACAGACCCTCCTGTACCCTCATGTGTACCCCGAGGAATGACACAGAGCTTATTCTTAGCTTGGATTTCCTATGCAAGCGTGTTGCTTCTTTGACTCAGAGGATCCCCTGTTGTACCACCCCACTCAGAACTTAGGCAGTTGGTGTCGTTGAGCCAAATCTCCTGAAATCACATTTCTTTAGGTGGAAGCTAGACACACCTACTTACTTAGCCATCCTCCCTAGGCCTCTTGGCTCTATGCTGCTGGGAAATGTCTTCAGTAGTTTAGTGGAAGCTAGGCTGAGACAGTGTGTTTAGTATCAGGTTGGATGTTAGTGACGCGACCTACCCCCTGAATTACCAATTTCCAGGGGCCCGAATCCTCATCCATGCTGGGGGCAGAGCTGGTGTATGAAATCTAGAAAGGGCATCTGAGATTAGAGAGTCTATATCATTTCCCTGTAGAGAGAGACCCGAGGAAGGATGTGTAAGTGATGTAAGACCACAGATCCTTTGGTTTCTCTCTCTGGTTCTCCTGGTCTAGTTTTTTTTTTTTTTTTTTTTGGTAATGTATACCACACTGCCAGAAATTCTGGGTCTCCCTTGAGGCTTCTCCTGGAGCATGTACTAAGGTGGGTCTAGAGAGTTTGATGAATCCTGGTCATGCTACAACGGGGCCATGGTTGAATGGCCTTAGGAGGTACCCAGGAAGCAGCTACGTCCAAAGGTCTCCTGTTTGAGCATCGGACAAGCTTGTTTAGCACCTTACAGGAGGTAAAAGCAAATGGAGCCAATTACATGTCCAGAATACAGGAGCCGTCTTTTCCTCCCTCAATTCTCCGGTCTCCCATGGTGCACAAGTTCCTTGTTAAATTAATGTTTGCCTGTCTGGAGTGCCAGAGGGATAGACATTATAGGCCAATTAGAGATAAAAATCAAACCAACCAGAGCTGTCCTTTTAAAAATTAAAAGTGCTTTTTATGTGCTGTGGAGGTGTCAGCATTAACATAAAGACTAATTAGGACATTTTACAACATCCTGGTAACGGGGTGGGGGACAATATTGTTGGTAACTTTAAAGATTATTAAGCATCTTTGGCACTTCAGGTCAGATATTTAAGACATGTTCCGCTCTCACCTGCTGTTACTGCACGAAGTATTTTATTGTCTCATAAGAAGAAATGAGCATTTTGAAGGCCTAAGTGCCCAGCTGTAATGGACAAGCCTTCACTTTGCAAAGCCCTAAAGCATGGTCTCCAGGAAGACTTGACTGTGACTCCATGTGAGACTTGCCACACAGTGTTTATCAGTCTGTATGCAAAGCCATTTTCATCTCAGCCTCCTGGAGAAATGCATCCCCTCCAAGAGCCAGCACTGGGAGGGTGTGTGTGGCATCAACCAAGAAAGCCAAAAGCTAGACAGTGCAGAATCCCATACTGCCTTTAGGGGTAGGGGAGTCGGCATAAGGACCTGAGTTTGGATCCCTGACAACCCTGTAAGAAGCCAGATGCACACATCTGTAATCCCAGCATCGGGGAGGTAGAGGGGAGAATCTCTGGCCTGACCAACCAGTCTGGCTGAGTTAGTGAGCAGAGCAACCTTTCACGTGGGGATAGCCGTTTCTCTTATGTTCTGGTAAATACTGGCCAGGTGAGGAAGGGAATGTGGGTCCACTTTATGTTTTATAATCTTCTAATTCTTCAGAGAAAGCCCTGTGAACTGGAGCTCATTCATAGGAACTTGATAGAAGACGAAGGGCTAGTGGCAGATTTGGGTCTGCTGCTCAAATTGCACGCCGTTGTCATTTAAAGAATTGCAAATTCAAATGTCCTTTAACAGACACGGGGATTCTGTGGAGCTTTGACAAAAGAGGGTACATTTAAGCGTCTGAGATGCTTAAGATCTGTGTGCAGAGATTCCCAGAAAGCTAAGGCAACATTAAACAGTTTTCAATCGAAGGCTGTGCACTTAGACTGTTATTTATCTGGGAAAGCCTCTCACATTCCTTGCTATTTTAATTGAGACTAAAACCACACAATTAGGCTTCACTTAGTTATCAGTGATAGCAGTAGCTATTTACTTTATAGTCTCAATAATATAACAAGTGCAAAGAGAAAGCGGGACAGATGTAATCCTTAATTCTCAGCTCTCTGCTTGGGGATTTTTGCCACATGATTACTTTAATCAGGATGTCCAACATCAATTTTGTTTTTCAAAATATGGATTAGGAAATGTTACCATTTCCTGTCTGCTGCCTTGCCACACTCCAATTTTCTCTTATGTTTTATTTATTTCTTTAGTGTTCATGTGTGCATGTGTGTATGTGGTTGCATGCTGCATGTGTGGAGGTCAGAGGATAACTTGTGGAAGTTGGCTGGTTCTTTGCTTTCATGATATGCGTCTTGGGGATTGAACTCAGACTGACAGCAAGCCCCGTTACCTGCTAAACTATCTTGCCAGCCTCATATTCAAATTGGACAGGAACTCCAAAGGGAGACCAATAGAGGCAATAAATAAATAAATAAATAAATAAATAAATAAATAAATAAAAATTTAACTTAGCTATAGAGGCCCTCAGGAGAATGCTACCCCAACCAAGGACAATGCATGGAGAAGAACTAAACCCCGGTTCAGATGTAGCCCATAGATTCAGTATCCAAGTGTGGTCCCTAGTAAGGAGAGCAGGGGCTTTCTCTGGCATAAACTTAGTGGCAGGCTCTCTGATCACCTCCCCCTGGGGAGGGGGCTGCAGCCCTGCCAGGCCACAGAGGAAGACAATGCAACCACTACTGATCAGACAAGATAGCCTAGAGTCAAATAGAAGGGGTCAAATAGTGGATTGGGAGGAGATGAGGGAGGGGGCCACAGCTGGGATACAATTTGAATAACAAATGATAACAATAAAAAAGCACACACATAAAAAGTAAGCATAATGTAATCATATATATTCAGTCAGCTTTTATTTGTGTGCATGTGTGAGAGAGAGAAAGAGAGAAAAAGAGAGACTATGTACATGTGTGTGCATATTTGTGGAGGGCACTGGATCTCTGGGAACAGGAGTAATAGATAGTTGTGAGCTGTCTTGTGGGTGCTGAGAACCTAACCTGGGTTCTCTGCAGGAACAGGAAGTGCTCTTACCGCCATCTCTCCAGCTCTGGATAATAAATCTCACCAAGCAGAATCTGAAACAAAGCAGCCAGCCTACATGTCAACATAAGTCCTGCTAATGTACATATTTCTCTTTACCTTCTCCTCTTCTAAGAAGGTTAATTAAAATTTCATGTAATTGAGTTTCATGTAATTGTGACTAAGAATTTGTACAGCCTTTATTCCCCACCTTTCTACTTAATATAGTGTGTGTGTGTGTGAGTGTGAGTGTGTGTGTGTGTGTGAGTGTGTGTGTGTGTGTGTGTGTGTGTGTGTGTGTGCTACTTCCCGGATGACTTTTGACGCCACTGCAGCTCCTCCATGCTCAGATCCAGTGCTTTGGAAATGTCAGTCAGCCGGAGAGCCCTTTGGGAACCCTCACCTCACTCTTCTTTTTCTGCCAGCCCAGACTACGAACATTAATGTATGGAGTCTGGACACTTGCCGCTCGGCGGGGGCCTTGTCAAACATGAGACTCATTCCTGAGTGGACGGATGAGCTACGCTCTATTATGGATTAACTTGGGGTGTTTTTGTTTTTGTTTTTTATTATTACTACTTGGCTTCCCTGCTCCTATGTTTCCTCAAGCAGTTGCATGTCCTCAGCTATGCAAATACGATTCTCCGTTTATCTCTTTACTTCACTTCCCTCATCTCATTATTTACAGGTTTACAGTTTTTATGCAGTTAAGTCTGCATAGCTTTACTTTGTGGCTTTTTTCTAAGCTTTTAAGCTCGGAAATTCCTTTTCACTCCAGAGAATTTGACAAACATTCGCTTCAATTGACTTTCAGTTTCTTCCTCTGGCTTAATTCTCTCACATTCTACCCTTTAGCGCATCTGGTATTTATTTCCGAGACTGGTGTGAGATAGGGATATAAAATGTTTTTGTTTCCAAATTCCCAAATGATTTTTTTTCTGATGAATTCCTTCTCCTTTTTGATTTGTGATGTCTTTTTCATCAAACATTAGTATTTGTGTGTGTGTATTTTTGCTGGCCTGAGTTATCTTATGAGTTTTTTATTCGTGTATTTATTTTTGCATTGTGATAGGTTTCTGGCTAGGGAATTAGTGACTTTGTTTGGAGTCAGAGAAATGAGGTGACGATGGACAATTGACTGTGTTGGATGGAGATTCCTCTGAAGACCAAGTAGAAGTGAAATCTATAAAAATGAATTATGGTATCCTAAACCATGGTTTATATATCCATTGCTTAATTGTCTCTCCCAAAGAGTCATGTGCTGAGAGGTACTGTTCTTCCAATATAGTAATGTTAAGAGGTGATGGGGCCTTTAATGGGTGGGGTCTAGTGGGAGCTCATTAGATCATGGAAGGGACTAAGGTAAGTCTCATAGGACCCTGATTATTTCTGCAAGGCTGTGTTTCTGACTTCCTGTCTTGCCCCATGATCTTTCCTGCTGGCATGCCCTTCTGCCATGGTAACATCTGCTACAACCAAGTGCATGTGCACCAGAGCTGGCACTGAGCCGTTTGGACTTTCATCAGCTTCCGCATTGAGCTACAGACACCTTTTTTCTTTATAAAGTACCCAGCCTCTGGTATTTTGTTGTTGCCATGTAAAGTAGACCAATAAAGAAGGCTTATCAGAATCACCTAGTACAACCTTGGGTTCCTTTGGTAGCACTTTTTAAATGGTAGGTCTAATGTGGGCCAGAGCATCTTTCTTTCTTTCTTTTTAAAAGATGTTTCACAAATGCTTCTGATAGACATCCTTAATTGCTAATGGTCTTGAGCAGAGTCCAACTATAGACTCAAGGCCTAGCCTGCTGCCTGTTTTTATGTAGCTCACAGGGCAAGAATGCCTTTTACATTTATTTTCACTTTGAGTGTATATGTTACATGTGTGTGTGTATTTATACCTGCATACATATTATATGCATGTGTGGAAGACAGAAATCAATATTGGTTATACTCAAAAGCTCTCTTCTCTCTTTTTAAGAAAAGGTTCCTCACTGAACTTGACTTTCAGCAGTTAGAGAAGATGAATTGGTAGGTGAGCTCCAGAGGTTTTCCTGTCTGCATGTTCCACCAAACCCCACTTTCCACACCCGTGCAGGAGATCCAAACTCACTTGCACAACAGGCACTTTGTCCACTGAACCATCTCTACAGCCTCTAACTTTTAATGGTTGAAAAAAAATTAACAGACCTAATTCACTTTACACACACACACACACACATATATACCACGTGCGTGTGTGTGTGTGTGTGTGTGTAGTAGTAGTAGTAGTAGTAGCCATAGCTGGAGCCTGGGTCCTCTGAATAGAGACTCTGGTGTCGATTTTCACAAGCTCATCAGTGAATTCCTGACAAGGGGACACTTAGTGAACACAGTCTCTTTCCAGAGGTCAGGGGTCAGGGAGCTGTAGGTCTTGGAGATGGCATCAATGGTGGCTTTGGAAAGTTGTCCAGGGTGGCAGTGCAGCCCCTGGCTGATATGTTCCAATCATCAATACCGGCCATCATCAGTGGCTTCCTGGGCACAGGGGCAGAGACGATGCCGTGCTTCTGGGAGCAGGGGTGAGAGGCACCGAAGTGGAGCAGCGTGTCACCTTGCACAAACAGTGCGGGGCTTGCCAATCTTGCTCCCCCAGTAGCGGCTCTGCACAGGGACTATGGAAATCTTGGCCAAGATGACGGCCCCTTGGATGACAGTGGCTACCTCCTTGGAGCACTTAATAGCAAGGCCAATATGACCATCGTAGTTCCTAATAGAGACAAAAACCTTGATCCTGGTCCGCTGACCAGCCAGTGTCTGCTTCTGCACTGGCATGATTTTTAAAACGTCATCCTTTAGGGATGTACCCAGGAAAAAAGTCAATAATCTTGGACTCCTTAATGGGCAGGGAGAGCAGATAGGTCTTCTCCAAGGACTTGATCTTCATGTCCTTAACCAGGCAGCCCAGCTTGGTGACAGGTATCCACTCCTTGTCTTGGCTTTACCTTCATGAGCCCAGCGTCCTTGACATTGGCCACAGTTTAGGTCACTATGGCAGCTCCTAAGACCACTGAGGACTCCCCGGGGAAGCCGCTGGGGCCTCCTAACCCTGGGCTACTCCGTCCTTCAGGCCTTCCTGCTGTGCTGGTATCATCAGCAATATGGTGTTTTCCAAAAGGAGGAGGAGGAGAAGGAAGAGGAGGGGAAGGAGAAGGAAGAAGTGAAAAATAGTTCCGATGGAAGGGCAGGAGGACCTCCCCTATCAATGGACTAGAGGAAGGGCATGGGAGGAGAAGAAGGAGGAAAGGCGGGATTGGGAGGGGTCGAGGGAGGGCCACAGCTGGGATACAAAGTGAATAAATTGTAATTTAAAAAAAATAAATAAATAACTAATAATACAAAGCTTCCATTTAATTTTAAAAAACATGAAACATTTTCTTTTTTTTTTTTTCTTTTTTTTAAATTTATTTATTTTTATCTCAATCACAGGTTAGGTACTTTGAATCCCAGGCGTAGCCCCCTCCCCCATTCCCTCCTACCCTCCCACTCCCTCCCTCATCTCCTTCTTCCCCGCCCCCTCCAAGTC
>CM053751.1:54577076-54637796 GCA_028658305.1 Pachyuromys duprasi
AAGTCCAAGTGGATCAAAGACCTCAACATAAAACCAGACACACTAAACCGTCTAGAAGAAAAAGTGGGGAAGACCCTAGAACTCATTGGCACAGGAGACTTCTTCCTGAATAGAACACCAACAGCACAGACTCTAAGATCAACAATCAATAAGTGGGACCTCATGAAGCTGAAAAGCTTCTGTAAAGCAAAGGACACTGTCATCCGAATGAAATGACAGCCAACAGATTGGGAAAGGATCATTACCAATCCCACTTCTGACAGAGGGCTAAACATTTTCTTAAAGAATATTTCAGGGGCGGAGAGATGGGTCAGCGGTTAAGAGCAGTGACTACTCTTGCAAAGGGCTCTGCCTTGATTCTCAGCACCCACGTGGTGCCTCACCCCTGTCTGTAACTCCAGTTCTAGGGGATCTAATGTTCTTTTCTGTCCTCTGTAGGCGCTGCACGCTCAGAGTTCACAGATGCCGACGTGCATTCAGGTAAAACACCCCCACACATAAAAATAAATCTCAATACCTTAAAAATAAGATTTCATGATGTGAATACTGTGTAAAATTCAGATTCCAGCAAATAAGAGTAAAATCTTGTTGGACCCTTACTTGTACTGTACTCATGTGTTTATATAAGCTGGATGGCCGATTGTACAAGTCAGAGTTGTTGCGATGGAGACTGGATGACCTAAGGAGACCCAGATGTTTACTCTTTGGCATTTTAGGTTTTAAAAAAAAAATATGATCTTCCTGCTCTGGAGTACTTCGGCAAGAATCTGCATCCTTGGGCCAAGTGTATACATAAATTCAATTCCAAAATGCTTTGCTGTTAACCTCTGTAAAAAAAAAAAAGACTATAATTATAGCAAGGCTCTCAGAGTAAGAGACTGCTGAAAGACACTGTCCAATATAGGTCTTCTGTTTTATGCACTATTGTGAATCTGACATCTTGAAATCTCACACCAAAACAGCCAGAGCTGCTGCATAAAATAGAAAGAAAAAATCTCTTCGATGGATGACTGGACTGAAGGGAAAGGAAAGATATTTCTCAGGGACATCAAACACAGTGAAAACCAAAAACAACCCAGAGGGCTGAGACAATACAAAAGGAGCTAAAGGCAGTAGCTGGACGGATCTTCTGATCTTAGTGATATTTGGTGGGTGTGTGGGGTGGGGGTGGGGGCTGAGGTGGTCGTGGAGTGGAGCAAGAGACAAAACGCAGGACCAGTGGAGAGTTGGGTTGTAACGCCTCCCCTAAACCTCAGGATACCTGGAGGACACCACGCATACCGAAAGAGTACCAAGAAATAAAATCATTCAAATGGAGCAAAGAGATGTGCTATCCCAGCTTTGGCTTAGATGAGGGAAAAGTTCTCTTCTGAGAATTGAGAGTGCTAGCCAGGCCTTTGAAGATCCAGGGCTAGGATACACATACTGTGGAAGGGCTGAAGATCACAAGAATGAGGTTTAGTCATTTCAAGGCAGCAGAGTCCCTGGATACCTAAAAGCATACAATACTTATCTTTCCTGGAGGAACAAACCACCAGATCTGTGTGTCCATGTGTCATATAACTCCTTCATGCTGTGTTCTAATGGAGATAAACTTGCCCACAAAATAACAAGGCCTCTGAGGAAGGGAGGCCAGTGAGAGTTGGAACAACAGTGAAAGGCAGCAGCAGAACCATAAGAACTGTAGATGGAGGAACTATGAGTACAGAGTGTAGTTCACAGGGACAGAGGAATACACCTAAGGTATTCAAAATGATCAGCTCAGTTGGAAAAGAACGAGAAAAAGTTTTAGAAGCCATCTAAATAATACGATGTCAACTCAAACCATTATGGGTAGTATAAGTGGCCACAAAATAGTTTGGGAATGAACTGCAGTGAGCCCTGAAAGGCAGACCAAGGATGATATAGAAGAAGGATATTAATATTTACTATTAATCCACCACACAAGAAGCTTGGGACTTATTCAGGATGTCTTGAAGAAACGCTACACTCTTTTGAAAATAGCAGAAGAGGTCAGAGGAGTATTCATGGACCCATCAACCTTCCAACCTTCAGAGAACACAGTGGGTACCTGCTTGAGAGGCCCAGAAACATTAAATATTGAACTTAAGGTAGAAATAAGAGATAGAGTAGTACAACTAGCCAATCTAATTCTATCATCAGAGGATAAAGGGACAAAAGAACTAATTAAAGTCTGTGCTACTGAGATATGAGAGAATGAAGATCAGAAGCCCAAAGAAAAGACAGGATATACTTATGTGTGCATCACACAAAGACAACAAACACACATATACACATGAAGGTGTGCAGAAAAACAGTGATGAGAAAATATACCAGAAGATAAGCAGTTATAATTTAACCTCAGAACATTTAGTGTCAGTATGTTGTGGCTGAAGAAAGTCTCCCAGATTCTTATATTGACATTTAATACTCAGTGAGATAGTATGAATACAATTAAAGCCCTTACAAGGGAGCCTTCTTGCTGTTTCTACCACATGAGGACACAATAAGAAGGTGATATCCAGGAAGTAGAAAGCAAATTTTCACTAGATACTGAACTTTTTAAGACCTTAATTTTGGACTTTCCAACCTCCAGAACTATAGGCAATAAAATTCTGTTGTTTAATTTTTCAGTGATTCTAGGGATTGAAACCAGGACTCTTGCAAATGTTCTACCATTAAGCTATACTCTCAGGTCTTAAGATTCTATTGCTTTTGAATTATCAAGTCCAAAGCATCTTGTTATAGCAACTGAATGGACTGAGTTACAACACTCAGGAGTTATCAGCAAACTAACATTATATATGGATTCCAGGACCTACGTGGCTGATAGAGAATCTCCTGTCATACCAAAATCACAGCTTTGTCTCTACAATCATTCCTAAAAATCTTTAGCTAATAATATTTTCCTAATGTCTCAGTTACTTTATCCTATCGCTGTGATAAAACACCATACTGAGACAACTTAGAAGAGAAAGCATTTAATTCGGGCTTACAGTTTCAAAGGGAAAGTCCATGACCATCACGCCAGGGATCACAGCAGCAGAGCCTGTTTAGGCATGGCTCTGGAGTCACAGCTGAGAGCTTACATGTGATCCACAGGTGATACAGAGAGAGCTGAGAATGCATGGGCTTTCGAAACCTCAGAGCCTGTCCCCAGCGACATACGTTCAACAAGGCCACATCTCCTAATTCTTCTCAAACAGTTCCTAAACTGGGGACAAAACATTCACATAAGCATAGGGGGCTTATTTGTTCTCATTCAAAGCACCATACCTGACACATTAGTTTTCAAAGTCACACCAGCATTTTTTGTACATTTCTGGCTTTAATCGGTGTTGGGACACTGTGATTTGACATGGTGTCTCCCTTACTTCCCCAGGTCCTACTCCTGCCTTGTAAAGCCTAACTTTTTGAAAAAATTTCCAGCTGGCTTGAAAGCTATTCTTTGATTCTGCTTCAGCCTATGCTTTCTGTCTGATCATAGGTTAATCTCATTGTGAGACAGCATGCAATTAATAAGACTTATTATGTTAACGAGCATACAAGTTATTATTTAATAATTGTTAGTGATAAAACACTTATGGGTTAATTGTTACAATTATTATTTAAATAACAAGCTGAAGGTTGAATTTATGTCTACAGCTTAATTAAAAAAATTTAAACAGAATTCTGAGAAAATGGCTGGTATACAGAAGTTATGGAATGTGGTTCGTGGATGTAAAATTTAGCAGTTATTCATCTCAAATAACAAATATCATATAAGACATACTGTTTTTGGAGATAGGATCTTACTCTATATCCTAGGCTGGCCTTGAACTTGTGGTCCCCATGCTTCTGCCTTCCTGATGACATATACATGGCAGAAGGCTATAAGAAAGGTTTTCATATGAAAGAAGGGGGAGTTAGTATGACCTGGAGAGGACAGGAGCCCTGCAAGGACCAAATATATCAGGGCACAGGGGTCTTTTATGAGACTGTTTCTCCAACCAAGGACCATGTATGGATATAACCTAGAACCCCTACTTGAATGTAGCAAATGGTAGCTCAATATCCAAGTGGGTACCCTAGTAAGGGGAACAGGAACTATTTCTGACATGAACTCAATGGCTGGCTCTTCGATCCTCCCTGCCCCTCAAGGGAGGAGCAGCCTTGCTAGGCCACAGAAGAGGACATTGCATCTAGTCCTGAAGGGACCTGATAAGCTAGAGTTAGATGGAAGGGAAGGAGGCCCTCCCCTATCAGTGGACTTGGAGGGGGACAGGGAGGAGATGAGGGAGGGATGGAAGGGATAGGGAGGGAATGTAGGAGGGGGCTATGGCTGGGATACAAACTACATAACCTGTGATTAATATAAAATAAAATAAAAATGTTAAAAAAGAAAGGTTTTAATGCAAAGGGACTATGCAAATGTAAGCAAAGCAGAACTGGCAGTCATTTTGAAAGTCATATTCTATTTTGAAAGAATACCAGTGGGTGAAGTATTGAACCTTGTCATCAATTTGGATGTCAAGACCTAGCAGTTATCACCACAGAACATGAGCTGTCATCAGGTCAGATGACCTGCCTTCCTGGTCACTGAAGAGCCCTTGTTATTAAGTAATTTATTTCCCCCTCTGAATGTTTCAGTTTTGTGGAAAGAGGATTTAGAGATAATCGAAATGAATGTTTGTGGAAGTGGTGCTTCGTATACATCAAAGCACCCATGTATGTTTACCTTGCCTTCATGAGCATTGATATCTATGAGGATCAATGAGGGGAGTGTGTGTGTGCATCCAATTATGTCTACACACACACACACACACACACACACACACATATATATATATATATGTATATATATATATATATATATATGTAAGAATGTAGACAGTCCTCAATCGTTAGTCAATTTGCAACTAAGAGTCTTTGTCTATAAATGATTTGTGTAAAATCTTGTTCTAAAAACAATGCATTGGAACTCATTTGTTAATGGAAAAGCAGGCTGTGAAAGTTTTATGAAAGAGAGTCATGATCAATAAACCATGTCTTTTTTTGCATTTAAAATATTATTTTTGAGTGTAGTCCTTTAGAAAAGCAGACACACTTTGCTTTGATTTGTTTCCATCTCTGTATTTGGCTTAGACTTGGTCTGTTGATGTGTGTGTTGGCCAAGAGCTCATCTGCTTCAACACTTTCATTTCATAGACGATGAAATGGAACCAGGAAGGGGAAGTTATTTGACAAAGATGCAGAGGAGACGTGTAGTTAATATGGAGCTTGAAATTCAACCAGGAGCTTCTTGTTAAACTCGTGATCTGTTCTTCACATTCTAAGAGTCCTCATGTGGTACGATCAATAGTTATGACTGCCAATTGGATATAGCCACTTGGGAAAAAATATCTTAGTGAAGGGTTTTGTTTCTTTATTTTGTTTTTGTATTAGTTTGGCTTGTGGGTGTGCCTGTGGGGGATTGTCTTGGTCACGTTAATTGATGTGGGAAGAGCCAGTTGACAGAGAGTGGCGGCATTCCCTGGGTTTGGACCCCAGACTGTACAAGAGTAAAGAAAGTAAGCTAAACACCAGGAAGCATGCATGTATTCATTTCCCCCTGCTTTTGACTGTAGTTATGATGAAAGAACTGTTTTAAATTCCTGTTGCCTTGGCTTCCCTGCTATAATAGGTTCTAAACTGGAATTTTGAGCTGAAGTAAATCTTTTACCTCTAAGTTGCTTTTGTTAGAATGCTTTATTACAGCAACAGAAATGAAACTAGAACAAAAAAATGTTACAAATAATACTGTTTCATATTTGTAATCGTTTAGCAAATAATTCCAGAACACACACACACACAGTCTTAAAGCAAGAAGAAAGGAATTATCAACACAGAATTGTAGCAAGTGACAGAGTTTAGACTCAAACCATAATACTTGGGTTTCATCACCTTGCTGTGTAGGCAGAATGACAAATAAATATTAAATGATGCTGCCTAGGATTGGTTCTTTGGTCCCTTAGATGCTTAGAGGTTCTAGACCTGGTGATGTGTTCCCTCATCATGGGAGAAGATCATAAGATGGTGGCAACCAATTAAGCAGGAGGCCAGGCACTTCTTCAGGTGAGCTAGAAATGTCTGTCCTAGCTTGGACAGACATTTGCACAGGAATGTGGGTGTGGCCTTTGCAAGTTCCTTCTTTACCTTTCAGATCTGGGGAAGGTGCCTTGTCCAGGGCAGAGGAAAGTATCAGAAACCAGACTTGTTCAGTTAAAAAAAAAGGTGGGTTTAGGACCAGAACCAAGAGTAATTTTGACTTCATTGTCTGGAATGTTACAGGTGTTCCCACAAGGCCTCTCCTTTGGAACGAATTTGAAATTTGTAGAGGGACGAGAGCTATTCATTGGAGGCTCCATGTGAGTCCTGCAGAGTTGGAAGGGGCTATGGTTAAGAAGTAGAACAGGAGCTTTTGGCCAAGGCAGTTTTTCCTCATCAGTTCAATGGTCATGCAGGGAAGAGGGCCACCTCTAGGCCCACAGGCAAGTTTAGAGGTGAAGAAAGAACCTTAGCTCCGAAATTTATCCTCTGATCATAGGAACAAATGTGTGTGGGGGTGTGCAATTGCTTCTGTGTGGCTGTTCCAAGGCAGGGCAGGGCTCTTGAATCCAATTAGACTAGAACAACAGATCTTAAAACTAGAAGTCAGATCCATCTTCAGGGTTGGTAAAAAGAAAAACATTTCCTTTGTTCTTTGGGGATAGTTTGGCATCTTCTAGATTATAGTCTGTGAATGCTGTTTCAATCCACCTAGCTGCTTGTCTATCTTAGAAGACAGTTGAGCAGGAAATGATCTTACTTTCCAGTGAAGCATTTCTCCATGAGAAGCAACCAAGCAAGCAAACAACTTAATAAACCAAAATTTAAGACATCAGAACCTCTCTACCAGTGTTAAACACACACACATAGACACATATGTCAATTTGTGGGAATATGTGTTTGGAAATATGTTTTTTTCTTTAATTCAAAGGCAGCATGTGTATTCATACTGCAATCCAGGGAATTATTACCTGAATGTACTGAAGGCACTTGAAAATCCGCAGCTAAACACAGCTATGCATAACGAGGAAAAGGCCTACCTCTGCCTCCCCAATGGCCTTCCCTCTCAGGTTCTGTTTATGAGTGACACTAGTGAGGGTCCAGCTCCTTTCCAAGCTAAGTGGATGACTGGAAGGCAGTTTGCTCCTTACTTGATGGTCAGCAGATCTGAATGTAGGACAGTGGCTCCTCAGTCACTTACAGCCCCTTTCCAGGGCCTTAAGTGTTCCCCTGGGGAAGTTCTAGAAGACTGGTTCTCAACTTTCCCCATACAGTTCCCCCCTTTAATACAGTTCCCCATGTTGTAGTGACCCCCTACTCATAAAATTATTTTCGTCGCTACTTCACAATTGCAATTTTGTTACTGTTATGAATTATAATGTAAATATCTGTGTTTTCTGATGATCTCAGGCAACTTCTGTGAAAGGGTTGTTTGACCCCTAAGGGTCACTAAGCACAGGTTTAGAGTTGCTGCTCTTTGTAGAGCTATTCATCCCTTGGTTTGAGCAGGGGAGCTTGAAAGGGGATGTGACAATCTGAACATTTAAGTGACAACTATGTGCTTAGAGTCAATGGGCATATATTTGACTCTGAATTGCTAGTTGGTGATGTCTGCCTCAATGCCAAGGTTAGATGTGTATGTCTGTTTTGATGACATTGCCCACCCCATGCTAAAGGTAGATGTCAACACAGGGGTAGGCAAAAGTCTGCAGGTTAGCCTGCTTGTGACCATTACAAGATCAAGGGCATCGGCATCATGGGAAAGAGTGTTTCTGTGTTCTTCCTCTGTAGAGAGCATTTGTGCAGACAGATAGATACTCCATAGTTGTTTCCTAGTCACCAGGTCTTGCTCTGATAAGAATAAAGCTATTCCTGGTGCTGAGTTGGGTTTAGGAACTGAGAGGGCCTGAGAGTCTCAGAACAGAAACTCAGAAAATGTGTCACAGGGATGTTAAGTCTGAACAAACTGGAGGAAGAATGCAAGACTTCTCCAGGTGGGTGGAGAATTTGGACAATCTGCACTTGGTCCTGGAATTCTTGAAGCGTCTCCAAGGGTGATGTGCCTAATTGTACATACATGTGGCCTTGTCCCCTTGTTTCAGTGAGGCAGTGTCTCATTATGTAGTCCATACTGGTCTTCAACTGGGGATATGTCTGCCTCTGCTTCCTAAGTCCTGGAATTAGGCAAACCTGGGTGTCCTTGACTTCTCATCATACCCAATGTTGCAAATAGTATCCCTATTTTAACTCCGATGATTGCAATGTGTGGGGCTAAAGGGACAAAGGGCTTAAATTAAGCAGAGGCCAGGACGACCATTCAGCGAGTGCTACAATGTTTGCTAGGCATGCTTGAAGCTTTGAGTCCAATCCCTGGCTCCTCAAACTGAATATAGAAACAAGAGTTGCTAAACTGTCTGCACTTTGAGTTCAACTAAGGTATTATATAATAACTAAACTGCAAATGAACCATATTTTAAAAAAAAAATCTAATAAGTTAATTCCAGTCAGAACTAAGAGAGTACTGTTTTAAACTCTCTGTTTTGACAGAACTTCAACGCTACAGCTAAGTCGCAAGAGCAGCACAAAGTCTTTCTCTATTCCTTTCATCTAGAGGCTTGAAATGTGAACATTTTACCACGTTTGTTCTTTCTCTTCATTTGAGTGCTTGAGAAAATTCTGCAGACACAATGGCTCTGGGCCTGTAAATTCATCAGGATGTGTTTCTTGAAATCAAGGACACCCAAATGCACAAGTACAGTTTGATCACCGACCTCAGAAAAATAGCGGTAATACAGTATAATTATTTGATCCATGGGCTTAAGTCCTGACCTCAGCCTTTATAGGAAAACAAAACCCCAGAGCTTGCACTGCCTTTGTTGGTGCCTCTCTCTGCCCCTTTAACTCAGTCATAAAAAGCAATGCCTGTATACAAGCCACAGGAACAGATTAAAGAATCAAAAATATTACAGAGGTCCCAGTTTTCCTTTCATCTTTGTGACTAGAATTTCATATAAATAAAATTTTTAGTTGGTTCCATGGTTACCTGTTCAAAGACTACATTTCCCAGACTGTCTTTGGGCAATGGGGAGGAAATAATAGAGGAAGCAACACCAAGGACTTCTCGATTCAGTCCTTAAGGGGAAGGAATTGGCTTTCCTTTTAATTTATTCATATATATTTGCATATGTATGTGTGCATGGTATATATGTATCTGTATGCATGTTTGCATATGTGGGTACCTGTGTTTGTTTAGGTGCACATGAGTGTGTATGTGTGCCCAAGTTTGACATCAGTCCTCCATGTTCTCTACCTTATGTATTGAGGCAAAGTCTCACCCTGAACTGGTACCTTGCAGTTTCAAGCAGCTTGCTTTAGTGATTCTCTGTCTCCTATGTGCTGGGATTACATCTGGGCCACATATTCTTTGCAAGGCACATGTTTTACCCTCCGCACTGTCCCTCCAGCCTTCTGTTCCTGAGTTCAGTGTAGGATAAGGATTTGAAGGGTGGTAGCAGGTTTGCAACTTGGACCAAAGAACTGACCCGGGTCTCTGATAATTGCCAACCAGCCATAGCAGCCCTTGGCTTCCTCACTCAGCCATTTCTTCTCCACACCCTCTCTAAAAACACAGTTAGACAACTGGTCTCACACCTAGAAAAGGGAACATTAAATAATTAATTTTTAGCAAATATTAATACTATTTTTTTAAATGAGGGACAAAAAGCTATCTGATCTTGTGTGAGACACTGAGATCTTGGGTCTCTTCCATACAGCAGTTGTACAGTGACCAGACCCAGGCAATTGTTTAAATCTTTATTTAAGGATTTGCTCACATCTCTGGGAACTTATCTGCCAAAGCAGAGGGAGAGCCTGGTACTTCACACTGTAACAATGTGGCTCACTTGCGGCTGAGACCACAGGTGTGGTCTGAGAAGCTTCTCCAGAAGCCTCCCTGATAACATTAGCGTGGGTCCTGAAACTAAACTTTGACCAAAAAGATTATCTGTGCCCTTAAAAAGAAGGCAAGGCAAACTGAAGAAAATGCACAGAAAACAGAAGGAGAAATCTTACAAATGTTCTTTAGCAAATTGAAGCTAAAATGTAGATTTTACATAGGGACGTCCTTCCCTCCTTCATTTTCTACTTCCTTCCCTCCCTCTTTCCTTTACTTTCTATCCCTTTAGTCTTAGTGAGGCTCAAACCCAGAGCCTCTAGCCTGCTAGGCAAACTCTCTACCACTGAGTCATCCCTCCAGCCATATTTTCTGTTTCTTATGGACCACTCTTACTATTTTTTCCTTAATTGCTTTCTTCAGAAAAGGTGTTTCTAGTCTCATACCAGTAATCTTTCTGGTTAGCTAAAATAGCCTAACTTTAAACTCCTTAGCTGCTTGTTAAATGCCTCTTTATTCCCCAAATCTTTGTATGAGAGAAGAAATTCTAAATTGCTGTATAGGTCTATTAACATTTCTACTCATCTTTGGTGAAAGCACATTTGATATTTTGTCACATACAATTCTTGCCCAAATTTCCCTTCCTGTAAGTTAACACACTGTGAAAGACTACTGGCCCTAACCTGCATATTCCAGAGTTTCACAGATGTCCTCCTGTTGGACATCTGGGCTACCTAAAGTGACATTCAAAAGCTGTCAATGGACTGAAATCAAGGGCAGAGCTCTGGTGAATTTGTGCTGTGTATCTAAGAATAGTCATCTTTCTCTCTCTCTCTCTTGTTAATTCTTATTTATTTATTTATTTATTTATTTATTTATTTATTTATTATTTTAATATTACTTACAGCTTATTTACTTTGTATCCCAGCTGCAGTCCCCCTCTTATTCCCTCCCAATCCCACCCTTCCTCTCTCATCTCCTCCCTGCTTATCTCTAAGTCCACTGATAGGGGAGGTCCTCCTCCCCTTCCATCTGACCATAGTTTCTCAGGTCTCTTCAGGACTGGTAGCAATGTCCTCCTCTCTGACTGCAGGAACTTTGCAGTTTGCCTAGGAAAGTGTGAATCAGCAGAGACTGTCTTGGCTCAGAGTGGGAAGAAACATGTGATGTGGTTATATTATTTGACCTCTTTCTGTGCCTACACCAGTATAAATGGGACTCAGGGGTATTTGCTCTGTGGTGAATTTTATTTAGACTTACTGATGACTTTTGGACTAGAAACAGCAATACCTACGTGAGGAGTGCAGAATTTGGAGTTTTGAACTCTGAAAGCATGGCGGAAATTAGCTCTTTGCCCTGCCCTGGAGCATCTGTATCCCTGGAAAGTTGCTTCCTACTACATGTGGAATAGGACCCAGAGTCCTATTCAGCTTTGTTCACAGCTGCCGTTGTGGTCCTTTCTTCTCCCTGTGGAGGTGTTTATAAAATGATATGCATATTTATATACATCTCAACCTTATGCTTCACTTATATATTTGAGGAAATACGGGCTTGGGATGTAGCTCAATGGAATAGCTCTTGTTAGCATGTGTATGCCCTGGGTTTGATCTCCAGAATCCCAAACAAAAGGTAGAGTGGGAACCTCCAGATAGATTGAGTTATTTTTAATGTAATATTTATTGGATATTCACTTGCTCTGTGATATTATTCCTTGTGTGTGGCGTCACAGATATTAGAAAAAGCTGAGTTTCCATCTCCATGGGACTCACAGTCTTATCCATAAACACATGTTCATAGGTATGAATGTAGACTAAAGAGAGATGGGAGATACTGAGGGTTTGTGAGATGGCTCAGTAGATAAACGTGCCTGATGCCAAGCCTGGCTCCTTGAGTTCAATTCCTAGGACCTACATGGTCCTCTAACCTCCACACATTTATGCTGGCATTCATGGCCATTCCATATACACATAAATACATGTAATTAAAAAATAAAGTATTGATACTGCCATTTTTCTTTTATTTTAATGATATGACTTACTGTGCTTTGTTATACACCCTTAGCCTTCATTAGGGTTTCTCCTTTAATATAAAAAGAAAGGGGGAAAAAGATTCAGTTCCATTGTGGTTCTGATTCCAAAATGGGAAACGGTCTGGAAATAGAAAATCTGCTTATAGCAGGAAACTTTTGTCAGTGACAAGTGTAGCCTCTGGGTAGGACAAATCTCCCTATAGCTTTTCAATGAGTCAGTTTGTTTAGGCCTCATAGCAACACTAGGAAATACCATTTCTACCTTCATTCTGCAAATGAGAAAAGTGATGCACAGGACAGACTGACAACTGGTCCCACGGCCACGCTAATGAGAGACCAGGATTCACACCCAATGGCTAGGCTCCAGGATTTCTGCTTTTAGCTCTTTCTCTATCCACTGGTGGGGTTGGGTGTGGGGTTGGGTGTCTGTGACAGGAAACACTCCAGTCATTCTGGAATTCCAGCTCAATTCAACTTAAATTTTCTTCCATTGTTGGGAAATAATGCCTATGAATAACCAGGAAATTCATTAATTGCTGCTTATTTTGGTTCTTAACATCTTCATTCAACTTCAGGAGCTGCAAGATCTTAACTTATTATGACTTGTTTATGGTATTTGTTTGTTGAATTGGTGTGGTGTAGATTTCGGGGTAAGGTTAGGGTATTGATTTCAACTGGTCACCCTTGCCCTACCCTGGGGCCAGGCATCAATCCACTTGTTTGCTATAACACAATACTCAATATGAGACAATGAGTAAAGAAAAGAGGTGTAGCTATCTCACAAGTCTACAGGCCCAAGAATATGGCACTAACATTTACTTGGTTCTGATGGGCACTGTGTAGTTACATAACAGCGTAGTAGATGACATCATGACAAGAACTAGTGCAAGAGGAATGGACTGCATAGGAGTCAAGAAATGGGAGAATCCAGATGCCAGGATTACTGTATGTTTTTTACATTTTAATAAAGTAGTCTTATAGTTCATTCTCACAGGAACCAGCAAGACTTTTGAGAGAACATCAATCCTATGTGAGGATAGTGGCCACAATATCCTCATTACCTTCTGCTGTCCTCTGCTCTCAAAAGCTCGACTACCCCTTTGCATCACCACACACCAGTATGTGAATCTTTGTTGGACACGCTTAAACCATATCCCAAACATAAGGAATCAAACCCAAGCACTTAGGAAGTGAGTGAAATGCACACAGTTGGGTCTGGGAATGAGGAAAGCTTCCTTGTCTTCTCGTCTATTCTAACAGTCAGTCCAGTGCATTTGACATCCCATTCTTTTTAAGGACAGAAGCTTCTCATTAAGTAAATTAACCATTAAGTCAAGAACACGAATGTCAATATAGATACAGGCTGATAATTTGCCAGCCACTGAAGCATCCAGGGCTCAAAGGACCCAAAGACCTTGCATGTCATTTACACAGCAGGGGACTGAGACGTGGCAGGGAGGGTCTGGGCCAACACCCAGCTCATAGGATCCCACACAATAGTCCCAGATGAGATTTCTCTTCTACCTTTAGAAATGGATGCTCCTTGGCTTCAAACTGTGAACATATCTAAATGTTTAGGTCACATTTGACTGTTTTATTTCCATTTAAAAATAAATGGCATTATATTTTACTTGTAACTTAGCCTAATGTTGCCTTGATATTGAGAGAGAGACAGAGAGAGACAGAGAGAGAGAGAGAGAGAGAGAGAGAGAGAGAGAATCTTTGATCATTTGTCATGGTGTGGAAAATTGACAGTGGCTTCAATTAACAGATGAGAGCCCAGAGGATTTCTCAGCCTGATCTTCCCCCCATTGCTCTCCCTAATTGAGTCAAGGAAAACAGCCTTAGCAGGGACCTTGGATGGCTGCCGGATGAAGCCATCTCTGTGTGAGTGAAGCTAAAATCTCTGCAGTGCTCTGAGATTTCTCCTCCATGCTGTTCTCACAGGCTGCTGAAGCATAGCAGACCAAGGCTGATGGCATTAGTGAGATGTAGTAGGGAAAGCACGGGACTGGAACCTGGGAGGCATGAGCTTCAGCTGGCTCTTGCTGCAGCCAGCTTTGAGGGGTTGGGCAGGCTTCTTTCCATTTTCAGAGTTCACATTCTGCATCTGTACACGTGTGAACCATAGTCTCTTTCATTTCATGGTAAGTCTGCCATAAAAAAAAAAAAAAGACAAAGGCACCAGAAGGGGACAGGCTTGGAGAATCCTTGTTTAAGGTACATATAGCTGATATCTTAGGGATAGAATTTTTATGTGTCTTTGGCTCATAAGGAGGATTATTAGAGAGCAAGATGGTTTAGAAACATTTCTGAGGTTCCTCTCTATCCCAGCTAAAGTCGTCCACTCCAAAGATGGAGTCAAGACTGTCTGTTTGATTTTGGATCAGAGTGCAGCAACAATAGAGACTGTGTCTTGTCCCTGGGTGTGTCTCTCTAGTGCACTTCAGCCTTACATCTTGTCCCAAGTGGGCACACTGTTAATATCCATTAAACATACTATATGATACATGCTTAAAATGGTTAATAATAGGTTCTGCTAATGTTATTTTTATAAAAATGTGTTTGTTTCTCAGTTTCTCTCTTAACCCAGTTATCACACAAATAATTGAGACTCCATAATATCATTTTAACAAGTGTCACAGCACAATCTTGAGCAATATTAACTTTATTCTTAATCCTCTAAACTAATTTGGCTTCCTCCCAGCATGCAGCCCAGATATACTTGCACTTAGTAGCTTTCTTTGCTAAGCTCTTTCCCAGATACTTCCTGGACATCTCTGCCTTGGCTCAATCCTGTTACTTCCTCCCCTAACTCTTCATCCTCTGGCTGGCAGGAAGTCTAGCCCTATTCTCTCCCCTGCTCAGCAATTGGCTGTAAGTTGCTTTATTGGCATGTCAGGGGACAATTGGGGAGCAATGTTTATACAACACTGAGATAGGAGATTCTTAGAACAAGTATAGCAACCAGATATGGGGGAGGGGAATACAGAAGTTAGCATTTGAATTACACAATAACTTTATGCCTACAAAGTTCCTTTTAAAAATTTTTATATTATTATTTTATTTATATGGGTGTTTTGTCCCATGCTGGTGGAATAGGAGCTACAGATTGTTCTGAGCTGCCATGTGGGTGCTGGGAATTGAACCCAGGTCCTCTGGAAGAACAATCAGTGCTCTTAACTCTCTGACCTCCTCACTGATCTCCTTGACTCCTTATGAGCCAGACACTTACAAAAATTTTATCCCTAAGGTATTAGCTCTGTGTACCTTACACAAGGATTCTCCAAGCCTGTCCCCTTCAGGCTTTGTTATCTTTTTCTTTCTCTCTCTCTTTCTCTCTCCCTTTCTTTCTTTATGGCAGAATCACCATGAACTAAAAGAGACTGTGGCCCACATGCACAGATGCAGAAAGTGTACTCTGAAGATGGTAAGATGTCTGTCCAAGATACAGCAGTGCCGAGTTGGCCTTCAGGTTGTTGTTGAATGTGTCTTATGAGTAAAACTTGGTCAAGGAATGATTCTCTTCAAGTTTATCACACAGTTGGTAGTAGCTTGGGTTTTTCTGAGGTTCCTGGCTGTGGACTGCAAACATCCCTTTGTCCCTTGCTGCCTTGAGGGCTTTCTCATGGGGAAATGTGTCACTTTTAGCATGTCTATTGGTTACACAGATCAAGGCCTGGTTCAACGCATCTAGAAAACTATAAGGATGTGACCGCCCAGAAGTATGGATTGCTGTGAGACATCTCAGAAAGAGACAGAGCTTTTTGTCCCAAATGGAAAGTAGCTTTGAGAAGAACTTTCTAGGAGAATGGTGCCCAGTATCAGGGAATGTTTTCCTTTACGCATTTTCTATGGTTTGGATATTTATGCCTAAAATTCATTCATTGAACTTGAATATTTATCCCCAGATTCATATGTTGAAATCTAATGAAATCTATTCTCCAATGTAATATAACCAGGTAGGGCCTCTAGGAAGTGACTGGGTCATGAGGGCCAAGGCCTCCCCAGCAGGATTAATGGCCTTTTTAGAAGAGCCTGAGGGAGCTCTTGGCAAGTGAGGACCCAGTAACGAATTGCCAAGTGTGGAGCTGGGGAGATAAATGGGTTAGTAAACTGTGTTACAAGTGCAAGGGACCCGAGTTGGGTCTCCAGAACCCATGAAAAAACAAACAAACAAACAAAAACATCCAAACAAGAAAACAGGCCCAAACCAAACATTGGTGGCACGCACTTGTAATCCCAGTGGTGGGTAGGCCTATATCGGAAAATTCCTGGATCTTCTAGGCCTGGCAATCTAGCCTGCTTGATGAGTGTCAAGGCCGTTGAAAGACCCCATCTCAAGTAAAAGATGTATGGTGCCTGAAGAATGACACTCATGGCTGTCTTCTGACTTCTATATCCATACCATACACATGTGCACTACTCTACAAATGCGTGCGTGCAAACACACACACACACACACACACACACTAAATATGAGGAACGAGTTCCTGTCAGATACCACATCTGTCACTGCCTTAATCTTGAACTTCCCTTCCTCTGAGGCCTTCAGCAACACATTCCAGTTGTTTAGCCGTGTGAGGCATTTGGTTATAGCAGGCCCTAATGCAGGAAGACACAAATTCCTTTATTGATGCTTTGGAATTTTAATCCAAATGCTTTTTGCAATTTTATGTACATGGTTTTGGCTAGCGTAACTTCTGACTATTTGCAAGAAAGATGAGCATCGTGTACAATTAGGAGCGTAGAATGCAATCTTGGCCTTAAGCCATCAAATTTTCTAGGCTCCAAGTAGCAAATTAGAATCAAAGTTTCTAATTTTTGCTTTATAAGCATGCATTATTTTCAGCACATTGAAGGTGGGTGTCAGGAGGGCAGAAGAGTGCCTAAGGCACGCTGAAATGAGAGATTAAAAAAAAAAAGCTACCAGCTTGTGGTTACTTCTCTGTTTATAAATTATACTTGCATGTTGTTCACATAAGTGATTTTCCCATTAGTTAGAGCAGAAGTCATCAAGGAATGACAGATAATGCTATTATTTCCCAGAACCTGGTAAATAAATTGACATGAGGAACACATTTCCAAGAGGAGAAGTATTAGAGTCAAAGGGTCAGACTTGGGCTGTCTTGACTTAAGGTACAGTACCATGCAAGGCCTCTGATCACAGTTCTGCAGCTCTACTTACTCGGTATCTAAATGGGAGTTTTCTGGTAATGTTGGAGAGTCCTATGGGAGGGGTGGTGATAGTTAAGGGTGTCTCTAATCCATGAAGTAATCAGCCCATGCTGATTGAAAAAGGCTACTCCTTTTAACTCAGTTTGTGTGTGTAGCTCAGAGGTCAAACCTGAGTCCAACTTGTTTTGTAAGATAGTATACCTCACTGGAGCCTGGGGCTTGCTGATTTGACTAGACTAGCTGGCTAGTGAGCCCCAGGCATCCGCCTGTCTCCAACTCCCCACTACTGGGATGATGGGTGCACACCACCATGCCTGGCAGTTTTTCATGGGTAACTTCAAGTTTGTGTGGCAAGGCCCCGAGTCACCAGCTGAGTGTTCTCTCCAGCCCTGCCACTGTTCTTTCTGCACATAAAACAGGTCTGCAGAGTTTTTGTTAATATTAGGTTTCACATAATCACACTCTCATTTGGAGAAAAGATTTAGTAGCTTCTAAAAGAAAAAAGGAAATCTGTACCCTCGGGGACAGTGCAATTGGAAGCTCAGAGGGCTGAGTGAACACTCCAAGTTTGGAAGCCAACAGGGTGAGAAGAGATAGTGAATGCACAGTCCCTTCTGATTATTCTCCTTCGAGGAAACTGAATTCTGCCTCCAATAAATTTGCTTTGGGTTAAAATGCCGTTAACTGCTGGAATTACTCAGAATGTTCTTCCTAAGACTTGTCTGTCTTCTAGCAGAGAATTCTTTATCCTAAATTGGCTTGACACTTACCCTGGTGGAGGGTTTCTCCTTTGTGTCTGGACTATTCTTTACTGAGGGGGACTGTCCTGTTCGTGGTAGGATGCTTAGTGGTGCTTCAACCTCCTACTGTCATTTAATCATAAAGGACACCTTGTTTCCTACCCAACTCTCTTAAAAAGTTTGCATTTTCCCTCCTGTGTGTCTCCAGGCATGTCCCAGCTATAGCCAAAAGCCTTCATTTGAAAGGATGTCCCTAATCTATCACAGCTGTGACATATGACACTCTAAATTAAGAAGCCTGGGCTTTGGCTGTTCCCAAATGAACAGGCCACGTGCTGACCTTATGATCAGTCACTTTGGGGTCACTGAGGGTCAAGGGGCATCTGTTTGTCATTTCCTGTCAGAGCAGTGCTATTTACAGAAATGGCCAGGGAGTATGCAAGGATGGGGTGGGAGCTCTTTCTCAGTTGTCTCCATTGGTAGTTTCTGGGAAAGGAGTCGAGGAAAAGAAAGTGACTAGTGGTGCTGAATTAAGAATGAAGAATCCAAGGATGGTGTGTAGTTCAGTTGGTACAGTGTTTGCCTCACATATACAAGGCTCCATGTTCAACCCCTAGCACTGCATAAATTGGGCATAGTGATACTTGTTTGTGATCCTAACGCTCGGGAGATAGAGACAGGAGGGTCAGACAGGAGGGTCAACCTTGTAGTCAAGGTTATCCTTGACTACATAGTGAATGTGGGGAACACCTGGGCTTATATAACTGTTAGGATCCACCCACATTTCAGAACCAGGTCCACCCCAGTGTGCCTTCAGGGACTCAGCCTTCAGGGGCCACATCATCATGAGCTGCCAAATACATAACCTTTAAAAGGTCCCTGCCACTCTCTCACTCTCTTTGTCTCTGTGTCTATGTCTCTGTTTTTTTCTCTCTCTTTCTCTTGTTTCTACTATGAGGTGGGCTTTTGCTTCCTCCCCCCCCCCCCAGCAAATCTCTTGTCTGATCTGTTCTGTGGTGTGATTTGTGGCATTCCTTGGCCCCATCTGGTCCACCAAAGAACTCTTCCACCATCAAAACCCTAACAATGACACCTCATCTTAAAAAAGAAAACAAAGAAAAAAATCTCAACACTGAGAGGCTGAGGTGGAACAATTGTGGCTGGGGTGGGGGGGGGGCAATTCAAAACCAAGTCAAACCAAACAAGCCAAGACTGACAAGTGGCATGTGGTTCTGTGACCAAGTTGTTCTCTGGGGAGAAGCCTAGGAGCATCCTTAGTGCTGATGGAGGACAAGAATAGGACCTTCATCAGGGAACAGGAGAACCGACCGGGTCCCCTGCTGTCATGGCATGAGAAACAGATGCATAGAAAAGTAGAATTCGATGCTTCCAGTGGGAAGAACTCTGAAATACCAAGGGGGAAGAAGATAAATTTATTACTAGGTTACCTTTTATTATAACCGAACATCTTCAAAGAGTGTAGTTGATAATGGCAGGAATAGCCTGGGCTAACTGATGCAAGGGGAGCTTGGCATCTTACAGATGGTGGTTAAAAAGGTGACAGTAATGACCATCATTACGACAAATACTGTGAGGCTGTTGCATGGCTTGTGTATATCCGGTGTAAAGAAGAGAACCAGGGTAAGTAGGAAGTTGGTTTAGGTTTGCAAGCTTACAGCCAAAGGGCAGCCTATTTTAGATCAGCTGCTAATTGTCTGGATAACTCTCTCTGCCCTCATATTAGTTCCCCAGGGCTGCTGTAATGAACTAGGTGGCCCGAACACCAGGAAGTTATCCTCTCGTGGGGTTGGAGGTTTGAAGTCTGAAGTCAGGTTGTTGAGGTGTAAAGCTGCTTCCTCCTGTGCACCTTCAGGATGCATCCTGTTGCCATGGCTTGCCTCCTCAGAACAGGCAGGGTAGGACTGCGTTGGGGGCCTATGGAAGCTTGGGTTAGGGAGCTGCTGCTGAACAATGGACCCTCACAGCAGTGGGTTTTTTTTTCTTGTTTGTGCTAAAAATGCCCCTCCTGTGTGGAAGAGAAGGCCAATTGAGAGGCTGTGAGTGGAGATGACAGGGCTTGGTCACAGATTGCACAGATTGGGGGTTGAAGGCCAGAGAGTGGCTGATGATGACTGATTTCTTGCTTCAGAGACTGGCAGAGTTACTGACAGATGTGAGGAAGTTGGGAAGGTGACCCATGCTGGGAGGGTGGCTGGTAAATTTTAGAGGTGGATTCTAAAGTCAGGAGTGAAGAAAGCTCCTTCCATATAATATAGCCACAGTGGCTTAGCATTGTGAGGCTAGTTTCCGTGTGTGTGTGTGTGTGTGTGTGTGTGTGTGTGTGTATGTGTGTGTATGTGTATATGTATATATATATTTGTGTGTGTTCATGGGTTAGGGAGGACTGATTGTGTCACTTTCTGGTCTTTAGATGATGTCAGCAGTTTTAAAAAATCTAAAAGATTCTAGTTGCCCCTGTTTGTGATAGATCTGCAGAGCAATTTCTGTCTACAATTTGTAAATGGTGTGTGTGGCTTTCAGTGACTTCTTATTGTCAGGGTTGGGAAAATATACAACTTCTTAGGCTTATTCAATAATTAGTGGGTAATAAACTCCTCCAAAGCACTTCTGTCATTTCTCAAGTACCAAATGTTTGACTTCTCACATATCTGTTTCTCCCCATCTTTGACTGCTATCCAACCATTTAACTGGTTAATATGAGCACCAAGATAAATACATAGAGACCTTTTAACCCAGAGACTTTGAGTGACGGCTCGGACTAAACCGCCGGTTATTACCAGAAGAAAACACAAAGGCAAGCCCTTAACAAAGTTAGACACAGACATGTTTTGAAGGTCAGGTAATTTATTTATTCTTTTTGAGGGGAAAAGAAGAGCAAAGAACTAAATTTCATTAATTACATGTATATTTTCAGTCCCAGGAAGAAATACCCACCTAGAATTTCAGTACTAGAAATCTGAATGGAATGACGTGAAGCTTTGTGAGTCGTCAAAGAGGTCTAGACAGTGTGAGTTTTCCAAATTAAAGTTGTTTTTGTCTGCCTCCCAGACCTTTGTGGTTTGTCACAAAAATGATCTCCACTACAATGATTTTGTACAGTGTCAGTGTTTCTGATCAGACACAAACACCTGAAAAAATATATACCACTCCATCAGTGTGCATTCACCAGGAAATCAAAACACTGTCAAGAACTTGTGGTCTGTACTTTCTAGCAAAATAGGATACTTGAGTGTCCAAGAGCTTTGAAACCATAGTTCCTGCACACACACACACACACGTGTGCATGCACACACGCATATGCACACTGTGGATATTTGCACACATGTACAGAGTTACAATGTCTAAAAGAAAAGGTCCAGCAGGAAGGCTGAGGAGTAGGAGAACAAGAACCAGAAAAGAGTCCCAGGGGCAGACTACGTCATCAGTGAGATTTCTTCTTGTCACTTCCTCAGCTCAATATTGAGTTGTTCCCGTACTCTCAGGAGGGTGCTATATTAATTTAATAGACACTTTTGCTGGAAATATTTTTCCCCTGCTCATGCAGATTTTATGACTCTGCCTCTTTCCCAAAGTGAAGCATTAGGCACTTGGTGGGCTCCCACACTTGGTTGTAGGAAAGTCAGCTAGCATTTGCTAAGGCAGACCCTGGGTCCAGAAGGGAGAGACATGACCTGGTGGGTAAGGTGTCTGGGTTAAATTCGGGGCTCTGTCTTGATCTTCAGGTTTGTTCTCTGGCATTCCCCAAGAAAGGGATTCTCACTTTGAGCAGTCTGATTAATGAGCAGGTCTGTTGGGGAATTGTTAAGGGTGGTCAAGATATCCCTGGAGAATTTGGAAAGAGTGCACTAGTAACTCCAGGAGCCCACAGAATCCTTAGGTGGAGATTCTAAATGAATACCCCTCTCCAGAACCTTCCCCAATCCACTCAGTAAATACTGGGCCCCGATAATGTCAATGAGGGGTGACTGTTGACTGCTGATTGGTAGGGTTCCTGGTGGCTGGGTATTTTCACTTCTCTGACCACTTTTTTTTTTTTCCACAGGCTGCAATAACCCATGAGTGCAAGGACTGGATAAAGATTCATCCAAATGAATTCTTAGCTCTAACCCTGCCTCTCCTAAACATAAACACCGCATCTGAGGTCGTTTTCCCGTGGAATAGCAATGACTAATGTCATCATTTCTTCCAATTTCTCTCGTGACTCTTGGTAACGGGCCACAGTTTCCTGCCCTGTAAAGGCAGCCTCTATCCATTCCTGCTGCCTTTCTGGAGTTTCTGTTTTTCTGCCCCTGCTACTCCCCTCCTTCCATTCCATCCTACCTTGGCCATCCCATTGTGCTCTCCTCCACTTCTTCCTCCTCTGTGGCCACATGGATGTTTAGAAGATCTATATTGGGACATTGGCAAAGTGTTGCTGAGACAGAAATACTAGTTTTAAATTTCTGTCCATAAAAAGTTGGATTGGGACTCCTATGGAAATTTTTGCAGATTATGAAAAAATATTTCACTGTGAAAGATACTTAGAAATAGTCTCAAATTGGCCACAATAAAAATGAAAGCAAGATGCCTTACATATGATCATAGCATGTATGCTGAGGGAGAGGTAAGTTTAGCCAGTTCTAGGAAATATAAAGGGCCTTCCATCTACTGAGTGAAGGGGAATGTCTTTATTATCGGAGCTTCAGCTTTCCTGGCTTGCAGTTGTAGTTAAAGTTATCACATAACTTTTCTTTGGAGGCACACAGAAATGCCTTTTCGCTACAGGTCGAAATCATCAGACCAAAGAAATATTCCATCCAAATCTTGGTTAGGGAACCAATGAGTTCACTGGGCTTAGTTGCAAGAGTCTGACTTAGGCAGCTTCATTCCTGAAAAGCCCCACCCGGGCACAGGTGATAAGCCATAATATTTACACTGCTGGGGTCCCAAGAGCAGTCAACTTCTCACTTCCTATATACTCTAGCAGTTCATACGGCCACATACATCTGGAGTGCAGAAGAAAATGCCTAGCTGGAATCTGAGGTGAAGGTCTGCTGACCACCCCCTTTCTACGAGGGAATGGTAAAAGTCATTGTGTAGGGCTCCTGGGGGTAATCACAGGTGTTCCATCAAGTGAGCCAAACATTATATACCAGATCACACACAGACCGGAAATCTCTCAAAAATGGGGCTTGGTAATAAGCTTCCAGGGGCTAGTACCAACCAGTTGTTTAAATATGATTAGGGAACTTTTCATTCAAAGGGAATATATTTTATTTTTCAGGTGGGTAGCAGGCCCATGAGAGGAAAGGAGTTAACCGTTATCGAGCTATTATGATTTCAAAGTTTAGCGTATAATTACTTTATTTAATCATTTGCAAAAATCTATATGGATAAGTATTAGGATTAACAAAAAGCTGGTATAACGAACACCTGTGTTTTGGTGACTTAACACACAGATTATTTTTTCCAATACAGACAGTTCAGTTTGGCTTTGGCACTATGGTATCAATGATGGGAATAGGTGAACGAGTTGGATCACCACTTCATTCAGATACTCAAGGACTCAGAGAGACAGAAACTCTGCCTTCTAGAACATACACCTACCAACACCCAGACAGAGGAGTGAAAAGAGCATGGAGAAAAGTGAGTGTGGGAGTTTTCTATGATTGTGCCTTAGAAGTTATACAGTATTGTATTCGTGGCCATTTAACTGATAAGATCTGAGTCTCATGGATCCTCAAAGACTTTTTTCTTACATATAAAGTGCCTTAGGACTTAGGATCTCCTAGAACAGTGCTTCTCAACCTTCCTAATGCTGTATGACCCTTTAATACAGTTTCTCATGTTGTGCTGACCCCCAACCATAAATTTATTTTTATTGTTACTTCCTAACTACAATTTTGCTACTGTTGTGAATCATAATGTAAATATTTTTGGATATGGAGGTTTGCTGAAGGGGTCATGACCCACAGATTGAGAACTGCTGTTCCAGAAGTTCCTGATGAAAACACTGTGGTGTCTTTAATTGCCATTTATTGAGCATTGTGCCTTTTACAATGTGAGTATATGTGGGTTATATTATCCCACAAGGGCCACATAAACAAACTGAGGCCCAGAGTTATTCTGTAACATGCCTAACAAGAAGGAGGCTGGGGTAGTTTAGTTTGCAAACTCATGTCTTCATACTCATTTGTTTCAACACACTGTAATGCTTTTCACCCAGGTCCCCTGGAGAACCAGCCCTGTGTTCATAACG
The DNA here is from genome assembly GCA_028658305.1 of Pachyuromys duprasi. Taxonomy (NCBI): domain Eukaryota; kingdom Metazoa; phylum Chordata; class Mammalia; order Rodentia; family Muridae; genus Pachyuromys; species Pachyuromys duprasi. Next base: position 54,601,241 of record CM053751.1, read on the forward strand.
ACAACTGGATAGAACCTGGAGGAGGGTCAGAGCAACAGGCTGGAAACTTTTGCTAGAGTAGATTTCATTGTTAATTAAGCACAGTCTTCTTCTAAAAAAATCACCTCTCTCATCTCCTGAGAAAGCTTGACTGAAGTCTCAGTAGCCAAGCAAGCCTTTAAATCACAGACTATTTGCTGTACCCCACTACACAGTCAGAGCTATTCTTTAGGTCAGGGTTGGGGGAGTTGGGTACCATCACCATAAGGTTGGGAACGTTACTACAGTGGAACTCATTATGCTGGGAAGAGGGAAGGGGTACCATGGGCTTGTCCTCTTTAGGCTTTCAGATGACTTGGAGAAATGGAAAATAGATTTGTAAAAGATAACAAAGCAGGCTGAGTTTGTTGGGAGCCGAAGGTCCTAAGCCAATAATAAGTGTTGCCGGATGGCTGGGAGATAGATAGGTTTTGAGTAGTTGCTAATATCCTGGCCTCAGTCCTGGGTGATTTCATATGTTATCACATCCATCCTAGAGGGATTCAGCAGTGGGAGTAATTGCTGAGGATTGGGATGGCCAACAAGTCAGAGAGGAGGCAAGGCTTGAGCTGGGTTGAATTATGAGGTGATATTTTTCAACAGTAATGAAGGCTGGCTGTGTGAAACCTGGAGCATAATTCCTCACTGGCTGGCTGCTCCAGATAGCAATAGCTCCAGCACCCCTCAGAATGGAATTTTTCTCAACCCGTGAAGATGTGTGAGGTGTGCCTGGCAGGTAAGAATCCTTTCATTTGCCTTCCATCCATTGCTCTAATTAAGCACACTATGCTTTTCTTAGCTCTTCCAAGTCTCCAGAAGTTCTGAGACATTACCGTGGCAGCTTTACTGACAGTTTACAGAGTGGAAGTTATGCAGGCAGGGAGAGAGAGATCTCTGAAGTCCCTTTTCACAATGGGAATGGGAATAGAGGCAAGGAATGGGGTCAGGCTGAAGCATAGAAGAAAGCATTGAAACAACACTTATTTCTCTTTTAAATACTTTCTTGTATACATATTTATTATTTTGTGTGTATGTATTATTATGTATGTGTTTGTGTATTTGATTTATGGATGTATGACATGTGCATGATATATGTGATGTGTGTATGATATATATATATATATATGATGTGTGTAAGTGATGTGTACACATTCATAAAGAGTGTATTTGTGTGGTATGTATACCATTCATGTGCATGCATGTGCACACTTGCCACCAAGCATAGGCAGAAGTCAAAGGTCACCCTTGGGTGCTAGTTCTTGCCTCCTGCTTTCTTTGAGTCAGGAGGTCTCCCTTTTGTTGTTTGCCATTGCATACGCTAGACTAGTTCCCCCTTAGGCTTCTGGGGATTCTCCTGTCTCTGTCACTCATCTCTTTTCTCAACAAAGGAGCACTGAGGTTACAAATAGATGCTACCAGGTTGTCTTTTATGTGGGTTCTGGGCATTCAGACCCAGGTCTTCATGTTTGCATGGATGTCCTAGTTTCATTTCAGTTTCTGCGACAAAATACAAGGATGAAAAGCAACTTACAGAAGAAAGGGTTTATTTCGGTTCTCAATTCCAGATTCTAGTCCACCAGAGCAGGGAAGTCAAGGTGGCAGAAACTTGAAATGGCTTGTTACATCACACCCACAGCCAGGAGCAGAGAAGGTAAATGTATGCGCAACTTGGGTTGAGCTCACTTTCTCCATTCCTTGATAGGGAATGATGCCGCCATCAATGGCTGGGTTCTTCCTATCTCAAGTAACATAATCAACGCAATTCCCCACAGGCGTGCTAACACGCCAAGCTGATCTAGGCAGTCAGTCCTTCACTGAGTCTTTCTTCTCAGCTCATTTTAGATTGTATCAAGTTTTCTTTTTTTTTAATTTTATTTTTTTAGCTAATCATCACACAGAACAAGCACTTTACTCACTGGGCCGTCTCAAGAGCCCTCTTGTTATTTGAGCCCCTTTCCCCATGTATTTTGTTTCTTCAACAGAATTGAGTATCTTTTACTGATGAGGAAGCTGGGGTCTGGAGGACCTGCTGCCTCTGGGACTGCTAGAGAGAAGAAAGGAGGGTGAAGGGCTGGGGTTGTGAATCTTATAATTTTTTCAAAAGGTCTTTTTTTGGTAGCAGTTTTACTGAGATGTAACTTAAACACCTCAAAATTCATTTCTTTAAAGTGGTTCAATGGTTTTAGTCTAATCAACTGTGAAACCATCAAGTGGGTTTTCACCTGTCCCAAAGAAGTCTTGTAGCTCCTCCCCTGTTCCCCCAACTTGTCCTCCACCTCAGGCCTAGAAAATTGTGAATCTACTTTCTGCCTGTGGCGGTTTGCTGTTTCATGTGAGTGGAATTATAAAACATGTAGTCTACTGTGAATAGCCTCTTCCAGTTAGCACGTTTTTAGGGTCCATGTGTGTTGTAGCCATTCATGGCTAGAGATTCCATTTTATGAATGGATCACACTTTGTTTATTCATTCATCTGCTGGATATTTGTGTTGCTACAACTCTTTAAAATCTATTACGAATAGGTTTTTATGAATATTTATGTAGATATTTTTGTGTGGGCACATGCTTTCCTTTCTCTCAGCTATATATACAAGAGTGGACTTACTGGATTCTATAGTAGTTCTGTGCTCCCAAGTGGCTGCACTGTTGGGCATTTCTAGCAGCATGGAAACCTCTGTGTTAATTTCTTATAGGATATACATTGGCTGCGCGCGCACACACACACACACACGTACACACTATTCATACAGTTTGGAAAAGCTCTAATAAAATCCATTAGAAAGTGGAGAGTCTTCCTAATGAGAAATCTTAAACCCGAACCTCGGGTTCAGAAGCTCAGCCACTTACCAGCTTGGAGACTCCAATAGAGCTAAGTGCTGCAGAGCTAATAAAGGAGCTACTGTGTGTGTGTGTGTGTGTGTGTGTGTGTGTGTGTGTCCCGCTTTATTCCCCGAGGCATTAGGGGGGTTTTCTGCTTATTTCTAGCTAAAAGTGGCTGCTAGCAGGACACATGCAGGTGTGGCAGTCACCCAGGTTGTCTATTATTCTGAAAAGCCATTGACATTTATAGAAAGACAGCACACAGAAGGAGACACATATAATATCTATGCATATGTCACGCTGATCTCTTGAAAAATTAGGTATTCTGGGCATCAAGTTTGTTGCCACCTGGTTGCAGGTGACATAAACCTCAAGGCCATTCTTCCCAAATGAAATAGCAAAAGGGAAGCATAGAGAGTAATTCTTTTTCTCTCCCCTCCCCCATCGCCTTGCAACACATTTTTTTGATAGAGGCCCAAGAGGTGATTTTGAAGGAGATGCACTTGAATAAGCCTGAGGCTTTCTGTCTGGGTGGAAGAACACTTGGTGTGTGCTTATTCTAAGTACACTAGGCAGGCATAAGAGCTTAAGCCATGGTCTCTGCCATCTGGGAGAGTCTACGCTGTGCTGTTAAAGAATAACTTGGTGCTAACCTGCTAGCACACAGGGGTCAAGAGAAGGCCAAAGTGGAGTGTGGTTAAATAAGCTTGCACAGGAAGTGAGGCCAACGTTAAAGTCAAGCATCAAGTGCTCAGTTAAGCTGGAAGATTTGCTATGGTTATTTCAAGCAGGACCAGTGACACCAACGTGGTAAAAGCCTGTAGGTATCAGGGCATTTAGAGATATATGAGCCATTGATAAAATGCATGATAGACAGAAAGTATATCCAAGATTTGTAGTGATTAAAGGTCGGAGGCCTGGACAGGTACCATCCTGGAGTATGGGACAGAGAATTTGAACACAAGGATCTTTCTTTTAATTCGGCTACTGCTAAGCTCTGGAAATTGACTGTGACTCAGCCACTTGGGGCTTCTGTGTCCTCATCTATGAGTAATGGAGACAGGACTAGGGTGCCAAAACTGTTTTTCTATTACATGTCTCCAAGTGTTTAAAATACAGAATCCTTAGCCTGACTCTTGTAGGTCATGTATTACAGGTATACTATGATTCAGGCTCTTCAAATCATGGTCCCAGGACAGCTGTGCACATGGCGGCCCAACACAAAAACCATAAGCATACTTAAAACATTATAAGATTTGTGTGTGTGTTTATGTGTGTGTGTGTGACTTCATGTACAGTTCTCAGGCATGGACTTTGGAGACAACAATTTTATGTTGTTGTGTCAAGAAGTTGGGCATATCTGGGCAAGGCCTAGGCTTCCTGGCCTCTTGGTTGCCCATTGGAATCATTTGGGAGAATTTTTCAAACTAATGACTTATAAGTTTCTTCCCAGAGATGCAACTTTAGAGGTTTTTGGTTCGACTCTGAAATACCCCCCCCCCCAAATGCTTATTCCCAAACTTGCAGCACAATTTTGATAATCATGGATGCCTTTGGGAAGCAGAACTTGGCTGAAGTACTAGGCTCCTAGGGGAGGAGGCTTTAGAGCCCCTTTCTATGGTTGTCATTTTTAGATTTCCTAGTCTGCCCTCATGTACGTGCACAGCCTCTCTCACATGCTTCCACTACAGTGAACTCCACAGTGCCTTCTCACCATGCTGGACTGCAAACTCCTGAGCCTGGGAAGGCAAGCAAAGCTTTGTTCCCTTAAGCTGTTTCTGGCATGTATATTGGTCACAGTGATGAGAAAGTAACTAACGCATGTGGGTATTAGGTGCTGCTCAGCTTCTTGGAGTTCCTGATGCTTCCCAGGTCATCCAGGCTGAAAACTGCCCATCTCTAGAGAGTATGACACTGCTGATTGATTATGAGGTTCTAGAATACTGGACTCAGAGAATTGTCACAACTCTAACTGTAAGTGTCAAGGTTTCAAGTCTGTGTAAAGCATGCTGAGATCAGATGGCGGTAAGTCTTCCATGCTGCACTAAAGGGATTCATGCTTTGTTTTATAAGCAGCAGGAGAGAAGTTTTTAAGCAGAGAACTCATTTAAGGCATGTCCCTTGGGTCCATGTCATTGTTTTGAAGCACGAGACCCACTATTAAGGAAACGAAGCTTGCTGTCAGCTCAGAAGGGGTGACCACTGGCAGTTTCTCTGTGTGCGCTAGCATCTGTGCTCAGTACAGACTCAGGAGGTCAGAGGGGAGAGGTCACAATAGCCTGAGGTGACAGGAGAGTGTGATGTAGCCTACACCTGTAGAGATGTAATTAACTGAAGAATGGGTCCTACTGGTGGGACCAAAGAGGTACAAGTGAGGTGGACATTATTTTTTAAATGACATCCTCTTTCAAGTATCCATTATTCTCAGGTAATTCTGAGTGTCTCTCTGTTGATCAGTAGATAGTTCCAAAAGTCCTCCGGTACTTGCTAAGATACCTTTTGACAAAAAGGAAGGAAGCTCTGGTTAGAGCCCCAGACGGGTTCTTGATTCTGTTGCTAAAATTTAGCCACAGGTTCCCCTGATAATTAAATCTGTCAGGTTCCTAATTTCTAGGAGGCTAATATAGGAGAATTGAGACCTTTTATTTCCAGCAAGTGGTGTTGCTCTTCTCTTCACAACACTGACTCAGAGCTTGCTTCTCCAATATTGACGAAAACTACGAGCTTATTTAAAGAGAGATGTTAATAATAGCACAGGCAGGAAAGGGAGGCAGAAAGGGTATTACATTTTGAAGGGGTGTATAAATAAATGACCTTCAGGAAACACCAGACGATCCTTCCCAAAATCTTGTGCAGGATTTAGAAGCCCTGCTCCAGGTTCTGACTGCTGTAGGCCCTCATGTCTCTCCTAGATAGCCATTGGGGTCTTCACCTGATAATCCAGGCCTAGATTTTATGTTTGTTCATAACAGCACCTCTAAAACACAGCCCCTTCTCAGGAGCTTGACCATATCTTATCATACACTTCCAAGCATGCCACCATCCTATTCTCCTTTGGTTGTGAGAGCTTACAGGCAGCTCTCTGTAAAGAACCCTGGCATCATTACCAGGTGATTACAAGCCACAGAGCTCCCCCCACCACAAAAAAAAAAAAAAGGTATAGGCTAAGAACACTGTAAGGAATGTGGGCTTTGCAGGCTAAATCATTAAAACCTTTCAAGGGGAAACAAAACAAAGAAACAAATAACATGTGCTCCCCACTCCCCCCCCCCAAAACCCCACAAACCAAAAACACGAACCAAACCAACCCAAAACTCACTAAAGCCAAAACAAACAAACCTTAGCAGTTAATTGAGTTACCTACCCCCCTTTCAATTTCTTTATTTATTTCTTAGAGAAGGAGTGTTTCTTTTTCTTTCTTTCTTTTTTTCTTCTTAAAAGATGTTTTGTTATAAAAGAAATATGAGTCCTGCTTAGGGTGCATGCAGTACTACTGTATGTCTCAGAGGACTAACACTGGAAAATGGCTCCATGCACGTGTGTGGGCACACACACATACACACAAACACACACACAGAGTGTGCCTGCATGTGCTTGCGCATTTGTGGGGCAGAGTCAATGTAGGATGTCTTCCTCTGTTAGTACCCACCTTATATATTTTAAGGCAGGCTCTCTTACAGAACCTGGAGCTCATTATGTTGGCCAGACCAATTTGCCAGCAAGCCCTCAGGATCTGCTGGATTCTGTCTAACCTCCTCTTCAACAAGAGCTGGGTTACATGCCTGACTTGTGCCTGGTTGCTAGAGGTCTGGATTTTAGGTTCTCAAATTTTGGAGAGAAGTTTTGAGCCTCTCCAATTTGTGATTTTCAGAAATAAGCAATAAGAATCTCCTGGGGAGCTTGAGAAAAATGCAGATTCTTGGGCCCTCCCAACTTCTGCAGCAGGTAGTAAACAAGAACATGAATCTAAGCAGACCAGACCAGGCTAGCCTGAGGATTGAGCCATCCAGAATTCCTGCCTAAAGGGAAGATGGGTGATATGGGCTCTTGCCAGGGCCAACCTTGGCATCCTGGCACATATCTTCTCGCTGCTCACGCCTCCCAGTTGTCCCTCGGGCTTCCAAGAATAAATACTACAGGCATTCCCAACGTTACCAATGACTAGCATTGCCCTTAGTCACCTAAAGGCACAAGTTGGAGTGGCTTAAAACTAAATCTGCTTTAGGAGCTAGTCTTTCCCACTTTGCGCAGTTGAAAAGGTTGCTAACCTCCAGTGTCAATTTCCTCACCATTGAAATGGTGGTGGGCACAGCAGGTTAGCACTGTTTCACGGAAAATCTCTGGGCTGTGTGTGTTAAGCCTTGAATGAAAATGAGTTCTCATTGGTGTGGCAGCTTTTGAGACAAAAGAAAGGAGATTCATTCACACCGGAGCTCGAAGAAGGAAAGAGCAAGTGTTGGTGATGACATCCAGGTGTTGGAGCCCTGTGCACTGTTTGTGTGAATGTAAAATGGTGAAGCTGCTGAGGAGAACTTTTTTATTTTAAACGCAGGGAGAAAGTTATCCCATGACAACCGCTGTGATTCCCTGGTTCCCTGTGCGGTGGCGACAGTGCTGTGGCCTGTGGAGTGGGGTCCAACCTCAGAGTCTCACTGAGGAAAAAGAGTGATCCTTACCACGAAGCCTCGGAGGTAACTCATCATTGAGTTTCCGGGCTCCTGGTAATGTCACGGACCACATAGTCAAACATTCCATCCACTGGCAGTTCCATCCCAGGCAGTTCCCCTTGCCCCTTCTCCTGGGTGGCCCCCAGGGTTCCGAGGTGTGGGGCATTGCCTCATGGAAATGGTTTCATGGGAATGGTCTGCACACAGGGGCCATTGCTTCTCGAAGGCTAGAAAGCATACACCCAGCTTTGCCTAGGGTTTCAATGGTTTATTTATTTATTTTCCAGACACCTACTAAAGTTTGTGCACAAATAATGCAGGCATGAGGTGTACGAAACAAATCTTCCTTTCTCCTGCCTGCCTGGCTCTAAACGCTGCCTTTCAGAGAGGTGATGGGCCTTCCTCCCGAGGGCTGTGTCTCAGTCTCCCGGTCTGAATCGAGTCTTTTTCAATTCTTAACAATGTTTTGTTTCAGTGGTAACCTGTTGACCAGGAAATACAGATTAAACTTAAAGAGTAACGTAAGCGAGGTTGTCCTCCACAGAGGAAGAAAATCCGAGGCAGCCAGGCTAGCAGCTGAGACCCCTTGGCTTCGTGCCAGAGGAGGGAGCCCACTGCAGCCTAACCTCGCCTATGTTTCTTTACCTGCATTTTCTTTCCCCCTTGAACTTTCTGCTTCTAGAAAAGGAGGAATATACGTGTACAGCAAATAATTGTCTTTTTAAAAATAAAATGCCTGGAGCTGGAGAGATGGCTCAGAGTGTGTGTGTGTACGCTGCTCTTACAGAAGACCTGAGTTCAGTTTTTAGCATCCAAACGGAGTGGCTTATAACCTCCTGGCATTCCTTCCCTAGGAATCTGACACCCTCTTATGAACTGCTGTGGGCACGCCCAATCACATGTGCACAGAGCCTGCCTCACACACATAGATACCTATTTTAAAAGAATAAAAACAAATCTTAAAATTAAAAACTCTGATTTTTATCATATTTGGGTTTTTAAAAACCATCTCCAATCTTAGAACTCCTCAACCTGAGAAGTATCTCCCAAACAGTAGGACAGCTACTAAACACCAAGGCTGATGATGTCTGCTTGAGGGTACAAGTTGTGAAAATGCACAAACAAGCCTGTGGTCACAGCTTCTAAAAACAGAGTCACCCCCTCCTCCCGATAACGCTTAGCCCTCGGGCACCAGAGTAGACTTTCTCTGCTCTCTGGGGCTCCAAGCCTTTCTTTCAGCTCACTGTCCCCCCCACATGAATCCACTAAGAGCCCCCTTCCCTGTGTTACCAAACAAACCTAACCTCTAATGATTGGGAGCTCTGGCCCCAGCCAATAATAACAATGTTCTAACATGCTCTAGATTTGCCTCATAGGCTCCTGGCTTGCTTTCCCCACCTGCCTTCAATTTTTTCCCTTACCACAAACCAATAGAGATATGCATCAAAGACTTATCAGATAAGTGTGCCCAACAGAAGTGAAATGTTGAGTCCATCCAATTTAGCAAATTCTAAATAGCTACCTTCAGCTGAGTTCAAAGAATATCATTGTTCCTAAGTTCCTTCTTTTATTTATTTAATTTTTTTAGAAGAAGATGAAGAAGAAGGGGAAAAAAACTTTCTTGGTTTAACTGAATAAAGACAGCCACTCCAAGAGAATATAACAGTATTTTTTATTAAAACATGAAAAATGCAAGGAAGTTGAAAGTTAACAGAACATTTTTAAGTGGTAATTTAAGTTTTCACAAAGGCTTAGGGTTGGTCCATATGCTGATGTCATTGAAATATCCGGGCTTTAAACATAAGTACTTTAATGACTAGTTAGGGAAAGGAAAGCTTTCTTTCCCAAGCAGGCAGCCATGGAGAGCCTTCTGCTAGATGCCCTTGATTACAATGCTTCTTTGTTACTGCACGGTAACTTTGCCCTAGGGCTGGTGAGACACTTAAAAGGTGAGAAGATTGTCCTGGGGAATGAAGTTGCTCACCTCCAAAACAGACTGAAGAGGGAACATACGTCCAGCCTGAAACTTTATTCTGATTTGTCTTTATGCGTTTCTTTGCCTTTAGAAGTCTGACAAAAAAAAAAAATCAACATTAGTGTGGGGATCCTGGCAAGCCTGAGCCCTCCTTTAGCACAACTGGATTTTCCACTCTGTTGGAAAAGATTATTCACTCTTGTTGCTTGGAAACCTTTCTCATATGAGAATAGATGGTTGTCTTTAGGTGTGTGCCTGCCTGCGTAGAGCAGAAGTTGTGCAGTGATGGGATTCGCCACACTCCAAGGGGGACATCAAGAGAAAAAGACCTCCTTTGGGAGCTCTGAGTGCCAGCCGGTACAGGGTTCAAATTAGATAAGCCATCAGATCAGTCCTTCTAGTGAAGAAGTGTGATTAGTGACGTTTGGGGCTCTGTGCCATCAGAGAATGAAATGTGACAGATGACACAACAATATAGAATATGAAGCATTATTGTATAGGAATATTCCAGGTCTCAGGTTTTAGCTAATAACCTCCTAGGTATCAAAGCTGAGGAGAGGTTTGAAGGTTGGTCCTCTTTCATCTTATTGTCGAAGGAGGAGAAGTTGGTAGTGACCTACCCGTCAGTGGATGTATTAGATGGTTCTTTCATTACCACGTGACACACTATCCAAGAGAAACAGCTCCAAGGAGGAAAGGTTTACCTTGGCTTAGCCTTTCAGAGCTTTCAGTCCATTGTCTTTTTGGAAGGCATGGTGTTTGTAGCAGCTGAAGCATGTGGTAAGAGCTGAACCTTGTGGTGGACATTTCAGATTCCAACTATAACTACCAGGTTTGGGATCCAGAGACATTCTACACCAGCAGACTCCGTCCTTTGCCGTTTCCTTGTTGCTTCTTGAGTAGAGGCTTTGGAAATTTGTTGAGATTCATCATAAGGCACCTTGACTTTGTAGACTCATTTTTCCTTCCTCCTGGTATCGTTCAGTGTCCCCTTCTAAACTGTTACTGCAGTTAGCAAGGACAGAAGGCATAACGGAATACAAACAGTAGTGGAAAGTGGTAGATCAAGAAGTTGCTGAAGGCTGAGAAGGTAACTCAGTAGTTAGAGCGCCTTCTTTGGAAGCAGGAGCAGAGACATTTGCTCTGCAGATACAGCTCAAGATGCAACCCACATAAAAAGCTGGTTAATCCCAGCTCTGAGAAACAGATCAGGCTCTTCCCGAGGCTCTTTGGCCTGCTAGGTCAGCTTATTCAACGAATTCTAAGCCAGTGAAAGACCCTGTCATGAAAAAAAGTGCTGGTCATTACCACAGCAAGATTTCTGAGGTTAACCTCTTGCCTCTAAATGCATATGAAAATATATACCTGCATCTCCGCCCTCCACACTCACACACACCAACGAAGTTGGACAAAAAAGCTAGAAGGGTCTGGAAAACAGATAAGTCAGATAAGTTTTACTCCTTCCAAGTTAGGGAGGAAGAGTCTAGTCACTGCTCCCTCGCTGATGCTACCCCACATCAGCACTGCTTGCCAAGTGTTTCTTCCATACTTTTTATCCATTTCTCCCAATAGTGGATGAATGTTTTAATTCCCATTACCCGGGAAAGTTTCAGAAAAGTACCGTTCCAGAAGGTATACGGAACAAGTTGGGTAAAACAGTATGTGATTGGTACCTAGAACGGAAATTCTCATTGGTGGGTCTGATTTAATGATGACACCCCAGGGAAGAATGAGGGACTTTAATCATCAGGCAGATAGGAGTTAATTCCTGGCTTGACAGCTGTTTAACCATGGAAAACTTTCTGAATCAGCCCTTGGATCCACTCCTCTCACCTGCAGTAGGAGTAATAATAGTGTATGCCTCTTGGGGTTAATGGGGTATAAATAAGATAATGGTAATAATGGGATTAGCACAGTGCTTGGCACAGAATCAGGGTTCCCCAAGTGATTGGCATCAAGTTATAGTGTGTGCCAGGCCTGGCCATGTAGTACTTACAAAATTATAGGCTCTCAATAAACAACTCAGTATGTTCCCTGAATTTATCGAGAGCGTGGTTGTGAGTACTGCAGACATTTTTATTTCCTCCAGTGACTTTATTCTGAAGGATCTGGACAGAAGTAGAATCTAGGACATGCCTGGTTTGTACCTGCAGGCCTGTCCTCATTGCATTAGTTGACACTGGTGTTCGGAGGGCACCCGAAGAAGGGCTCCGGGTTCCTGTGTTGTTCAAGCAGAGACACTTCACTAGGAAGAGATGCACTTCCAAGACTGGAAGTGAGCTGTGGAAGAGACAGTGGTCCAATCAGGATTCAGGCTTTTATGTCACATTGGTAGGGTGTTTCCACTCATATGCCATCTGTTACACGTAGTTCTGCCTGCAATGTCTTGTGTCATACATCTCATTAGCATCAACTCTCCACGGGTGTGCACTTTAGTATTAGAATAAGGCACAGGCCACCTACCTGAACCAGTGGCTGCCCGTTTTAGTCATCCTACGGGTAGGGTAAGGTGGGGTATTGGGAGGTGGTTCTAACTTCCTCCTTACTTCTTCATATGCAAGTTTTGTTAGACTTTGCATCATCCTTCTGGACATCACTGTCCACTCTGTTCTCCTGCCTTAGTGGCTTCAGTTGTAATTCACTATGTCAGAGACAGAACAGCATGGAGACCTGAAAAGGGAGTGGTCAGCCCTGGTTCACCCTGAGACTCTGAAACCATTTTGGGAGAACCAGGGCTGGGAGTTGTTTGTGGAAACTGGACCCCCAACTCTACAATAGAGACCATTCTAAGTACACAGCTCCTTCTGTCCAGGGTTATTTAAAGATAAGTATCTTGACACCCACCCTCTGTACTGTGAGAAGCTGACTCTGCTGACTCCAACATGCTGTTCACACAGAATGTTATTTCCCCAATGGTGGCATCAAGAATTTCTGAGACTCAGCATATCTCTACTGTGCTCATAAGACCTCAAACAGCACATTTTTGGTTTCAGATTCAGATATTATCACTGATTTGGATCTTGGCAAATTTTTCTATCTGCTTAACTTCCACTGAGAATGCTTACCATGTCACTTACCCAATATGATGGCTGATTCAAGGGGAGGAGGGCACAATTAGACACTTAGGTGGACACTGGTAGACATACCCTAGCCTTGAAAATGGGTAGTCAGAAGGAAAGGGAAAGGCAGGGGAGGGGAAAGAAGAAAAGGAAGAAAAGAGTGGGTGACAAGAGGTAGCTTAGCCTTGAACATAATGTTACACTGACTGAATGTGTGGACATATCAAGATTGTGAATTCAAGAAGTGCTTAGGATTTCTCATTTTACAAAAGGCTAGCAAAAGGCAGGCTTTCTAATGGCTTTTCAAAATGGTGAAAAGGGGAACTCTAATGCACGTACACAATGTGTTTGGGTGGATAAAGCCCAGTGGGAGAGACAGTACCCTAAAGAGAAACCTTTATGCCTGTCTTTATTTTTCTGGGGTGTTTGAGTCTGTGTCTACATTTCTGTCAGGCAGCCACCTTTTTCATATGCAGTGTCAGTTGAATCTGACCTTCAAAGACATAAAACTTACCGTGTCCAACCAGCCAAGGAATAGATTTAGGGACAAAGAACTCTGCCAGGCCTGGATTGGGTGGAGATCTTACGTCTCACAAAACTTTGATTTCTTTTCTTTTTCAAAAATGAAAAATTTTTTAAGACTTAATTTTGCTCAGCCCAGACTTGAATACAAAGCTGTTTCTATAATAGAGACCTAAGGCGTTGGCAGCAGCCCGGGGCCCAGGTTCCCTTCCTTTCAGTTAACTCGTTTCGCAGCTTTATTTGCACTTGTTCTAGCCTTTGCACATGTTTTCAGCCTCATGTTTCAACCTGGCTTTCTACAGGTTGAAAGATAGCTACAGGCAGGATGGGAGAAGATTAGATCCCCGCCCTGTACACTGTGTATCTTTTTTTCCATCACTAGTTTCTATTTCCTGATTTCTATGATATAGGGACACTGAGGTGGTAGGTTTATGGACCTAAGTTCCTAGAAACAACATAAAAAGATTCCTTGACTTCTCTGATCAAATAATACTATCTTGTTTTAAAATGGGGACAGGAGCAGCCTTGCTAGGCCACAGAGGAGGACATTGCAGCCAGTCCTGAAGAGACCTGATAAGCTAGGGTCAGATGGAAGAGGAGGAGGACCTCCCCTATCAGTGGACTTGGAAAGGGGCAGGGAGGAGATGAGGGAGAGAGAGGGTGGGATTGGGAGGGAATGAGGGAGGGGGCTACGGCTGGGATATAAAGTACATAATCTGTAATTAATATAAAAAATAAAATTAAAAAAATAAAATACAACGGGGACAGTGGCCATTTCCCTGTCTCTGGGAAGTATCTCCTGAGACTCAAGGTCATTCGTGCGGCGCTGTTTGTAAAGCTGCTGTGACAAGCGAAGCGCAGGCATAGTTTTCCCTTAACAAAGGAGATGCCAAAATAACCCTGTACCCCTTCCTCGGACTCTTCTTTTGAAGGCTCCTCTATTTATTCTTCTCATCACCACTTACTTGAAAAGGAAGCATTGTGCTCTAAGTGCTGTGCAAGAAAGTCATTGCAATGTCATCATCCGCGCAGGATTTAACACGGAAAGTTCTGATGTAGATTATATTCTACAGGGAGTAAATAAGCAATTAAGTTACATTTGAAATTAAAATCCAGAAGCTGACATTGCTTTCTCTTAGTAACGATATGGTGAAAAACTTGAAAAAAAAAATTAGGTGGTTCAATAGGTCCTAAGGACAGATTTGGGGCGGTGAGAGAGACTTGCAGTTGAAAAGTCAGCCAGAGGAGATTAAAGCCTGGAAAATGCCTATAGAACTATTGAATTCCACAGAAGAAATTTCCGTATCAGAACAGACCGCTTGACCATATGCATTATAGCTGTGCCTGCTCCTCACTGTAACTTTTATTAGGTTATTCCATCTGGCTCCTGGTCATAGTTAGAAAGCATCGTATGCGAGGAATCTTTTCAGTCTGAGGTTTTGGTTCACAGAGATTTAAAAAAAAAATTCCACTTATCTTTATTGGGCTGCTTGTAAAAAAGAATGAAGCTCTTTAACCAAGCATTGTCTCCACATCCATGTAGAGAGAAGATGGTGAGCATGTGGTTCAGTTGTTACATGGAGAACACAAAGGATTTGTGTGAGAACGTAGAGGGAAGGTATCAGGTGGCATGCTGAGCTCTTAGGCTGCTTAATAAGTGTATGGGGTCTGCGTGTGCTTGGACATGTATTCACATGAGTGTGTGTTGTGGGGGTGAGGGGGTGCTCCCACACTGTATCACATTAAGGCACAATTGTGACTGAAACTAAGCGATTTCTTGTCATTCTGCCTTTCTTTTCTTCACTCTCCTTGCCTCTCCCTGCTGCTCTCTGCTGCTTTTTCCCTTTTCCCTCTCCTCTTTAACCTTCCTCTTCAAAGTGTGCTGCAGGCACTGGCTTTCTTGCAAACCCAAGGTAGTTGATCATTAATAGCTGAGAGAGGTATTAGTGAGGAGCAAAGGAGGCATTGCTTTTTCAAGTTTTATTTTTTTTTCTTCAAAGAAACTCTCTGGCTAGAAAGAATGAAAATGTTGACCAGGATATTGGGGCAGAGATCTAACACATACAAATATCACTTCAGTCAAGGACCCTAGGATTTTTTTCCTTTGAGAAGAACTGGTAATAACTAACTAAGTACGTGATTAAGTGAAAAGTGACTACTGTTTTCCAACATAATCAGAGACAAGAGACTGTGGTGTTGGTTTGCTACAGTTGACATAAAGGTATGGACTCCAAGGGGAGAAATGCCATCTCCGCTCCTGAAGGGTAAGGGTCCCCGCAAAGTGAGGAGATGAGCTCCACGGCCCTTGCATGACCCCAGAGGGAAAGCATTCTTGGAGGAAGCCACAGGGTGGAACATACAGTTCCCACCTCCCCCATAAGCATTCTGTTTAAGCTACAGTCTACTGGAGTGAAAGTCATGTTATGTTTTCAATGAAAGTGCAGTTTTTCCTCCGCTCTTCAGGACTGCAAAAGCAGTATCAGGCTTTTAGGTTAAGTTCAGTCTGTGCCCCTCTCTCAACAGATGCTATTGTTTGCATCTTTCTCCATGCTTCTTTGTTCTGTATTCTTTTCAAGTGGTACTTTGGTAGCTTGCATTTGCTAAGTTAGAGATTCACAATTTCCTGGCAACTGAACACATTTCTGCCTTGCAGTTTCCCACTGCAAGGTCACTCAGATGACACATGATGCAGTGGAAAATGGTATCCTCATTTCCAACAAACAAACAAACCTCTTATGAGTATTCATTTAAGATATCAGGAGTGCTGGGAGTAAATACAAAAGTTTATCCCCTCATCTAAATGGGCATTAGCTCAAGGAATGGCCCTCTGTTTTGTCGTCATCCATAAATCACCAGCCTGTAAAAATCAATGGCTGACAATATTTGGTTACCTGTAGAATGATGGACTTTCTCCTAATAACATTTGCTTTTCTGTGCCTGCTTCTCAATAAGAACTGGAGCCTTCCTCTCTTCACCCTTGACCTGGACTTCCTGTCCCAGCATAAACATCTCCTCTCTTTTTATTCCCACAGATGCCTGCAGAAGAGCAGTGAAACACTCTAAGACACGGGCCTGTTTGTGTTTATTTGGTTTTGTCTGCAAAGTGCTCTAGCTGGATGTAATCACTGCTGTCCCTCTGCCTTTGTAGCAGCTAAGAGTAATGGCGTGCAGATGTCAAATGTGACGTGTCTGGGCACCAGGTAGTTTAATTCTAGTCTCATTTGCAGAGATGACTGGGTGTCCTCAGGGTGTTTGTCTCCAAGAAGCCAGCTGACCTAGAAAAACAACCACCACCAGACAATGGAGCTGAATGCTATAAAAATGCTAGAACATTCACTTAGCTGTTAGCGCCAAGTAGGAACACTTAAGAACTGGGCAAAATCATGGATTCTTTTCTTTCCTTCTCTCCTCTCCGTCTTCATTCATACACAACAGTTATGAGCCTCTTTTTCAGTTCACACCATCTTACATAGACAGCTAAGAAGATTGTGTTAATAAAGCGGAGCATTTTAAAGAGTTCTGAGACTGCGAGTGGGGAATGGTGGTCTGGGCTGTAAAGACTGTCCTGATCCGAGGGATATGCTGATCCCTTGCTGGCCCTCTAGAATTAAGTGCTGTTAGTTAAAAATAAAATAAAATAAAAAAGAGTTCTCCATTGTCCGCACACATCTGACAATAGACATCAATCCCAAAGGAATTGTTTTTTATTCTGGCAAAAAACATGCCTAACACAAATTTACTATTTCAGTCATGTTTACATATCTTTCTTTTGCTTTAATTTTTAAAAATGTATTTTATATGTTTTAAAAAATTGGCTTGCCTGGTCCAACCTGAGACCCACCCCATGAGAGAGAGCCAACCCCTGACACTATTAAGGACACTCTGCTGTTTTTGCAGACAACAGCCTAGCATAGTTATCTTCTGAGAGGCTTCACCCAGCAGTGGATTGAAACAGATGTTGAGATTTATAGCCAAACACTGGCTGGAACCCAGGGAATCTTGTGGAAGAGTACAGGGAAGGATAGAAGGACCCGGAGCGGACAGGAGCTTCACAAGAAGACCAACAGAGCTAATTAATACCAGGGCCGAGGAGGGCTTGCACCAACCAAGGACCATGCATGGACTTGATCTAGGTCCCCTGCGGAGATGTAGCTGACTGGGCAGCTTGGTTTCCATGTGGGTTTCCTAGTAAGGGGAGTGGGGGCTGTCTTTGACATGGATTCTGTTGCCAGCTTTTCAGTCACTTCCCCGTGGCAGGGCTGCCTCACCAGGCCACAGGGGAAGAGGGTGTACTCAGTCCTGATTTGAGCTGATGTGTTTGGGTGGGCAGGCTCTCCTTTCCTGAGAAGTAGGGGTGGGGGATGAGAGAAGAGAAAGCGAGGGTGGGACCTGGAGGAGAGGAGGAAGGGGGCTAAATTGGGCTGCAAAGTGAATGAATGAACAAATAAATAAGATTTTAAAAATTGGCTTTCAAAGCAATATGTTTCCATATGTGCTTTTCAAACATATTTCTTCTTGGTTGAGTCTCTACTTCCCCAACTCCTCCCTTATTTTCTTGTCCTGGATTTCTCTGCGGTACCATTTTGTCCCCAGTATTCCTTCCTCTCTTTAAGTTCACATTTTTTATTGTTGTAAAATATATATACAACAAAGACTTTGCCACTTGGTTATTTTAAATGTACTGTTCTTTAGCCTTGAGTTTATTTATATTGTTATACAATCATTACTAGATTCATTTTCCCCTGTCTCTCCTCTCACAGTACTGGGATTACAGGCATTTATTATTTTCTATGACTACTACTCTAAATTCTTTATATAAAACATTAAAATAGGCATTTTATTGAAGATGTATAGGTGGTATGTAAACTCATGAAACTGTTCAGTATAATTATTCATCAAGGAAATATAAATAAAAGCCACAGTGAATTATTGCTCTGGGATTATAGGGTGACTCACATTTGAAAGATCAACAATCAAGTGTTCATGATGATGTAATCCAGCAATTGTAATTCTTCTACATATGTGCTGGGTATAAAAGTGACACTGACACTTTGGAAAATAGCTTAGCAATTTGTGCTAATGAAGCATCACGAAATTTCACATTCTCCTAGGGATTTTACTCATAAGGAAATGAAGATGTATCTTCGAATAGTGGATTACACATAAATGCTTTCTTCTAGAGTTATTTTTAATTATCCATATGTATGTGTGTCTGTGTTAGAGCATGTACACATGAAAGCACAGAGGCTTTCAGAGGCCAGAAGAGGATATTGGTGCCCCTGGAGATGGAGTTATGGGTAGTTGTGAGCTGACCAGTGTGGGTACAGGGAACCACTCAGGTCCTCTAGAAGAACAGCAAGTGATTTTACCAGCTGACCCGTCTCTCCTTCCACAATATTTGAATGTTTATATTAAATTATTTCAACCATTTTAAGTGGACATTGCAGTGTTATTAAATATCATTCACAAAGGCCCGAAGTCATCACCACCATCCATTTCTCAGAACTTTTTTTCAGCATTCCACAGAAAAACTCTGAACTCATTAATCATGAACTTCCCATTATCTACCCCTTGAGGCTGCTAGCCACTACTTTTCTTCTCCATGAATTTGACCAGTCTAGGTACCTCAGGCCTATACCTAGGCATATGTAGGTATATATATACCTAGGTATGTGAAAGGATAGTCTTTTTTCTCTACCTAACATCCATGCTTCTCTCTTTATCACATTAACCATCAGTAGTGTAGAACATCCTTCTAGCATCTTTTTTTTTAGGTTTTTTATTTTTTTGCTTTTTATTATTTTTTAAATTTTTTACAATTTATTTATTGTATATCCCAATTGAAGCCCCCTCCCTCAATTCCTTCCAGCCCCTCCCCCCTCCTTCTTTCTCCATATACCCTTCCCCTAGTCCATTGAAAGGGGAAGTTTTCCTCCTTTGCCATCTACCCATAGCTTATCAAGTCTCATGAGGACTGCCTGATGCTCTTTCTCTGTGGCCTGGCAAGGCTGCATTGCCAGGGGCAAGTGATCAAAGATCAGGCAATCAAGTTCATGACAGAGGCAGCTCCTGCTCCCCTTACTTGGGGACCCACATGGAGACTGAGCTGCCAATCGGCTACATCTGAGCAGGGGAGTCTAGGTCCTCCCCATGCAGTTTTTGGTTGGTATATCAGTCTCTGCAAGACCCCCTGGGCTCACGTTTTTTAGCTTTGTTGGTCTCCTTGTGGGGCCCCTGTCCCCTTCAAGTTCTTTTATCCCCTCTTTCTTCATAAAACTCCTTGTGCTCTGTCTAAAGTCTGGCTGTGAGTCTCAGCATCTGCTTCAATCCCCTCTTGGTAGAGCCTTTCAGAGGACCTTCTATACTAGACTCCCATCTTGTTTCTTCTTTTCTACCACTTCGGGTGTCCTGTTTGCCATTATTAATGGGATTTAAGCATCCTCCCTAGGTTTAGTGTCTTCAGGTCTGTAGATTTTAGTGTGGCAATCCTATATTATACGACTAATATCTGCTTATAAGTGAGTGTATACTATGCTTGTCTTTCTGTTTCTGGGTTCCCTCACTCAGGATGATCTTTTCTAGTTCCATCCATTTGCCTGCAAATTTCATGGTTTCCTTGTTTTTGTTTTTTAATATGTGTGTAATGCTATGAACCTCATTAAAAGAAAAAAAAATCAGTGAGAACTTGAGTCTGACTGTTCTACAGTTTGTTCTTTTCATGTAACATGCCCTAGAGGTCATTTGAGTTTACTTAAAAATATGTTTGTTTTGTATGTGTGTGTGTGTGTGTGTGTGTATGTGTATTTGTGAGTGAATGTGGGCATGTGTATATATGTGCCCTTCCATCTCAATATTTATTCACTGTATTTCCTTGGGACAAAGTCTTTCACTCAACCAGTGGCTAGACCAGTAGCCAGAAGGCCCCAGTGATCCTCCTGTCTCCGCACATCTTTATATGCCCTTTCAATCACTGGAATAATAGTCATAAGCATGGCCACATCTGGTTTTCTTATGGTGTTGAGGATTGGAGTCCACACCCTTGTGAGTCTTTGTAGGAAGTACTCCTATCTGTTGAGCCAATTTTTGCAGCCAGTATCATTTAGGCTTAATTCTGTGTTTACTGGCCTCATCATATTCCATAAGATAGATATAATGCAATTTATTTAAATGCCTATCCAGCAAGAGGACATGTCTCCAGATTTGTGTTGTTATCTATGGTAAATAGGCATGAACAACCTTAAAACATCCATCTGCATGAATACACAAATTCTCTGTAAACATAATTCCTGGGAGAGGAACTGCTCAGTCAAAAGGCCTAATGTCAAAATGTTCTTAACATTTTGATAGCTGCTGCCAAATTGCTTTTCAAAAAGGCACCATCGAGTTACACAGTCCCTAAATGAACAGTGATGCCGCATTTCCTAGCATCCACCCCAGCACTTGATTTGATTAGTTTTCTGAACTTCTGCTATTCTGACAAGAGCTTCATAAAATTTACAATTTACAGCTACCTTCTATTGTAGGAGGAAAATCTGAGAAGTAAAAGAAAGAAAGGGAAGGGAAATTGTTTCACAGGTCCTTGTGCTCTCCACATGATGGCAAGATCCGGACAAAGGCCATTAAGTTTGGACAGTTCTGAAGGCAGTTTTGGCCTCACTTCTACTGTATCCACAAACCTTGTGGCCTTCTGCTGTGTGCTCAGGGGTGCCCAAGGTGGTCTGTATTCTTGTGAGTTAGCTATGGCAGCTTTTTTGTACAGCAGACACTTTTGGTTTTAGAAGGGATAGTGATCTTAACTGCTTTGTGGTTTGTTGACTTGAATCAGTTTCCTTCTCCTCACTGGAGTGAGTGCTGCATGCTCATGGTGCCTAAAGAGAAATGTGATTAGAGCTAGAGACTGAAGCAAACACTAATTGGACCCCAATTGGCAGCTACCAGTTTGTTCAGGCTAACTCCTTTCACTATGGAAGGCCAGCCATTGTTTCTGGAAACACATAATATTTATTATAAGTCTGGAGAAGTGGAACCAAAGTACAGTCCTTCCCTGAGATCAAGGGTCACCTTGGTCACTAGATACTTCAGGACTGGGCCACTCACAGAGAAGGAAAGGGGAGATATACAACTTGGCCATTCTTTATGTGCCATTGTGATGGTTGGGCTTAATTATCAAATTGATACCATTTAAAATCACCCTCTAAGAGACTCTCAATGCAACACCGTCCAGATTATGTTGGGCTGTGAGCCTATCGGTGGGAGATTATCTTGGTTGTACTAATTGAGGAAGAAAGACACCCCACCTGCACATTGTGGTTGGTGTCATTCTGTAGGCCAGGGAGAGAAGACTGATCATAAGTAAGCAAGCATACATTCATTCTCTTCCTGCTTTTGGCATGTGTCAAGCTCCCTTCCTTGACTTCTTTGGAATGATGGGCCGTGATCTGGAACTGTGGCTTTTGTCACAGCTAACACATGAAACCAGGGCATCTGTCCTACTGATTCTACTTCTAGAACAATTTTCAATTATGTCTTCTTTTCATCCATACCTCCACCTATTACCATTTCTTTTTTCCTGGATGACCTAAGCCTGACTCCCTCCCACTTGAGTTATAAAATTGGTTCACATTGCCTGTAGTTCCTATTTCTTATAGAATGACAATCAGAACCTTGAGTATGACCTCCAAGCCCTGATTGCACCTCAACATGACCTTGTCCCCTCCTTTACGCTGCTGACTTCCCTGCTGGTTTTCTCTTTGTTCCAGAGGTACTTGCCTCTCAGGCTTCATGGATTCACCAACAGCGACCCTCGCTTAAGGAACTCTTTCCCTAGCTATCCATTTATCCAGCTTCTTAGTGTTGAATTTCTTGGAATGTCATTCTATTAGAAAGACTTGCCTGTGGCCCCGCTAGGTCTGGTCCCTTACCTTGAAAGCACTGTAGCAATGCTGCTCAAAATGTGGTGGTCTTTAATGGTCCACAATTGTCAACAAATCTTACTTGTCCCTTACACTACGAGGTTAGTGAATGTGGGAGATGAGTATATTATAATCTCCTTTTCATGCTGCCTGTCAGGTAGCAGATACTCAGTAAATACTTGCTGGGTGAACCAAGGGAAGCCAGCTGTTTCCAGTTTAGAGCACTGTTACCTTTACTTTAGAAATCTGATAACTAACATCCAAAGAGTTCACAGCATTCCCACATGTTGAGGGATCCCTGTGTACCAGGTGTGGCTTCTGGCATTCTCTTTAGTGTGCAGAACAGGATCTGGGGGTTGCTTGATTCATTTCACCTCAAAGCAATTTTTCAAGGTTATTATATCATGCTTATCCCCATTTTACAGTTAGGGATGTCAAAACAGCTCTTACTGACAATGACATGAGGAGAGCTTACTTGTACTGTAGCCAGGGTTGGTTCCTGTCAACTTTATAATGAAGAGAAAGCCAGTTGCACCCCAAACTCAGTTGTTTTGAGTTGCATCCATTAAAGACTGTTAGGTGATTGGCTAATAACTGCTTTCAAATACACTAAAGAAGCTAAGGACTTGGTTATCTCACTAGGGTCCTGTGCATTTTAAAGAAGGAGTCTTTGGGGGAAAGTAGATTAACCAAAAGGAGTAACTTTCTCCAATGAAAATCCTGCAATGGACTGGGCGAATTCCTGACCCCAGTGTGACCTCATCTTGTCACTCATCTTCCTGATGCCACATCAGAGTGAGGCCGGTCCCTAGGTCCTCTGAGTGAAGACAGTCCAGCCTTGCATAATCCCATTTTTGTGTCCCTGTCTGCCTAAGCTAAAGTTGTTTCTTCCAGAGCAGAAATTGTCTAAATTGCTTTGTGAAGATGGATGAAGGGGTAGAGAAGCTGTGCTTTCTCTCCCTGGACTTTGCAAGTCTTTTAGGATCACACTTCCTGTATCAAAAATAGAGACACAAACCTACTTTAATTTATTTAATTTACTTATTTTTATCCCAGACTTCTTACAAAGGGAGTCAGTCAGCCAGCACATATTCCTGTCTGCTTGGAGGCAGCCTCGAACAAAGAAAAGCAAGCAGGCAGGCAGTTCAGACTAGCTGCGGCTTGACTCTCAGGTTCAATGCCTTATAGAGAGTGCTGGGAAACTTTTGATTTGAAATTTTGCTTCCTGTGGGATGAGGATGATGGTTCCTACTCTTGTTCCTTGGCTGGGGATGAAGTGTCATCTGTAAACCATCTAGGAGGGAGCCCGCTCAGGTAAACATCGCGCAAGTGCTGCAATTTCAAAACTTTAAGGAACTTAAAAACCAAGTTTTAGGGCTAATACTACTCTCCTCTACCATTCCCGGAGCTGGTCTTATACATTTTGTTAGATCTGAGGCACTTTGGTATAGGTGCCTGCATGCCTGCGTGTGTGTGTGTGTGTTTTGTGCTTTACATCTATTTCCCCCTGATTCATCTTATATGAGGTTCATGTTTTGATAGAATATGTGATTCATGTGCTAATTAGTCCCACTGGTTCTGGAGAGTGATTTTTAGAATTAGTAAGTATCTTTTCATATTTTAAGAATTCTTACTTGTGCTGTATTTGTTCTCTTGAGCTACCGTAACACCATAAAGAATTTACTGACAGACATTTTCCTGGGACCATATTCAGGACACCTCTTTGAAAGCATGGTAATTGCCTTTTAAACTTTTAATGACGTGGAATGATTTTTATTTCCAACACTGAGGTTTCAAATTAACACATGTGTAATGAGTGTCAACGACCATGCTATTAAGGTATTGCACAGCCCTTTAAAAAAAAATTCTCAGTGGTTGTTTATACCCAGGATGAAGTAGATTGAAGGCTGACTACAGAGGAGCCATAGGAAGCATGGTTTGATAAGATCACAGCCTGCAGATGGGTTGGTGTGACACTTGTCTGTCATTTATCCTTATGTTTTCTGGATCTGAACAGAATCTTTATGTCAAGAGTGGATGAGTAGGTGGGAATCCTGGATCTTTCTCCTGGTCATGTTTGACCTACATGCTTCCAAATCACTCTCAAGTTTGTTACTATATTTTCGCTGTTTTTGCAAACTCTGGTCAGAGCCTAAAGCGTGCTAAGTCCTGAGGGTATGGATAAACTGATGAACAAAAGCAGATGCAATTCTTCCTTGCTGTCTTAGAGCATTGAGGTTGTCACCTGAACAAGAATAAAATCACAACTTTGAGGAGACTGTGATGCAGTCCAAGCAACAGTGGAAAGCAGGATGGTGGGAGAGGGGGAAGAAGGAGGGCAATGGCTGGTTAGTGGCACACAAATTGTCTACAGAGGAGGCCAGAGGACAGGATAAATCAAAGCTGGTGCATAAACCATATCTTATTTCTCTCTAACTTTACATCTTGAACTCCCAATGTGACTATATGTAGAGACAGGAACTTTACAGAGATAGATATGACTCGAGGAGGTCTTAAGGGTAGGAGACCCAATTCACTAGGACTATAAGAACAGAAATTCACTTATAAAGTGAAGGCTTAATAATTGTCCCTACAAGAAAAGAGACAGTACATTTGCAAAGAAGAAAGGATACAGTGAAAAGGTGATCATCGGTCAGCCAGGAAGACAGCTCTCATCAGATACCAGCTCAGCCAGACCCATGATCTTGAACTTCCAGCTTCCAGAACTTTGAAAACGGGAGTTTATGCTACCTAGCCTGTGGTGTTTTGTTATGATAACCAAAATAGAACAATATAGTCATGTTGGCTTTATAAAAGAAACCTGCTGTTAATAAAAGCAATAGGAAACAATGGTACATTTAAGTCAGGGTTACCATGATCAGTTATATGTTTTAGAAATATGACTCTACATGGAAAAGTTACTATAAGTGGGGAAAAGAAGAGATGTTGGATCCCTGTGCAGGAAAAATCCCCAGGGATCTTAATTTAGAACCTAGACCTCTTTATATTATGTGCTTTATAGCTGGGTCTTTAAAAAAAACTTTATTTTTCATTTTATAGATATATATGTATATGTGTGTGTATGTGTGTATGTGTGTGTGTATGTGTGTATGTGTGTGTGTGCATATGTGCAAGAGGGTATGTAATTCCCTGGAACCTGAGTTATAGTCACTTATGGGTCCTAGGGCATGAATTCTACTCTTGGGAAAGAGCAGCAAGGGCTACTAACTCCTGAGCCATCTCTTTGGTCACTAGAGCTGGGTTTCCAAGAAGGAGATTTAGGTAGAGTGGGTTCTTGGGAGAATAATCACATAAGATCACAAAGACCAGTGATTTGGTCATCAAGTGGGGGGGGGGAGGGCGGTACTATTTCCAGAGATCTAGTTCTTGACTTTGCCAAAATTGAAACCCACCAAAATATACTCTTCAGTAAGTGAGGGCCATGGCTGAGGTCCTGCTGCTTCCTTTCTCTTGACCATGGAGGTTATTCTTGGTCAAGTTCAGAGGCCAGTAAGAGGACAAGAGGCAAGCTAGTTGACTTCAAAGTGGAATTCTGCTAGAGCCTCTAATGTACTTGCAAATGAGTATTTGCTGTTCAGACCAACATTCTTGGGTCAGCTTTGTCAAAAAAAAAAAGTATTTGCAAAACTATGATACCATAATGCAGAAACTGAAGAGAAAGTTTAGACAGCCATTTATTCATTGAGATAGAGTCTTGACAAGTAACCCAGGCTGGGCTCACAATCCTCTTTCCTTCAACTCCAGAGTACTACCCCATTCTCACTTTAAGTAGATGTATTAAACTAAAACTTGATTCCTGTTTTATCTTAAGCTCTTATACACTGGCAGTTTGAGCTGGGCTTTACTGAGTGGCTCTCATAGCCTGGACATCATGGTTCAAGTGGCCTGGTCCGGAGCACAAGTCACGTGTCTGTAATCGGCAGCTGGATCAGCTTAGGGGGCTGACCACTGACTGTTGGCCCCTGGTCTGCGTCATGTGATCTCTCCAGTCTCTCAGCAGGACAGTCTGAACAAGAGGGCAGCCCCTAACGAGCAGGCCCTTTTTAAATGACTGCTGACTACAGAGTTGCTAATTTGACCAAAGCAACCACAAGGTCAACTAGAATGAAGGGGTGAGAAACTAGACTCCACCTCTTCCGTGGAATGGTTGCTAAGTCACATTGTGAAGGGATGAGGATATGGTAGAGAAAGTCACATGTGTAGCTTTCTAATAATACCCCTCCTCCTGTTTTAGTCATTCTCCGTATGATGTGGGCACATGTTGGCACATTCACATCCTGTCCATAGTAGAGCTTTAAAAGCAGCTTCAGTTGAAAAACAAAACTATTCTCGCCTCATCCAGAGGAATATTGTCTGCGAAATCAGAGACTTAATGTGGTAATTGTTGTGGACCAATTGTGTCCTCTCAAAATCCACTTCACTTTATTAAGAAGCAAGGTCATTGTGGTTAGTTAAGCTGAGGTCATATCGAAGCAGGGTGTACCCCTAATTCAGTAAGTCCACAATTTTTTGGTTTTGTTTTGTTTTCTGAGACAGGACTTCTCTGTGTAGCCTTGGTTAGCTTGGACTCACTTTGTACACCAGACTGGCCTCAAACTCACAGTGATCTGCCTGCCTCTGCCTTCTCTGAATGCTGGGATTATGGGCATGTGCCACTGCACCCAGCTTAGAGTTTTTAATAAGAATATGATCATATGAGGACGGACACATGGAGAATACTGTGTGATGACACGGAATGACTAGAATGGTACAGTTGCGGGCTTAGGAGAACTGGCTGGCACCGGGGAAGAGGGTAAGTTAAGGAAGCCTTCCCCTGGGGTCGAGGGACAACATTGCTCTGCTGCTCTACAGACACTGTGATTTCAAACTGTTTAGAACTATGATACTAGTATACATCTTCTCCTAAAATATGTAGTATTTTATTATGGCAACCCCAGGAAATGCTTTTTTAAAATTATATATATATATATATGCATGCATATATATAGATAAACTAAAGTGCTAGAGAATGTAGCTCAATTGTTTTTGTTTGTTTGTTTTGGGGTTTTTTTTGTTTTTGTTTTTTGTTTTTTTTTTGAGATGGTTGCTCTGTGTAACATCCCTAGCTGTTCTGGAACTCTCCTTGTAGACCAGGCTGGCCTCGAACTCACTAATACTGGGATTAAAAGTGTTCACCTCCACACCAGCTCATAGCTCAGTTGTTAATCATGTGCTAACCACATGCAAAGTCCTGGGATCAGTCAATACACTTAAATAAAGACGTAAGTAAATGTATAAGGTGTGTGGTAAGGCACATTAGGTTGCCTCTCTCCATCTTTGAGCTAGTTCTTACTATGTAGCCCTGGAACTCAGCCTGAGAACTTGACTGGTCCCAAACTCATGGAGATCTATCTGTCTTTATAGGGATTGTGCCAAAATGTTCTGCCTGCTACCTTTTTGAAAACTAGAAGCTGAGGAGATGACTCAGGGTAAAGCTCTTGCTCTGCAAGCAGGGGGACCTGAGTTTGGATCCCCAGAACCCACATGAAGAGCCACATGGCCATGGCAGAGTGCCTATAAGCTCAGCAGACTGGAGAAAGAGATGAGGGATCACCAGTGCAAGCTGGACCAGGTGGCTGAATCGATGAGTTCCAGGTTCAACAAGAGACCCTGACTCAAAATACGAAGTGGAAAACAATCAAGGAAGACTGATGTCAGCCTCAGGCCTGGCATGTGACCTACCTCACACGCTCAAACATATGTACACACATACATAATACATATACCATACATACATACATACATACATGCATAAACCATACATACACACATACAAAAATGATTGACAACAGCAGTTCCACACAAAATAAACACTTGGCAATTAAAAAAACATCCGTTTATGACCCAAAATGGTCTTATGTACTGTCAGTTGCCCATCACTGCATGTTCAAAGACATTGATTTGACAAATTCTGTTCAATAAGTCATTAAAATTTCCTTTAGGATATTGTTGTTTCTGGATTTATATTCTTTTTATCTATTTATTTATTTACTTATTTTTTTTACTTGTTTTTTTGGCTTTATATTCTTGAGGAAATCATCAGAATGAAAGCTTTCTATTTAATTTGAAAATACTCTACTGCTAAAATGTTTCTTAGGACTGAACTTGATTTTTTTAAAAATATGCATAGCTTAATCTCTGATCTTGGAATATTAGAAAATCAAGGAGTAGATTTTCTAGATTAGGAGGAATGTGCTATTTAACTTCTAAATAAGAGAAGGGAATTGAATCACCCCCCCCCCTTTCATGGAGATAGTCTAAATGAACTTGTAACTATTCAGTAATTCTGTTTTTTTTTTCATGAAAATAATAAAGAAGAAGGTAATGAAATCTAAAGTCTCTGAATCTGGCAAATGCCAGCTCATAAGAGACTGTATCTGTCGTGATTATTTTGAGCAACTGATCATTTCCATCAATCAACCGAGCAGCCCTGATAAGCCAATCACCTTTTAATCGATGTTGAGCCACTGAAAAGTTGCCATAGATACCAGAGTCTACAGCCATCACAACAGAAAGTAAGGTTGGAATTGGAAGTGACAGGTGTATTCATCACATAGTTAACAAGCCTTTGAAGGGAAAGAGAGAGTTTGTCAGAGTCCTTAGGCTGGGTATAAAAGACTGCAAAGAACACTCAAACAATTCCCAAAGAGCACTTCAAAAGCAGGGGTTGGGGGGTGGGGGAGATCCGTTTTTCATTAGAAATTCAGGAAGATGTTTGCCTGAAATTCTAGCTTCAAGACACAAGCCCCTTGAAGTTGTGCTTGGCTGTCAGTTACCAGGGGTCACCAACGAGTTATCTGAAGAGGAGTGAGTTTCCTTTTAACCCTCCCTGCCCCCTTTCCTTTCTGCATGAGAAGTAATAAGGATAGTTGAGTGCATAGGGCACTGTTTATAGGAACATGCAGTTCTGATCACACTGTCCATAATGAAAAAATTGGGGGTAAAAAAACCTCACCAACAATACAAGAAACTTGACCAGTTGCTGAATAGTTTTGAAAAGAAGGTAGAATCAAGAGATTATATTTTGAGAACCACTGTATATAAACCAGTATACGGAACTAATCAATTTACTGAATGCTCTAAATTTTTTTGCAAGTAGTTGAAAATGAAGGAACAGATTCACTTCAGATGGGGAGGATCAACGTGTTTAAATTGAACAGCACACATGAGCAATGTCAAGTTGAGTGTTCTTTACCAGTTGGTTCAAGTATGGCCTCATCTCTTCTATATCTGGTCAGCAATGACACTATGGGTAAACAGAGACTTCATCCATCCTCAAGAGAGAATCTTTGAGGGGGGAGGTCAGGAGACCACAATCCCAATGGTGGAACTGCCATGTCCTCACTGTAGACACACGTGCCCCCTGGAACATGCAAATGTGAGGATGTCTATTTATAAGATTGTTCAAAGTGTCATTTTGCTCTAATGTTCATTGAGTCTAGGGTGATTCGTACCTAAGAGTGCAGCCAGCCACAGGGGTGGAAAGTCATGTCTGCGTGTGCAGCTTGTCTCATTTTGCTCTGCTGCATCACATGTGTCCCAGGAAGGCCTGTATACTCTTACAGTCCCTGCTTCTAAGCTGTGGCTTCAAGTGTGAGAACCGTAGAAACAAACTGGCTGAAACAAGTTGATTAGTGAGAAACTGCAGTCCCAAGGAAGCTCCTCGTGGACATTTAGTGATCCATGCATGGCTCTGTAGGTGACATGGGACCCCTTGCAGGACTGTCTGCTGCATAAGGAGTGAGTCCAGTTTCCGTGGCTTGCTTGGTCTGGGTAGAAGAATCCTGGCCTCAGTGTCCACTTGACCCAGCACTTTGTGTCTCTCCCCTTTCAGTCCCTACGGGGGTGGGGTGGGGTGGGGTGGGGTGGGGTGGTAGTATTTGGAACTTTGTTACAGAAAGCAGAAGCTGAACTGAATGAATCCCTGTTAGGGAATACAAAGTTTACCAAGCAGTTTTTGATCTCATAGTTTACATGTATAATCTATATGTAAATTAATAACTCAGCATGGGTCTGTTCTTAAGTACTTCTGATTTCTCCTCTTCAAGCTAGATCATGGCTATGGTGGCTTATTGTTCACTTGCTTATTTCTAAGTGTGGCTTTTTTTGTTCCAGAGCTTCAGTCCTTCTACTCTCTGCATAGCTAATAACATTAATGCCTTGAAAAAATGTTTTAATGCCTTGCCAGCCTACATTTCTAATCTACTTTAATGGAATTTTGTTATAAATCTTATTCTGTTCCTTGCATTTTTGTATTCAAGAAGCAATTATAGTTTAATCCTTATGTTACATGCCTTCATGTCTCTCACTTGATATTCATTCAACAAAATATTTGTTGGTAGCATACTATGTGATAGGAGCTGTCTTAAGTAGAGGAAGGGATGAGCTCTGAAAACAGGATCTCTGCTCTCAAAGAACCGTGTTCTGCTAGGACAATAAGTGAGTAAATGGACAATAAGTGAGTAAGCGTATAATCATGTGACATATGGCAGCATTTGTGTCAATAATGAATGAACTGCGTATATACCAGTAGTCCTACTAGAGCCGAAAAGTTCCCATTGGCTAGTAGTGCTGTGGCCATTTAGTGTCATAGCACATCCTATTATTTGTGCATGCAGTGATGCTGGTCTAAGAAAATCTGCCGTTCTTCCACTCATGAAAATGCATAGCAATATAATTACACACAGTGCACAACACTTGGTGATGAACAGTTCTGTTACTGGCTTATGTTGTCCTGTGCTACAGTTTCAATCATTTTCGCAGCGCGGACACTTTGTACTTATATAACAAAAGTCTGCTGTAAGGCAGTCTGTTGTGTTTTTCCTGGCAATAGCTCATCCATTTTGTGTTTACAGTTTCTCTTGATGGTCATCAAGAGGCCACATGGAGTGGTTGACCTGCACTGTCTAGGCTTTTATAAGTACTCTACAATGTTTGCATAACGGTGAAATAGCCTAAGGATGTGCACAGTTCTCAGGACAGACCCCTGTTGTTAAGCAATACAATGTCAACAAGAAAATTTGGGGGAATGGTCAATGCTATAAGCAGAAAAGTTTAGGAGCTGGTGGTTCTGGAGGTCTTGTAGATTTAGAGGTTGGTTTGGCCAGGTCATTAGAAGCAGGTCACATTTGTGCTCTTCGTCCTAGGGAAGAAGGATGTTCCAGGCAGAAGGCACAGAAGTGCAGCATTAATTTAAAAGATGTGTGCATTTAGAAGCAAAAGAATGACCTGAGCAGCTGGTGAATGCCTTCAGCAGGAGGCACTGAGGACACTCTGATGGATGGTAAGTATCCTCAGTCCTTGTTGTCTCTTTGCTTGCTGTTCTTTTCCCAGACCAAAGGTGAGGGTATGAATGGACAGAGGGCATCAGCCATGAGACAGGGCCACTGAGTCTTTAAGTGCTCTCCCTTGCCAACAATGACTTCTCTTCCTTCTCTCCCAACAGACACTGATGATCTTGATGTGCCAGGCACAGCATTGAGCGCCAGGGGCATACTGCTCAGCTCTGTCCTAACCCCTCTGCAGCTTGTAATCTAAGCTTTCCTCCTTTGCATTGCATACCAGGATGACCCATTTCCCATGCTCCTACCCATTCTTCCAGGAGCTTCATGGCCACAAAGGGGAACACTGGGCTTCCTTCTCTGTGCTCTCAACATGCCCCTCCCCTTTACTTTCCTCATCTTTTCCTGGTCACTGATCAGGTTTTCAATCTGCCAAAGGCTATTCAAAAGGGTTTTTATTTTATTTAGTCTCTCACTAGGGAAACCAGAAATTCACAAATTAATAAGATGATATTTGCTAAAAAACAAAATTAGAAATCCAGCTGAGTTTCACAACATTAAGATGTGCTAATCACGGTTCCCCAAACAAAGAGAACGTTGGGTGGAATATGTTTGTGTTTTGTTGGCACAGAGGCAGTAACCTGATAAAAGTAAGCAGTGTTCTGCTTGGGGACAGGCTGTGCCTAGATGCTCATTTATGAGAGGGTTGTTTAGAAGACACCATACTTTCCCATGGATTCAAATCTGTAACTTTAAACAGAAACCACTTGCGGAGTCACAGTTTACCTGATATGCTGCCCAAGTTGCCCCGCGGTACTATAATACCCTGCCAAAACTCACAATACCTCTCTCCTCAGATCTACTCTCTCAGCAGTTGTTCTAGCTCATTGTTAGCTCTTCTCTCTCTTAAGCATGTCACCCTAATGCCCACTGTCCCCTCCATAGTATGAGCACCGACGTGAGATTGCTAATGTGATTGATGGTAGCCCTCTCCTGTCACTCAGCAATGCTCCTTGGAGCCTGCAGAATGAGACCAAGTTTCTTAACCAAGGGTCTGAAGCACACAAGGTTTCCCTCTCAAATCCTAAGCATCTTTGCCTGCCGCCTTGTTCTTTCTACTTCGCTGAAGTCTTCCCTCCTTTCGTTGTCTGCCTGAAAATTGTCTCTCCCTTTTCAACATTTACAGGAGGTGTTCCGGATCCCTTGATCACTCTTCCTATGGCAGGTAGTCTTTTGTTACTTCTGTACTATTATTACAGTCTTCTGTGAACATGTGTTTACGTGCTTCTCTGGCTGGATGCTGAGCTTCTTAGCCTCGGAAACTGCATCTCCCTCATTTGTGTTTCTAGATGCACAGTGAAGGTAGGGCAGCCTGTGTTTGCATGGATGAGTGTGTTCACGGCGATGGTGCAGGACTGGGAATGAGAAAGACCTTTCCTCCCGACGTGGGGATCTGAATGTGCATCTGATGGATGTTAAGACTTCAGATGGACAGATCTCTGAGTGTGTTTGTTTCTGTGTATGTGTGTGCTTTTACAGGTTGTGTCCTAGGATTTGTGTTGGGAGCATTAGTGGAAATAAGCCTGCAAAATCAAGCTGAAGTCTCAAATGCCAGACCAAAGCATTTTTACTACTCTCTATACCGCAGGGAATGCCAAGTGTTATTTGAACCTGGAAGTGACATAATCTTAAAGATACTCATGTGGGATTGACACAGTCCAAAAGGTGCTTTGGAGCACTAATTGGCACATTGTGTCTGGGTTGATGTGGGAGAAAGCACAGGCTGGAAGAGAGATTTGAAAATGGCAGGATCACCCTCAAATAAACTGGTTTGAAGTTAGCAGGTGCTAGAAAGATGTGAGCAGCAAAGTTTGCCCTGCCTTTTTGGCTCGGTGAAGCATTTGGCATGCCTTGAGGTATCTTCTCGGTGGCCATGTTTTCAGGTTGTTCAGAGTTCTGCTCTGCTATGGTGAGTCCGATTCAAAATCTACAACAAGGATTGAGCTAAGATTTGCAGCAGTGAAAGAAGCTGGACACTCCCATCCACATGGGTTACCCTTCCTCCTGAGGCAGAATGGAGATCTGAGCGTTCTATCGATGCTAACAAAGTGATGATCGGCAGAGCTTTTCTATTCAAATTCAACTTCTGAGCATGAGCCCAACAGCCTAATTAGGTACAAAGTGATGTTTTTAACTACTTGCAAGTGGGTGATGGAAGCTGATTGCTTCTTGGGTCTTCACCTTGCCTTGGTGACATATATACCAAATCTATACCGAGAGACCAAACAGGGCAATGTGATATCCAGGGTTTGGAGTAATATTTATTTTACCTGTTATTAAATATATCCAAGACTGAATTGGTGATGGATAGATTGCCACCACTGATTGTGTGTGTGTGTGCATACACACACATTTGTAGGAGACAGAAGTTGATATTGGTTGTCTTCTTTAATCACACTCCATCTTATTTTTCTGTGACAAGTCTCTCACTGAACCTGGAGTTTGTCTCCTAGTGTTGGGGTCACAGGAACACACTGTTAAACCCAGCCTTTTACACACGTTTCCAGGATCTGAACACAGGCCATCATGCTTATGTGGCAGGCACTTTACTGGTGAAGCCATCTCCCTAGTCCCTGATTGTTTTTTTCAAACAAACAAACAAACAAACAAACAAACAAACACACAAACAAACATGCCTGGGAGAGGCATCACACTGGCTTACCACTAAGTTATGAAGGGCAGTATTAGACACTGTTATATTCTGAAGCATTCTCTTGTTCTTCTTGGCACCAGTTTCATGTAGACGTATCCTGAATAGGGTCTTTCCCAGTGACAACATGTATCACCCCTTCTCTTCCACTGAGGTCTGAGATACCTCAAAAGGCCACTTGACACTCAAGCATGTATTGCCTGGGAATAAAATGAATCATTGTCCAATGGGAGATCTTTGCCAAGAAGGGGACAGGAGCAGCATGGCTGAGCACTGCTTTCTCCTTTGTAACCATTTTATCAGGTGCCCTGCACAAAGAGCGGGATTTCTTTGGGGGTGGCCAGCTCAAGGTGATGCTCTTTTTTTTAAAGATTTATTTATTTACTATGTATACAGATCTCATTCTAGATGGTTGAGAGCCACCATGTGGTTGCTGGGAATTGAACTCAGGACCTTTGGAAGAACAGGCAGTGCTCTTAACCTCTGAGCCATCTCTCCAGCCCCCCAAGGTGATGCTCTTATAGCGGCATTCCTAGGCTAACTGTTCAATGCTTCCCCTGTTCCATGGGATACCTTCCAAAATTAAACCACCAGCCTGTGAGCTTGCATCTAAGATTCTTCCTGTGAGAGCTGGAGAACTAGATTAATACAAACACTAAGAGATCTGTCGTTTTCTAAGAGTAGCATTGTTGTAAGTAGAGGGCACAAAGAGAGAAGGCACGTGCCAGGTCATTGTCTTGCCTGTGCTTATGAATATATGTTCATGATGTGGACAAAAGAACCTGATCAAAAACAATGAGCCTTTCAGGTCATGGGCAATACATGTCAACCAAGATGAGGTACCACTTCTACCCCAGCCCTATGGAAGAGCATCCATGTCAACATGTGTGACGAGACAGTGATGAGGGTGAGAGATAGGGAGGCCACGGGCCTTGGATTGTACCTCACAGGACTGTTTACAAGGCTAATTTTTGTTTTTTATGTTTGTTCTCACTATTAAACTGGCATATTACACTATTACAAATTTGTTCTTAATAATTAATGCATGTGGCAGAAAAAGATAATTTGGAATTTAGTTTTATTTTCCTAATTGCCCCTTCTCTTTTTTCCTTTTCTCAGCATTTTTTCTTCTATTTCCCCTTCCCTGTCCTTACTCCTCTGTTCACTCCCTTCCCCTCAACTCTTTTCTTTCTTTTCTTCCTTTCCCTTTTCTGTTTTCATTCTATAGCTCAGGCTGCCTTAGATCTTACTATGTAGCCCAGGATGGTCTGAACTTTATGGTAATCATTCTACCTCTGTGTCCTGAGTGCTGGGATTACAACCATGAGCTATCATATTCCAGGTTAAAAGTTCTATATTGAAGAGACCCAATTCCTTCAACCGTCCAAGGCCTCTCTAGCCTCTGCCCCAAGGCCGTGTTTCTGGTACCAGGGTTTCTATCCATCCTATTTTACTAAACATTAGTGTACAATGTTCATGGAACATGATACCCTCAGAAGGGTAAAGATTTTCCCTTTGGCTCATGTAAAAGTGGAGAGAGCAGCTAATAGAAGACAAGCCAGTTATTTTTCTGTTACTCCCTAGTCATACTTGGGTCCTGGGTTCTGGTAACAGGCTTGCTGTGGCCACAGTGAAATGGTTTGGAAAAAGATCAAGCACAGAGAAGATGGATTGTCTGAGGGGAACCTGTCATCATTGAACCAAAGTGGTAGGTTAGAAGATTTACTTCTAAAGTGTAGACCCGGGACTATCATTCCAAGCATAAGTATGACTAAGGATCAGACTGAGAATGCACTTGTGTGTGTGTGGTGGTGGGAGAATGGGTGGGGAGCTCATCCCATAGAAGCCACAGATTCAGAAGGTCTAAGAGCAAGAGTCAAAAAACATGTTCTAAGTGGATATGAGGGGAAGTTGGAGGTCTCTGTATTTTGGAAGGTTAGAACAGCAACTCAAAGTTGATTGCTCAGGTGAGTCATCTGGGGAGATTTTTTTAAAATGTTATTTATTTATCTTTTTATCAATCACAGGTTAGGTACTTTGCATCCCAGGTGTAGCCCCCCTCCCTCATTCCCTCCCACTCTCCCCATCCCTCCCTCATCTCCTCCCCGCCCCCTCCAAGTCCACCGACAGGGGAGGACATCCTCCACTTCCATCCAACCCCAGCTCATCTTGTCTCCTCAGGAGTCCCACCATTTGCCTGCGAATTTCATGATTTCCTCCTTTTTAATTGCTGAGTAGTATTCCATTGTGTAAAAGTACCATAATTTCTGTATCCATTCCTCAACTGAGGGACATCTGGGTTGTTTCCAGGTTCTGGCTATTACAAATAAACCAGCTACGAACATAGTTGAGCAAATGTCCTTGTTGTGTACTTGAGCATCTTTTGGATATATGCCTAAGAGTGGTATAGCTGGGTCTTGAGGAATCACTATTCCTAATTGTCTAAGAAAACGCCAAATTGATTTTCAGAGTGGTTGTACAAGTTTACATTCCCACCAGCAATGGAGGAGGGTTTCTCTTTCTCCACAACCTC
>CM053751.1:54638296-54680457 GCA_028658305.1 Pachyuromys duprasi
TCTCCTCCCCTCCCCTCCCCTCATCCCCTTCCCTCCTCTCCTCTCCTCTTCCTGTCCCTCTCCCTTTCTCTCTTTCTCTCTCTCTTTCTTTCTCTTTTGTTTCCAGAGCTGCAATCCAAACCCAGGTCCATGCACTTGCTAGGCAAGCATTCTACCACTGAGCTAAATCCCTGACCCCATTCCATCTTTCATTATTTCATGGGAATCTCATTCGTTAAGCCCTGAAAGAGCTACATCCTTCAGATGCCCTCCAGCAACATCCCAGGTCTCCCTGAGACCATTCTCAGACCTCAGAGGGAGAAGGCAGAATGGGGTGGCCAGCAGTACCTAGCCAAGACTGCCTGGGAACTTGGAGGGACAGACAGTAACCCAGGATTGGCTAACAGAGGAGGAAGACTTTTTCACTGAGTGAGGTTTTGTGAGCCACGAGAACATGAGCTACTTCTCTACACAGGCTGTAATTTGGGCAGAAAGAGCTGTGTTCCTTGTGCCTTTAGGTCTTTGAGTACACTCAGAGGGTCAGTTTAGGGTCCAGGCAATAAAGGAACACAGAATTGAGAATTTCTTCCAAGTCCTCACAGATCTCCATGTAGCTCCGTTTCTAGGGGTCCCCAAGTGGTAGAAGGTAGCTCTAGGGGTGTGACTGAGCCAATCAGAACCTCCATGTAAGTACTGACTCCACAGCCCAACATCTACAGAGGGCCCAGGAAGCCGTGGCCATTGTATATCTTCACAGTAATCAAACACTGACCAGGACAAGAGGTATTAGGGGCAACACACAGCTTTTATAACACAACTAATAGGGTTTTTTGTTTGTTTGTCTTTTAAGAAAGACTTCTATGATGTGAAAATAAATGTGATCATTGGCTTTAAGATGTGGACTTTTTTTTTTTTTGGTGGAGTGACAGCATTTATACTCAGACCCATTTTTGAGCAAGCTGCAGGGAAGGGGCTTCCCTAGAAGGAAAGGTGCCATTGGAGGGAAAACCCAAGAAGTCCCAGGTATGGCTGAGTATCACCCATTCCTCCTGTGATCCTCCATCTAGGCAGCTTCCTGAGGCCAGACCCCTTACAAGGCTAGACTCCCATCTCTGCATGCTCACATACCAAATGCCTTCCCAGAGGTGAACTTCCTTTTTCAGTTAGATATTTAGTTGTGTTTCCAGACCTATTGACCCTGACCTTGCTGTTCCCGAGGGATCTATACCAATATGGGGTTTGTTTATGTGCTGGTTTACTGTAGCTATGTAGCAGAGACTTCTCAGTGATACCACAGGACACCAATACACTCAGATCCCTGTGACTCTTCTAGAGGAGTCACAGGATCTCTCTTGGTCTAATTCATAAGAAAGTGCGAATTGGGTAACAGAGAGTATTAGTTTCAAAATCAGAAGGAAAAAAACATATAACAAAACAAAATTTGAATTCTATGTCTTGGAGTAAGCAAGTCATCCACACTGCAGATCTGTCTCACCCATATACTTCTTGACATGGTTTGAGGGTCAACAATTTAGATATGATATATCTAAACATTATGTAATGTGTGTCTTTATGTATACTTGTGTTAGATGTATACTAGAATCATGTACATTGGGGCTGGAGAGATGGCTTAGTAGGTAAGAGAATTGGTTGCTTTTCCAGAGTACCAATGTTTGATTCTGAGCACCCATGTGGTGGCTCACAACTGTCTGTAACTTCTGTTCCAGGAGACCTTTCTGGCCTCCTTGAGCACCAGAAACTCACATGGTATACATATATGAATGTAGGCAAAACATCCATACACATAAAATAAGAAAAATAAATTAAAAAATCTTGTTTTTTAAATATTAAAAACTTTGAAGTGTATGTGTACTTGGGATTATTATTTTTTAAAGATTCATTAATTTTTATTTTCTGTGTTTATATGTGTGACTAAGTATACACAGGTGCACTATGTAAATATAGATGCCCAGGAAGGCCAGAAGAGGGTATAGGAACTCTTGACCAAATTTATCGGTGGCTGTGAGCTATTTGATGTGGGTGCTGGGAACTGAACTAAGGTCCTCTGTAGGAGCAGCAAATGCTCTTAACCTCCATGCCATCTCTCCAGCCTTGGGATTATTATTTTTTGAACTACTGTGTTTCCTAAGATCCCTGTTAGGGGTTAGTTCTGCTGACACATGTTTCCAATGATGCTTAAATTGTAAGCCAGAAGCACTAGGGCAGAATAACTTCGTTTAAATAGAATGTCCCTTCTCATCTTGAGCAGAATGAGAGCAGCAACAGAAAACCATATAGTATGCTCTACTGTTTCGGACTGCGAGAGAATGGTAAGGCATTAGCTGGAAAGGGAGCAGTGACCTTTGTTTTTACTCCCTCTCCCTCTCTTTCTCCTTTTGTGACTGAGAAACAACAATAATACATTCTCTCCCTTTGCCTATTTTGAGGCAGAGATTTGAAGTGTGTTTTATGACTTTAGCTTGTCCCAGCCCAATCCGCTCCACTGGTAATGATGAATGAACCCCTGATGTCCATTAGCATAAGTGGATGTTACCTCGATAACTCTGATGGGGTTCTAATCAGTGCCAATTCTCCTTTTGGCTGTGCGTTTTGGCGGGTGCATCCAGGTGCTCTCCCAGATGTGCAAGGGAGAGAATGCTGCTCCCTCCCTCCACCTTCAGCTGCAGACTGGGTTCATGCCTGACTGAGAACCACTCAAGTGTTCCCTGAGCCATGCACCCTGCTGCATCTAATAAGCCCCCTCACCCCTCTCCCCCGGCTCTAGGGAAAGCCAACCCAAGTGTGTCCTGGGAGAGCACACTGCAGAAGCCATGTGCAGAAAAGGCAGAAACTTGCAGCTTGGCATAAGACAGAGCAGATCTGTAAGCTAGGCAGCTACCACAAAGCTCCTGTGGAGACATTCCACTGTTTAGCCCTCTTTTTTCCTACAGAGGGGGTCCTTGCACCATGTAGCTCAGCTCCTTTTCTGGCAGTGGGTAGGCTCGTGAATGAGCGGGTTTTGCAGGCATGCCTGTATATGTTGGGTGGAGAGAGTAAGAGAAACAGAGTCCACATGCTGAAGCAGGAAGAGATTGGAATTACCCAAGGTTTGTAAACCTCTGCAGGGCACAAAGTGGGAGCGGCAACACAGTATCCAGACCTCACGATAGCTGGGGTTTAATTGGGATGAGAACTCTGGTGAATTTCTGGTTTCTTCTGGGAGTGACAAGGTTTCTGTGTCTCAGGGTTCTGAGCTGTAGAAGGTAATGCTTCTCTCACAAACTTCCAATGACAGTTTGATGCTCCCAGCATCAGCTTTTAGTCTATCGTTTACCACAAAGTAGTAAAGTGAGCCATGGTCTCTCTCCAAGTGTAGGCCTTGGATCCTCTGGGGATTAATGTTGTGTCTTAATTAGCTCTGGCGTTCCTTTGAACAACCTCTAAAGAACTCCTAAGATTTAGCATATATCCCAAAGGAAGCCACAGAGGTGTCCTTCCCCAGGACTTTGTGTCAATTTCTCAGTCACACAAGACAGATTGTACTGAGCCAGTCATCATCCTGGACCGACCACCCAAGACTATCTTCAAGAACTTTCGCTGGGTCCCCTGGGCGCTTCAGCTCCACTTCTTGAGTTCTGTGGTTTCTTCTTCCTTTACTTCTAAAGGTCCCTCAGTATTTTCCCAGTAAGTCCTTTTGTGGGTTTTCATCAGTCCCAAATCCCAGTGGGTAGAATGTTTAAGTTCTGGTTTAGGATCCCTGGGGTTGTGTTAATCTTTGGGTTTATTAGCAATAATGCCTCCTACCTTGAGCAAAAGACAGGAGACCCAGTGGAGTCTCTGTGGAAGCCCTTTGTAATGGTGTGAGGCTTTCCTGGGATATTTGGAAAACTGTCAGAGGAATATGTGCCATGTTCTTGGAGACTTAGACAGGCAGAGTTAGAGGCTGAGGCTCCAGGTTCTGGAACATGACACCAGCTCTTCATCCTGGTTCTGCAACCAGACAACCGTAGGTATCTTGCTTACTATAATTTTGATAGATATGGCCTCTCACTGACCTAGAACTTGTTAAAAAGGCTAAGCTCTCCATGGTGACCCACAGGCTCTTTGTGCTCAGGACCTGTTTTGTGTGCCACCAAATGTGGGAATTATTATTCTTTTTTCAATACAAGTTCTGGGGATCATACAAAGTTCTCACACTTGAAAGAGGAGTGCTTTACTAATGCAGTGATCACTCCAGTCCCCACCTGAAACCATTTTACATTATTAGACTTCATATTTTAGGTAAATTTTTAGGTTTACAGCAAACATGAAATGAGACACATATTTTCCATATATGCCTGACCGCACAAAGGAAGCTCCCCAGCTATGAGCACCCCATTCAAGTGGTATATTTGTATCAATCAATAAAATCTTATTATCATTATTACTGCCATGGACTATTATTCTAAGTCCATAGCTTATATTAAGGTCCACTCTTGCTGTTGTACATTATTGATGCTCTGGCCATTTGGAAACTATATACAATATATGCTTATGTAACACACTGTAGTTTAGGTACTCTGGTTTCTTGACAATTTTGTTTATTTGGAGTCTGTGGAGCAGGTTTTCAGCATAGGCTTCTCCTGTTTGTAAGAGAAGTGGCAGGTGCTGATGGCTTTGGGACACCTTGGAGGGCATGGGGATTGATGATAGATGGCATGTGTGCACCATGACATCTATGTAAAACATGTCTGCTTGCCCAGAGATGAAAAACTGCTCACCTTGGCACAACAGGCGTGATATTCATTTGGAGGCTTGAGTCTAAGCAAGATAAATTCCACTGTCACTGCACAAAGAGATAAGAAAAGACCACATGACAGCTTCCCATTGATAAAAGATTCTGTCTGTATTTTAAAGGAATTTACTTTCTTCCCCTTTTCTGATACCCACATGAGTTAAGACACAGATACGCTATCTTTCATGTTTTTGTCAGAATGCGTTATTACGATGGTGCCAGTGACTCATTTGCCTCATTTAGGAAGCTAAAGGAATATGTAGGCTGCACACAAGCCGGGGCCTCCAGAGTTAAGAAGCTGCACCCGCTCCCGGCCTAGAGGGAGCTACCCTCTGTAACAGGACAGCTGCATGCTAAGATCTCCTTGGACATTCAATTTTCACTGCTGACTAAGATGTTCTTGGAAAGCCCACTGGGGAGACACCATATGCTGCAAGTATTACAAGGCAAGCTGCAATCTAGTTAAGTAGGTGATGTTTCAACAAAAAGGTTGAAGAACTACGAGAGAATCAGAGTTCCAGTTTACCAGCATCCTGTCTATAGGGTATGGGGCAAAAGCAGAAATACTCTCTCGCTTCCCCGAGGTCTGAGGCTGCTACAGCCTATCTCATCCTTTCAGAGCATCTTAAGCCAAGACGCTTCTTTCTCTACGTCATCTGCTTCACAACTAGACTCATCTATGGGCAAGAGGATAAACTGGCTATTTGGTATTGGTACTCAAATATGCTTATCATAAATGTGTACGTACACACATATATGTGTGGTATATATGATAATCACATTTGAATATACTTATATGTGTATATATGAATATATACGTATACATACATATGTATGATAAGCACATTTAAATACTGATACCCAGTAGCCAGTATATCCTCTCTATATACAAATACATACTCATATACATACACATATATGTATATACACACACATACATACATATTATATATATAGAAAGAGAGAGAGACAGACAGAGAGAGAGAAGACCTCATGTAACCCAGGCTAGCCTCAAATTCACCAGAGTTGAGGACCACCCTGAACTTTGATTTCCCTGTGCCACCTGTCCTGGTTTATACAGTGCTGGGGATCAAACCTAGGGCTCTGTGTCTGATAGGGAAGCGTTCTATCAACTAAGCTACACCATCAGCCCTTATTGGTTTTATTTAGTGATGAGAAATGAATCCTCTTAACAAACTGAAGAATTAAGAACACATATTCCTATTTTAAAGGTTCAATAACCAAGGTCCCAGAAAGCCTCATGCCTGACTGAGCTCTCCATACCAAGCCCTACAATGTATGTGTTCCCTCCTAGCTTCTCCTCTAAAATCTTGCTACTACCCATGAAGGGGAAGAGTCTGTGTTCCCTTTTCTTGAAACTGGGCAAGATTTCATGGTTGCCTATGTGGCATGTTCAGGCAGACCATGAAGGTGGCACAGTGAGTCAAACCTTCACCTGTTGATCTTCTTCCTTGGGACCCAGCTATCACATTGTGAAGAATGCTTCACATGAGGACATCATGGAGAGGAAGCAAGTCTCCCAGCAGTGAGCCAGTGTCAACCACTAGCCCTGTGAATGAACAGAGTCCCAAAAGCGACCGACTCCCAACCTTGAGTCTTCTAGTACAGTCCTTCAAGAAGATGCTCAGACAAGTTATCCTTGTTATTTCTTCTGAATCTCTGGACCACGGATGGCCCAGGCCACTATTAAAAGGCATCATTAGCCCACATCGTTAGTGTTTATTTTCAATACACATACATATAGCAATTCTCTTACTCTTGCCTTAGTTTTCTCATCTGAAAAATGGGAATAACAGCAAGCACTATTCTGTGGGTGGTCATCAGGATTTAATGTATACTGTGAAAGGTTAGCTGATATTTGCATAGTATTTTCTATGGGTTGAGCATTGCCCTGTGGACTTTACAGCTAATACCTTTAAGTCACCACAATAACCTTAAAATGTGGGTATTACCTGAATACTTAAGGAGATAAAATGGACGTAGTATGGAATTAGTTATTTATAAAGGGAGTGATTCAACGTTACTCCAGATTTGACAAGCTGTATAAGCACCTTCTCTATTTAGTGCCCAAATATTTCATCGCTTTGATAGGAAACACCAGCACTGCTTTTTAAAGACACTTTATGTGTGAAGTTGCACAACTTGGCTGTTTACAGACATCAGACACTTGAGTTCCAGGGTCTGTGGTTTTTGCTGCTACTCAGCATTAGCTATAGCTTCTGAACAGCACTGCTGGGTTGAAGTGACCTGCCCCAAATCACACAGTTAAGAAGCGGCAGGCCCTGGACAGCTCTGTTTCCAGAGCTTGTGTATTTTCCGCTGGGATAAAAATGAGAATGGAATTTTCAGTCATGTTCCCTAAAGACATGGAGCTCTTGAGTCAACATTCAGAATCTGTGTCGTTCCAACACAAAGTATCCATGATTATAGGGTCTGAGCCTCTGGGCACAAGAGCTGCCATCTTCCTTCGATTAGCTGTGCCTATCTTCAGGAGATCATCCTGATGGGGTTTGCTGACTGTTGATAGTCCCACATAGAAGGAGAAGTTAGGGAAGGTCACTGGACCATACCTCAGATTCCTGATGCTCCTGTTAGCCTTTACTAGGCAATTCTGTCCTAATTGCATGGGCCAGAAGGTACTAGTGCAAACACTCTGAGGGTAGTTAATTGAAGAGCGACTTAATCTATGTGGCTATAGGGAAGCCTTCATCTCTGCTAGGAGAAGACTTTCTTTTGGGGTTACCCATGCTCCTATATGCAGCCTTTCACCCATGGGTAC
The DNA here is from genome assembly GCA_028658305.1 of Pachyuromys duprasi. NCBI lineage: Eukaryota > Metazoa > Chordata > Mammalia > Rodentia > Muridae > Pachyuromys > Pachyuromys duprasi. The sequence goes on from CM053751.1 coordinate 54,645,850, forward strand.
TATGAATGTAAGCTCAGTAAGGTCATTGGTTCTCCAGGGCAAACTTTGGTTTCTTATTCAGGCTTTGTAAGGAACAAGGCAGTTGTTGCCCCCTGCCCGAGGCAAAATGACTCCATGGCAGAACAAAGCATATGGAGTCCAACATGCATAATTTCTCTCCCTTGTGGGCCATTAAATATTTGGGTAATGACTTTTTCTAGAACCATCCAGTCTTGGGCTTTCTGAACCATGGAAATTTTCTGTAGCTTCAAGCACTTGATCTCTAGAGCGGTTTACAGGACTCAGCCCCAGAGACCCCCGTGTGCACTGTCCTCACAAGTATCAGTTCTGAGCTCGGAGACTTAGCATAGAAGGGACTCATCACCCTGCCTTACCTCCTCTGTGTTGCCCTGACTAAAAGCACAGAACCCCACACATGTGGGAAACAGACTCAAGGTACTGTGAGTGAGGAAGTTGTAGCTGTTAGGGCCCTGTTGGGAGACATAGATGAAAGCCGATTCGGATAGGTATGATCCTTTTGGCCGAGGAACCTTGTAAAGGTGAATTGCCAGGAGTTGAGGAGGATGTACAAGTACGTGCTTGTCTGTGAGAGGCAAGGGGCCTGCTTGCCATTCGGGTGGAAGCTTTGTCTCTTCTTGACTTGACCTTCATGCAGCAAACACACCACAGGTGACAGGGAACAGAACATCTGGGTCCTACAGAAAGGTGCTGAGTGTTAAGAGTAATTGTGATGTAAGAGTAGTGTCCAGGGAGCTGCCCGTGTTGACCCATCACAGGAGAACATGCTTGAGTGTTTCTGCCCTTTCCAGCAGTCACTAATCTGCTCACACCATCCAGCTGCCACACACGGAAGAGAAAGGAATGGAGGCCTCGGATTCAGTTACATCCTGGTCTGAGTTCTGACTAAGATGTTTATTAGTGCCTTCTAAATCCGCTGCCTCCCCAAGTCTTAATTTCCCTCTATGCTAATACCTTTTATGGCTTTTAATGTATTTTAATTTTGTGTGGCTTGTGCATGTTTCTGTGATGTATTGCACATATTCTGCTGTGTGCAAAGATGTACATGTATGCGCATGTGGATATGATGGCTGGAAGTGAACAATTGTTTTATATTCCTTAATTTTCCACTTTATTTTTTAATTAAATTGTATTAAATAATTAATTAATTTGCACATGGGCAGATGCGCATATCATAGTCAGAGCATCCCTAGGAAGTGGATTCTCTTTTCTCACTTTTACACGGGTTCCAGCAATCAAACTCAGGCCACAGGCATTCATGGCGAGCATATTTGCCCGCTGAGCCAAACCCACAGGCTCACTCTACCTTAGTTTTTGAGACCGTGTAGCTGACTGATAGTGGAGCTTACTGATCTGGCTAGAGGTGCTGGCCGATGAGTTCCAGAGATCCTCCTGACTCCATTCTCCAACCCCAAGCTGAGATTACATATATGTGCTGCCATGTCCGGATTCAAACTCAGGTCCTCATGCTTGCACGACAAGAGCTTTACCAACTTAGCCATCTCTTCGACTGGCTTGAAAAAAGCAACTATAATCAAACAACAACAAAACAGCATGCAAAATGTCTGTAACATACAGTGCAGGCACCAGCACAGGTCAGCATGGCTTACTGGTATAAGAGGGTGGAGGATTTCTAACTTTGAGCCCAGAAATTAATCACCAACCTGAACTTTAACCTTGACTGCCACAGAATTCTCTCTGACCAGCTAAACCAGGCATGCATTTAACTGTGTATGTTCAGTTTTCATAAACATTTGGTTCAAAGATTTGAATCAACATTAGTGTTTTATTCTGGTGGCAATTAGCAGCTCCTAAGTCACGTTATAAATCCAGTTTGCATGTGCCACATCGAGACAGGGCTGGCATTACAAGACTTAATTCTGGCAGGTAACCATTGCTGTCACCCGGCGGAGCTGCAATCTGGTAATGGAAAAGTGTTTCATTTTAACTATGAAATTTAACACAAAGAATACAGCTGCTCAGCCGCGCACTGACAGTGTATGTTAATTTGATTTATAGACATGCAATGTACCGTGCCTAATATCCAATGCTGGAAGACTCCAGTAAGCCTAATACCAGCATCGTAAATGAGAGACGACCATTATGGGTTAGCTTCACATGTGTGAACACACTTCCTTCTAGCAGAGGAAGCAGCAGAGCCAATCTGAACAAGAGAAACAAGAAGGAGTGTTGGCCTGTGTGGGTGGGTGAGGGCTGGGCTTTCTCACACAGTTGCAGCTTGTCTGGATGTAGTTCTTGGGCTTTGTACTATGTGTCTGACCGTTGGCACATTTACAACCGTCTTCTTAAGAAAATCAGGTAGTGGAGTGGAGACTGGCTTAGGGCTCCCACTTGGTTTAAGGCGTGAGTGTCTAAGAGATCATACCTCAGTCAGTTTTCTGTGAAGGCAAAGAGGAAAGAGTTCCCTGCTCCCTGAGTTTGTCAGGAATTCCGAAGAGCGAACTTACGCTTCAGCTGATACTTATGTGGAAGGCACATGACAAAACAAACACCGAAACTGTGGGATACATGCCAAGGGTAGGGTGTTGTATGCATTGTGCACACTGTGTGTTGTGTGGATGTGGATGTGTTGTGTATACTGTGTTGTGTGTGTTGTATGGGTTGTGCATGCTATATATATGTGTGTGTTATGCGTGTTCTTATTGGATTCCTTAAGCAAGGGCTGCTGCTCACATTCACTTTGAAGAAACACTTTTGGTGGATCTAGACTAACCCTGGTCACTTACCCTTCTTCAGTTTTGGTTTGACTGTGCCGTGCCCGAACCCCATAGGCTCACGTATCTGAACACCTGGTCCCTAGCTGTTGGCATTGTTGGTGGAGGTTCTGAAACCTTTGGACTTGGGGCGTCACCGGCAGATGTAAGGCTGTAGGGTTGTGCTTTGAAGGTTGTAGGCTGGCCCCATTTCAGTCCGGCTTTCAGCTCCCTAACCGGGGACCTGATGTAACCGGCTGTCCTGCGCCTCTGCTCCTGCTGCCGCAGCCTGTAGTGGCTCTTGCTTGCATTTTTCTTGCTATGTTGAACTGTGATTTCCCAAACCAAGAGCAAGATCGAATCCCTCCCCATTTCGTTTGCTGCTTTGCTTGCAACAAATAGGGAAAGAATTCAACGATTCTATGTGATAATTAAAATAGTGTACTGGAGGATAGAAACTATTAAAAGTAGAGTGCAAAAACCGACTATCGTCTTCCAGCTCCTATATTCATAGGATTCTGCTAATTTGAGAATTTTTAAATGTGTATCCCCACAAACACAGGAGAATATTTGCACTTGGAGGTAACTACATATTTTTATGATAACTTCTCAGAATAGATTGTTACAAAGTCTTCAGAATTGGCATGCCTAATTTCTATATTATATTCCGTTCAATGCTGCTCCATGACCAAGATATATGATGTACTGCTTACATGACTATCAAGATAGGAACAGCCTGAAAGTGGCTGGAGCTGTTCATCTCCTGGTGTAGGGCAGAGGGTCTGGTTGGCATGCCTGTATAGCCATTTGGTATTTTCTTTGGGCCCTTGATGAGGTCCGGCATGGACAGCACTCAGTTACAAATACCACTGCTCTTTAACACTCCTCAACAGGGTGTGCCTATGTTGACCTCTCCCAGGGCCCATCGGCATCTCCCGCTGGGTGCCTTGTCCCTGTCATCAATCTCTCTGATCCTGCACGAGTATCTCCTCATCCATTTTGTCTGTGCTTGTCACCCTGCTCTTTGTTTCCAGGTTTTTGCTATCTGAAATCTGCTGATGGTATGGGATTGTATCTTTTCTGGTACATACATCACTTGTCTCAGCTAGGCTCTGTGTTGCTGCCTGCTGGTGGCTTCCATCTCTAGGTGTTTACAGGGAAGCATCTGGGGTCACCCAGTGGTCAGGAGGTGAGAGGAGAATCATGACATGCTAGACCCAGCTGGGACCTCTGCTCTGTCTCCTGCCATTTTAGACCAATACCAACCTTCAGCCCATATTGTCTGCTGCTTCCAAGATCACACAGATATCATGCATGTCCTTTTTGGCATCCTCTAAATCAGAGCTATAAGGGGAAGGGAATGCTGGGAAATGCCATTCCCAGAGCAGCCAAGTTGATCATATAGAATACTCTAGCATGTGGCTTGCCTCTGAGGAATGGAGTGGGAGTCTATATGAAATGTGATGCTCAGAACAGAAGCACAGAGCTATGAATTTTTCAACACACACACACATGTACACACAGACACACACACACATGCACACTGAAAAGAAAACCAGAGCCTCTTCACTTTTATAGACCCTTAGTGGGTTTCCTCATATCTTCCCATATAATTCTTGTTTGCTGCCCTCATGGTGTATTATTATCCTCTAGGCATTGCTAATCATCTCATTTATTTAAAAAATACAGCAGAAAGATGCACATGTGTATATATTTGCACACACATATATGTGTTTATATGTGCGTATTCTGTGGGCCCTATGCCTTTAATGAGGATCCTTTAACCTATGCCAAAGACACCCCGGGAACAGGAGAGCCCAGAAGGAGGGCTTGGTGAGAGAACGATGGAAAGTCAACTCCCTGGGAGATAAAACTCATGCAGCACACAGGGGTGCTTTGTTCCATTAATTTTTATAGGGAGAGGCACATCCCCCACTGCTTTATCCTGCCTCTCCCTCAGGCACAAAGCCAACCGTGTGCTTTCATACTGACATCTCTGCAAATAGCTGGGGAAGGAAGAGGCAAGGTTGAGAGAGCCCCATCTAGTATGGAAGCCACGGCCCGAAACCCTTGTCTTGTTCCTGTTGGTATTGGGTCTCTTGTTATTGAGTTAGGATCTTCTGGATTTTAGTTTTAATTAAACCGAACATCTGAAGTCTGATACACAGAGAACAGAGGAAGCCATCAGGAGTAAGGATCTGTCTTGCTTAGTGAACACCAAGTATCCTAGGTGCAGGACACTTCACCATTTGGGGAGGGGAGTTACCCAGAGAGCACTGGGGTGCCTGAACAATTTCTAGATAGAATAGGGCAGAGAGCGCTGCTGCTTTCGTTGTCTATAGACTAGTCCTCAAAAGACCACTGTCCTGGAATTCAGTCGTTTTCCTGGAGCCCAGTGACCTCTCTTCTCCGCTACCCCCCCCCCCCCGGTGGCTTGTTGGCTTCTTATGGCAGGGATCTAAGAGCTGTTTTGGATCCTCAGGAACTTGTGCTCCAGATAGCACAGAGTAATGCCTTCCACACTTGCCAGCGCTTCCCTGTAAGACACCTGACCCCATTTTCTATTCTTCCCATAGCTCACTCTGCTCTGGTCAACATAATTGTCTCTTGTTGATGTTTGAATATCACAGCATTCAGGTGGATGTTCCATGTCTGGAATGTGCTTTCCCAGGGATTGAGACAACCTTCTCAGCATCCCTGTCTAAATCTTACTTCTCATTCACGATGCCTGTACCATACTACAGTTGCTCTTGTCCCCTTACACACACGACTGGGTAACCTTTGCTTGCTTTCCCTGCACAGCATCTATGGACTGCCAGAACACTGTAATTTATTTCTCCATCATGTCTTCCTGTTTGCTCACTGTTTACACATTCCTGCTCCTCAGTCATTGAATAAGTAAGCCCTTTGCAGGCAGTCATCCTGGCCTGCTTTGTTCACTGACATGACAGTGACCTCAGTATCAACAGGTGGTTTACATTAGCTATTTGTTGATGTTTGTTGGACAATGTTTCATGAAGAAACTGCTTGGAGTTCTTTTACATGTTTGCGCATCAGGCAAAGGCAACTTTCAGTCAAGTGAGAACTCAATGGAAAGAGTTCCTCAAATTTAGCTCAGGAGCATTCCTGCACCATTCATTCAGTGTGCTAATAATACTGATGATACTGACACTCCCAAGGCACCATGAGGATGTGAAGTCTAGCCACTGTCTGCTGCTCCATAGAAGCCACATGCCTTGTACCCGACCTTCACTGAGGATTTAGGTAAGCAAATCTGGTATCTTTGGAAGACCCAAGGGATGTGTTAACAGTCTTGTAACTGGTAAATGACATAGAAGAATATCTCACCATAAATCCTGATAGCTCGTTTTTACTTCTAAATACAAGCTACTCTTGAGATCCACAAGAGAAAGGTCAAAGCAGAATGGCCAAGTGGATCAAAGACATCAACATAAAACCAGACACACTAAATCGGTTAGAAGAAAAAGTGGGGAAGAGTCTAGAACTCATTGGCACAGGTGACAATTTCTTGAACAGAACACCAACAGCACAGGCTCTGAGATCAACAATCAATAAATGGGACCTCATGAAACTGAAAAGCTTCTGTAAAGCAAAAGATACTTTTGTCAGAAAAAAAACGACAGTCTACAGACTAGGAAAGGATGTTCACCAACCCTATATCTGAGAGAGGGCTGATATCCAGAATATATAAAGAACTAAAGAAGTTAAAAAGCAACAAATCAAGCAATCCGATTTAAAAATGGGGTAGAGAGCTAAACAGAGAATTCCTATTAGAGGAATACAGAATGGCAGAAAAACACTTAAAGAAATGCTCAGCGTCCGTAGCCATCATATAGATGCAAATCAAAATGACCCTGAGATTTCATCTGACACCCAAATGAATGGCTAAGATAAAAAACTCAAGTGACAATACATGCTGGAGAGGTTGTGGAGAAAAGGGAATCCTCCTCCATTGCTGGCGGGGATGTAAACTTGTACAACCACTTTGGAAATCAATCTGGCGCTTTCTCGGACAGTTAGGAATAGAGCTTCCTCAAGATCCAGCTATACCATTCCTAGGCATATATCCAAAAGATGCTCAAGTACACAACAAGGACATTTGCTCAACCATGTTTGTAGCAGCTTTATTCGTAATAGCCAGAACCTGGAAACAACCCAGAGGTCCCTCATTTGAGGAATGGATACAGAAATTGTGGTGCTTTTACACAATTAAATACTACTACTCAGCAATTAAAAACAAGGAAATCATGAAATTTGCAGGCAAATGGTGGGACCTAGAAAAGATCATCCTGAATGAGGTATCAGAAAGACACACACGGTATATACTCACTTATATAGACTTATAAGATAGGATAGACATACTGAAATCTTACACCTAAAGAAGATAAACATGAAAGAAGACCCGGGGTAAGATGATCAATCCTCACTTAGAAAGACAAATGGGATGGACATTGGATGTGGAGAAAACAAGTAACAGGACAGGAGCCTACCACACAGGGCCTCTGAAAGACTCTACCTAGCAGTGTATCAAAGCAGATACTAAGACTCATAACCAAACCTTTGGCAGAGTGCAGGGAATCATAAGAAAGAAGGGGACAGGAGTTCCACAAGGACCAAATATATCAGGGCACAGGGGTACCCTATTAAGGGGAACAGGGACTATTTCTGACATGAACTCAATGGTGGGCTTTCTGACTCCCCCCCCCACCCCCCGCAAGGGAGGAGCAGCCTTGCTAGACCACAAAGGAGGACTTTGCAGCCAGTCCTGAAGATACCTGAAAAACCAGGGTCAGATGAAAGGGGAGGAGGACCTCCCCTATCAGTGGACTTGGAAAGGGGCAGGGAGGAGATGAGGGAGGGAGGGTGAGATTGGGAGGGAATGAGGGAGGGAGATATAGGAAGGATACAAAGTTAATAAACTGTAACTAATATTAAAGAATAAATAAATAAATAAATAAATAATAAAAAAAGCAGAATGGCTGGAATGACACCCAGAAGTGGGGACACAGGGGTTTATATGATAAGCTGACCATGAGGCTTACCTGACCATGAGCAGAGGTTTTACCGTCTATGTGTGGGATTTCAGAATGAGCAAGGTAGTGCTGCTAGTAGAGATTTTGCTATTTATTATTTAATTTTCATTTCGTAAATAACATAAGCAGCATCAATTTACCCAGTGAGTACTGGCTAGAATGTTAGTGTGGACTGTTGGTAATACTGCTTACAGCCTGTCTGGTTTGTCTGGGCCTTTTTTGTATGTGTATGTGTGTGTATGTGTGTGTGTGGGGCTAGAGAGTGGGGTAAGGGGGATGTTCCTTAGCAAAGTGATTCTCTTTCTTCTGAGAAGGGGTCTCCCTTTGTAGCCAAGGCTGGCTTTGAACGCCTAGCCCACCTGCCTTGGTCTTCTAAGTATCATGACAAGTATGTGTGGTCATATTCCACCTCACAGTAGGGATTCTTAACAGGAGGTAATGGCAGCGATCATTGGGACCTGGAACGATGTTTAATTGGCATCTTATAGGCAGAGATCAGAATGCTGCCAAGCACGTACAATACATAGAGCATCACCATAACAAATCATAACCTGGCCCAAATATTGGGGTGTCGAGCAAGCTTGGAAAAAAACCTTGTTCCAAGTGTGGCAAGAATGAAAGAAATGTTTCTGTCTTCATTTTCTCCTTGTTTTTCTGAATCCCTAGTCTCCCCTTCCAGCTAGAGGGAGTAGAAAGAGGCCTGGAAATCTCTCTTTAAAATGTTTCTTAGGAATTAATTGGCAGAGGGAACAAGGAGTTCCAACTTCCCACGTCCGTCAGCTCACCACCTGCTGCAGCATCAATTATGTCTCAGCCCACGCCACGCCCGAAGGTGGAGAGCTACTGTGTGGTGCTGTTGGTGTGGGTCTGCAGCCTTTAGACACCTTCCATGTGCCAGGGATGAGTGGTGAACAACCAAGTGGGAGGGCTGGTACTCCTGGTTGTCAGCTGCCTAGGAGCCCAGGGCATTGTGACCCAAGTGAACTCCTGGGCAAAATCTCTACCTCTGACAGCTCCCTGGAATTGCAAGAATGCCTGAGGATATTTGTTCTAACTCATCCAATTGGTATTGAAATACTTTCCAAATGAAGAATAATGCTGTCAGCTACTACTCTGAAAATTAGCATATGCCTGCTTGCCTGCCTGCCCTTTGCTTCTCTCACCAATGAAACCTGTTACAACCTCTCTTGTACATAAGGCTTTCCAGTCCCCAGAGAACAAGTACTTGTAATGGTCTCCCCCTCACCCACCCACACATAAACATACAGTTTTTCATTGACTATTAGAGCTGAAAAAGAATAATTTACTTTGAAGAGAATTTATTCTGCAGTATTGGTCAGGAGAGGAGGAAGCAGACTTCCTTAAACAATTGACATTATTTCCCAAACTCCAGAATAAACTAATCTATCAGCTAGTAGAACAGAAGTTTCCCTTGTTTAGATAAAACTTTACCTTGAAGAATGCTAAATATATACATTTGAGCAGGTAAGGAAACAGGTCACATTATAAGCACTAGGCTCTCTGAGTCCTTTTGCTATGCCTTAGTCTAAAGGTCTTTGTACTGCTGCCTGGCTTTCCCTCTCCTTCCAAAGAACCTACATTTAAATGTCATGGCAGGCTCTTCTTCCAGAGGAAGCCCTTAAATTCTGGTGTTCCTTGAGGCTCCCTTTAGAATTCTTCACCTTTCCCTAAGGCACACTCTCTATAGTTGGCTTCAGTTTTCCCTTGGAATCAGTTGCTATCCAGTCTGTGTCTCTTTGAGGATGCATGCCAAATCTATCTTCGGTCCGTGTGCCTGGATGGCGGGAAGAGTGGGGCTGAGGCTGGAGGTTGACTATTTGTGGGTTCAGTGTCTCCTTGCTTAAGAGTCTGATCTCCTTTCCCAGATCCTGAGTTCAACCAAGCTTTGCACAGTACCCAAAAACTTAAAACACGAGGAGTCAATGAAGAAGGGGACTTCAGAGGTGCCGAGTTCCCAAAAACTACTTCCAGCACAACCAGACATTGGCTCCAATGACCAACTGTAGTATTTACCATCCATCCAGGGCTCTCCCAGTCTTGGTTTTACAGTAGAACATTCTAGAGGCTTTTTACAGCCCAAGAGGCTGGGGCCTCCTTCCAGACGTCTTGGACCAAGATATCAAGATGACGTTGGAAGCTCTGCCGGTGGTTTTGTCATTTGACTGTCTGAAAAACCAATAGCCTGTGAGTAATCAACTACTTGATTTGTTTTTCTGTGAGCACACATCTTTAGCATTCCTTAGGAAAATAGGGCCAGTCCTTTAGTCACTGATTTAGGGCCACTGCCACAATGGCAGGTGACTGCTGTGTGGCAAAGGCAGCCTACACCCTGAGCCTGGCATGTATTTTTGCTATATTTCAAAATGTGTGTGTGAAATGTATGTGTTAATGGTACATTTTTGCTGATCTACTAATGTGTGTGTGTGTGTGTGTGTGTGTCTTAGATACCCACTTCATTCATTATTAAAGACAGAAGCTTGATGTATTTAGCTGCATTGGGGTTGAGGAGGATCACAGTAATGAACAAAATAGATAAGCATCCTTGTCTTCACAGAATTCAGTCCTTGAAGGAGACAGTCAATAGAGACAGGATAGATAAGTAAGATTTAGGCAGCAGGGCTATGCTAGGTATCTATTGCTGTTTAACAAATCTCTTCCAAACAGAAAGGCTTAAAATAATAATAACACATTTGTTCATAGCTTCTGGGGCCATAAGTCAGAAAGTAGCTTAGCTGCATGTATGTGGTTCAGACTGTGTCAGGAGATTGAGTAAAAGTATTGACTAGGTCTGTGCTAACATGGCTTCCTGGGGCCGGGGGATGCTCTTGCAGGAAGCCTCAGCTGTTCTTCACGTGCTGGCTTCCAGGAACAAGCCACACCCCTCCATAGGACAGCAGTCATTTCTGCACATTCCATCTGTTAAGAGTCCTTAAGTAAAATTTGCATTTGGAAGAAGAGCTGTTTCTAAATCACACCAAGGCTAAAGGAATATAATACAGCAGAGGGATGAGAACAAATTCCTGGCACAGGGTAGGTGACATTGTTGGCACAGTGACAACGAGACCTCCGACCTTACCAATAAGGTCAGACTGAAGTGGAAACTTGGAGAAGGCTGAGGTGGTTGGGCTGCAGGTTAAGTTGGGAAGGGGATCGTGGGAGGACATGGGGGCAGGTCTTCAGAACTATTGTCAGGACTTTGGCTTTTCCTTTGAGTGAGTGAATGAATGGGAGTTAATGGAAGGTTTTAGTATGGTAATTTTATGTTTCATGGAGTATAAGGTATAGGGAGCAAAGCAAAACCAGGAAGATCAGTCAGAGGTTCTTGGGTAATTAGGAGAGTGGTAGCTTGGATGTGGTGTCTGTATGTACACGGCGGATAGTGGCTGATTTGAAATGTCGGCTTCAAGATTTGCTGATAGATTGACTGTGGAGTGTGAGAATATAAAGGGAAATAATTAAGGATCACAGCAAGGGTTGTACATGTAGAAAAATATGGTTGGTGTATGTTGTGTTATTGACAGGGTTCTATAGGTCTGTAGATGCTAAAAGCACAAAACAAATGCAAGCATCTACAGGAAAGATGGACGTGTTTTTCTTGAATACTTACCAACCAGAAAATAGGCTCCAAAGCAAACAATATTTGTCTTCTCCTCTGTTTATTTTTTGCTATTATCATACAAAACTTGAGAAAAGGAATTGGGACACACTGGTCATTATTGCTGGTGATCCAAAAGAGCAACAAGGATAATTCCTAACAATGCCTTGAACTGACTAATGTCTGTGACATCAGAGAGCATAACTAACTTCACAGAGTGCCTAGAAGGTTACCTCCTGCGTGAAAAAGTTGTTGTAAAAAAAGAAATGTATACCAGATTGCTCTCTGGGCCAAGAAAACTAAGATGGTCTTGGTCATTTAGCCAAATGTTTTCCTTTTAAATACTTAAAAATTAATTTATTTTCTCTTTCATGCTACAAGTATTTATTAATGGCCTGATACGCTCTGGTTATGTTCTGATAAGTTTTAAATGTCAACTTTCACAACCTGTGAAGAGAACCTGAATGAGGGATTGCTTAGGTAAGATTGGCCTATGGATATGTCTATGGGGGATTGTCTTGACGGCTGATAAACTCAGCCCATTGTGGGTGGCACCATTCCCTGGGCTGGCAGGCAGGTGTGTGTGTGTATGTGTGTACTACATAGGATTGGAGAAATCTAATTGAAAAAATCAGGTAGCATGGGCAATTTCTCTCTTTCTCTCTGTTCTTTAACTGTGATTATGATGTCATCAGCTGCTTCACCATGACTTCCCTGCTATGTTGGACGATAATATAACATGGAATTGTGAGCTGAATAAACCCCCTTTCTCTTCTGCAGTTGCTTTTGGTCAGGTTATTTTTTCATAGCAACAGAAATGAAAGTAGGATAAGGTGCTTTTCAAGATTCTGACTTAAGGCAGAAGTATAATTAGGTTGAACCATAGGAAATTGTTGATTTTTTTACCACTTGGGGTCTACCAAAATGCTATGTTCATATTGTTCAATACTCACACCCAATGCCTGAAGGTCTGTTCACCTCAGTCTCTAATCATGCCGCCCCATGTTTAACAAAGTCATTGTTCGTATTTCTGTCTTAATACCGGCCACACCTGCCTGTTTTGGTTTCACCTCCCTTCCCTCTTTTCCTGTCCTTTGTGTAAATAGAACACCGCTGTTTCCTGTCACCTGTGTGCATGGTGTCCCTTCATGTACTTGAACCTATCTGTAATGTAGGGTTATGAGGTATGATTTGGTCTGAGGATGTCCTTTATGACTAAGGACATCACATCTCAGCTGATTAAGGAAGTCCAGTATGAGACAGCTGAGCCAGTTATAGTGTGACTCTGGGCCCCAGTTGTTCGGATCTTGCAAGAACACTCTGTCTTGCACATAATATCTGTGTCAAGCATAGGTGCTGGTAATTGTGCCTCAGCCTTGAGGGCAGCTTTAGCCAAGACCAGTTTCATGATCATCATTTGATAATGTTCTTCAATTTCTTCCTTCAGAACTGAAGATCTGTCAACCAACCAAACTGTCTCTAGGTACACGGGCAATTTTGCTTAAGATTGCAGCAAGAAGTGATGTGCTTTCTACCTTCCCTTAAATTCACCTGCATTTAAAAAAAAATTCCAATACAACATATGCTCAGCTCTGCACTGCTCGCAGACCTACCATCTTATCACTCTGCTGGGAAGTTACCCTCCCCCTATTATGTAGCTTCTTTCATGCTCTACAACTTCATTTTACGTTATCTTTTTCTCCACAACAACATTCTCAGAGGTTTTCCTGAGTTCAGTAACACAATTACACTGGGATAGCTGCAGGAGGTGTCCGGACTGGAACACAATGATCGTGCTGTGGGAAACAAGGAGGCCATTACTTTTGCTGTCTTACTTAATTAGTATTACACACAGCACGTCTTGGGTCTGATCCATACTTAGTTTATTGGTGAGAAACACTATGAGGTAGAAAGAATGTGTGTAGATATTGAAAAAAAAAAAAGGGTTGGGGGATGGTAGTGGTACATAAAAAGCCAAGTGAGCAGAGAGAGCATTCCCTAGCACCTGCATTCTCAGACTCATCTGATTGCTTCAAAACCCATTAAACTGTGTTTTCCCCTGCCTTTAATTCACTTGGCTACAGGAGCGGTGGCTGATTCTTACAACCTCTGTTGTTTGATTGCATCCACTGCCTCTCAAAAGTCTGGGTCCCTGAGTCCAGCTCCAACTCCAAATGGAATCAGTGCAAAGGGAAGGATGGAGATGGCAGGTCCTTGCCAGGCAGGCAGTGAACTCCATTCCAAGTGCATCTCCCTTTAATGAGGATCCTGATGTGGCTCTCATTCCTCTGCAAGTACCAGGCTGCATCCGGAGTGATGGCTGCACTTGATGGATAATTTATGCAAACAGAACACAAACAAGAAGTCATTAAGCCACCCAACAAGGGTCCTTGACTTTTGCAAAACCAAACAGTTATTCTGATCCTGATGAGTTTAATTTTACTTTGGGTTGAGTACTGATGAATACATTATATTTAAAATAAATATAATATTATCAATATTCATGATCAAACTGAATGTCATTTCGTGGGTTTTTTTTTCTTTTTGGTTATTCACAGAGGTTGATGCTCATAGAATCACAAAATGTGCATATTTGGAGCTCTAGTCCTTTGTTAAGTCTGTTTCTGATACATCCTAGGGTAGCCAGAGGGGAACAGGAGGAGGAGGTCCATGCTTTATTTGCATATCTGTAACAAGTTGATTTCCCCCTTGTTTTCTATCTTCTGTTCTAGAATATATATGAATGCGAATTTGAGAGTTTGATATAAAGAAACTATAACCCACTGTACAACACAAAGAAAATTGGTGTTGAATGTGATTTGGCTATCTAGTAATTAAAAGCTACTTACAAGGAAATTAAAATGTAAAAAAGAAAGAAAAAAGGCATAATGCCTTTGTTGAAATTCTAGGCCCATGTAGGTATACAATATCAGTTTATATAGTAGGCTGTGTTTTCCCATGCTTTCCAGATGCCTGGCAGTTTATTTTAGTAATTTTAATTTTATTAGAACAGCATCCTATGACTTGGTTGCTGTATGGCAATTCTAGAAACACTCTCATGAAAATCATTAAAGCCTAAATGGTTCTGGCAGGTAATCTCACTGTCTTTTCATCCTCCATCCCCAGGAAGGTGGCCTCTGTTGATTGTTTAAAAGAAAAGAAACACTGTTATCCTGGACACAGATAAAAATGCAGCACCCCAGCTCTTTCCCAGTAGAAGGGGGACCTGCAAGCCTCAAAAGTGAAAGTTCCCGCAGGGGGTGGGGCAGGGAGGACATTTGCCTAGCAAGATCAGCTATAAAACAGCAGGAACCCTCCAGGCCCCTCAGCCTCAGTCACCCCTGGAGGGAATAAGGCCCTCACCACCTGTGATGGACAAGCCTCCCCGACCTACAACTAGGGCGGCTGTGCCTACTGCAGCTACTTCCTCTGCCACTTGAGAGGGTCAGGAGAGGCAAGAGAAGCTGGCAGCTCAGACCCTCATTTCAGGAGGGGACTTTCTTATGGGTTCTCTGTGTGAGGTAGAAGAGAGGAGGAGTGAGGGAGGACTTTAGTGATGAGGAGAGGCAAGCCATCACCTATAGGGTTCTCTTCAGGGAAGGGAGATAAAGGAAGGTATTATTAATGCACAGTCTAGAGGTGGAACAGATTTCCAAGGGTAGCCTGGGCAATGGACAGGGCTTCTCATGGATCATCAAACAGCACTTGAGGGATGCTGGATGACTTTGATGGATATAGATGACTTGGATCACTAAGGGCTGTCCCTAATTTAGGAGAAGGAATGCCAATAGCTGCACCCTGAGCTTCTAGTTGATGCTAACCACCTTCTTCATAGCATGTCTTAGAGACACTATCCAAAAGACTGCATGCAAATTCAGTGTCTAGATTTGGTAATTTTTGTGAGTTTAAAATTTTAACCAAAGTCTCACAGTAGTTTGGATATAGATAGCCAGGGACATGCATTGAGAATCATTGTCTTATTAAATCATTGACTAATACTGAGTCAAAGATCTCCATGTTTCAGAATTATCTCCAATCTACTACTTTAAAGACATTTTCATTTAACTTATGGGTCTCAGAAGAGAGCTAATATTCCTGGGCCATTCTCCCTGACAGTTTCTTTTTTCTCTATATATCTTAAGCCTTCATATGAGAGTTGGAGGGATCAAGGCCGGAGGATGTCTTTACTTTGGCTCAAAGTTTCCATCGAGACTTTTCTACAACAATTGGTGCCCCTTGGCCCTGAATCTAGAGACATGAATCTCAGATGCCTTCTCCATTAAGAGAGAGAAATAATGCTAGAAAAAAAAATAGGTCTACCAGAGGCTGTAGATGTAGTGTTTGATTTGATTTTAAACTCATGGTCTGATAGCCTAGGTGTATCTATTTATATATTACTTCATCTCTGTCTGCCGTTCCTTACAGCTATGTGGCTAGATTTCCTGGGTTTCCTTTGCAAATGCCATCTGAGTGCATTTGGTCATTGAGAATATTTCTGGGGCTTCCTTTCTACCACTTGCAAAAGACTGGAAATTAAGTTGGGATCAGGGCATTTCTGGCTTTCACTTCAGGGTTCTATCTCATCATGGCTTCTCTGTCAATAGTGTCAGCCCTTGCTGGGCAGCTTCTGAAATGGTGACTCATTACCGTCTTCCTGTGCCCTTTCAGTAGCAGCCCTTCATGCTGCTCCTCGTCACCCCTGGGTTTCTCCACCTGTTTTGCTTCTTACCTTTACATTTATCCATGCAACCAAATTCATAATTGAATTTATTCGGCTTGAAATATGGAGAAATGGGAGATTGCTTCTTTTCTGTGAGGGCTCTGCCTGGTTGATTTGCTGGGCACTTGGGTGATGGTGTGTGCCGTTAATGGATCTGGACTCACAATGCTAAGGTCTGAGTTCTGACCATAGACAAATTCCATCTTTTGTCTATGTCTTGGATACACTACCCCAAACCTAGCATCCCTCTTCGTCCCTGCAATAGCTCTTTCCACAAACGCAATAGGATTTAGACCTTAATAGACTTATTGAGAAAAGCACAAATATCATGTACGATCTGTTTCACGTTATGAATTATTTTAATTACTCATCATAAATGCTCCCTATATATAAATACTCATTATAAATATAAGTGCTCTTTTATGCTGAGCCCAGGCACAGCTTCACCAATGTTTTCAACATAATGATCCTGGCAAGCGATCATTTGGCAAGCAAGTCAAAACTCATTTTCCACCCATGATTCCAAGTCCTAACTTCTTTTTTAAACTCAGAGAGTTAAAGCCCGAGAGGCAAAATCTATGTCAGATGCATGGGAACAGACATCTGTATCATTGAATGATGCTGACATGTCAGTGTGCTTCTCTATAGGTGTGTGTACACTTGCATGTATGTACACATATATGCACTAAAGTATATTTTTACATTTAGATATTGTTATAGATATAAGCATATATACATATTTATATGTAATTCTCTTTGGGAATATATAAATAAAGGTTAGGTGCATACATCCAAACCTTTTAAATTTTGGCTGTGGAAGGCAGCTGAAAGGTCATCTACCCCAATATTTTAATTTTAAGGGTGGGAAACAGTGAACTTCATTTTCTGAATCCCAGGATAAGTATGAAAGTTCTATGGCAAGTGGAGGAAAAAAAATTCATTTTGAACTTTTAGTAGATGCTTGTTTGGGTTGGAAAGGGGCCATCACCCATAGGCATGCTAGTTTTGAATGTCTATTTGGGTGATTAACACACTCATCAACTTTTTCTTTTCCACGGATGGAGTTTGGAGAATGGAAAAATGATCCCTGCCACCAGTTGTCATGGAAGTTAAAGGGAGTAAGAAACACATGGATCACTTTTTAGTTTCTTCTAAAATGTGCCTCTCTGGAGTCTGATGACATCAGCTTTTGTTGGTCTGACTTGTATTCTACATTTCTTGAGCCTGAGTGAGGGCTGGGAAACCAAAGGTGGCATAGAAATAGAAAGCTCTGGAGTTTGTCTTAGCTGCTTGTCGTCTGTCTACCTGTTGAGTTTTTACAAATCATAAATGCTCTAGCAACGATGGTCACAGATTTGCCATCCATCGTAAAAATGAAAGTGTTTAGAATGAGGAGCAGAATAGTTGATTTGTTTGGTTACATTTTCCAGGGACAGTCCATGACAGATGGATGTAATCCAGATGCTGCTAAGTAGAAGAGCTTCTTGGAAACCAAGGTCCAGATTTTACCCTGAAGCTGTGTCCAGTTCATTACTTGTATTCCGTATGTTCCCTCAAATTTACCCCTCTGCTATGTCAATTAAAGGCTTCATTGTTCCCCTTTTCTTTGTTGCTATTGTTAAATTTTGACTCTCTCTGTCTCACTTTCAGTTAAATGCTCCTTGTTCATGGTGTAGAGCCATGCATGACGGAGGGATATCAGTCTCACCAGCTTCATGGTCTATTCTGATTTTATGAGATGGTAAGGGAGACAGACATTGCTAGGAGGTAAATGTGTCCTTTGAAATATCGTCTGCCCTTTGCTTTGCAACAAAGTAGAGAAGGAAAAGCCTGTGGTGGCTTTGTTTAAGTACTGTGATGAGGGAATAAGCCAGGGGTGACTTTTTGGCAGGTTTTCCCCGTATACAAGGATAACTTCAGGAAAGGAACACTCCTGACAAGCTCCAACAAACCTCATTTATATCTGTTCAGCCCAATAGATGGTTTGGCTGTTGGTGGCTGCATTTTAGAAACTCATCCAGGCTGAAGGACAGCCACAGAGACTCAGGGTCTCTACAGGAGCTCATTGGCCAAGCAGATCAAATCATCATGACCTCCTCATCCCAAATACTAGTCCTTATCTGAGAGTCTATTTGGTCCTCTACTTATTAATCATGATCTTACCCATGGACCAGTTTAGTACTTACTTGCCTCAGGGAGAAGAAAAAGTGGCATTCTTGATTAAGGAAGACAAATTTTGAATATCCCATGCTTACACTCACTTTTGCTCTCACTGTGTGTGGTATGCCTCTGGGTCCAGCACTGGGAGATGGAGCAATGAGCCAAGAATTTATGAGCATTTCTGTTACCAAGCTCCAGAGCTGTAGTATCTTTCAAGATGACTGCTTTCAATTCTTTCCCACAGGTTTGGACAGACTTCACACACCTGATTTCTCAAAATTATCCCAATGACAATCTTCTTCTCCCTTTTCTCCCATTAGCCACCCCTCTCAGAGTTTCAGAATTAGCTGAACACATACATGTTTACAGGTCCACCTTTCAAAACTGAGCATGCCTTGGATCCATGCTATAGATATACCATGTGTCAGAGTCTTAGTTTAAACGGAAGCACCCTTGAATCCTCAAACCATCTGACACAACTTTTGGACAGATCCTTGACTCTGGGCTTGGCTGACTCTCAGAACCTTCACAAACCCATGCCAGACCAGCTAACTGCTGTGTGCCTTTTCAGTCTTCCTCACTTTCTGAGACTCTTCTGCACAGCTCAGGGACCCTCAGGAACTCCACTATGGCTTTCGGAGGGGATTCCTGTGTATTCAGGGCTGAACTCAGTGACATCTGGCTTTTTCCCCCCACAGGCAGGACTCTTCTGGAACCCCCTCCCCAGGGTGTGAGCAAGGAGCTCAGGTGCAGCTATCTGTTTTGCTTGCAAAATCACTAAGTAGCTAATCTGTTAAACTCCTGATATCTGAAGTGTTAACAGTTGATAAAAATTTGATAGGTTTTGCCTTCCAGATGACAGTAACATTTTAATAGGAGACCTTGTTACTCAGATATGGAGGGAAAAGATACTGACATTTCAGTGGCATAATTATAGCTGGTAGAGAGTGTTTGGCAGGGACAGTGGGGGGTAGCTTTTAGTGAACACAAGATCTCTTCCTACCCAGGGTACAGCTGGAGCTGTGTGAAGCATTGATTTGCTGTATATTTGTATTGTGGCTTAATTCATACAAGCACCTCCATATTCTGGGTGAATGGTTATGGTAAAACTCAGACTGTGTCTGTGTCTATATGACACACAGGGCTATAGCTTTCATCTGACCTGGGGTTGTTTGTCTTTCCATTAATTGTTAACAAACAACACAACAAGAATTAACTTGCTTGTAGTGTATGCCAAGGAATTTTGCTCTTCGCGCACTTTCTTCCTCCACAGTCCTCTTCCCCGCACCCAAGCCCACAATTAGGTCCCACTTTCCACACAAAGAAACTAAGGCCTGGAATAGCAGTGTGCCTTGTCTTGGGTCACATGGCAACAGTCAGGAATGTAGGCTTTTACATGTTCTACCTTAATGTGAATGGAGAGCAGAACTCTTTGTTTCTGAGAACCCCACACTCGCACCTACCATTTTCAAATGTAAACCCAGGATTTCTTGAGCTACTCAAGTCCATTTAGAACTTAACAGAACCAGGAGGCAAATAGCATGAGTCTCTTCTGCCCAAGTATACCTGCTGGGTCCCCTTTAGACTTTTCTCATTTTCCCTTCTTGGTCTGTCTCCAGCTCTTTCTTGGTCTTTGTCCTTCCTTCTGAAGATTTCTTGACTTTCTCCAAGTCAAGATTTTACAACCTTCCTGCTTTTGTAAAATTCACAATAATATAAGATTGGAGATAGTCAGCGAGTAAGAACATTTACTGTGCAAACATGAGGGCCTGAGTTCAGACCCCAAGCACCCACATAAAAAGCTGAGGTTGGCCATACATGCATGCCCATAACAACAGCACAGGAGTGGGGAAGTAGAGGAGGAGGAGGAAGAGGAGGAGGAGGAGATGACAGGCGGGTCCTTGGGAATCATGACTAGCCAGCCTACTGGAAAAAACCATCAAGCTCAGGTTCAGTGAGAAACATTTTCTTAAAGCTGTGAGACTGACAGAGAGGACATCTCTGCACATGTATGCAAAGCGGCATGCCTACACCACACATACACATACACATACACATACACACAGAGTTCACAAATGCCACTGACACCCATTTCTTCCCATATTGTGCTCACACAATCATTCTTCAGTCCTTACTAGGCTGATGATGGAAAGTGTTGTGGGAATCAGGAAGCAAGAACCACATGAAGTAGAGGCTCGGCCAGCTGGCGTGGAGCAAGCCCAAGAAGGGTTGAAGGAATGCCATTGAAATTCCCTGCTAGAAAGCCTAGTGATTCTCTTAGCCTAGGCTACTTTGCTTTGGACAAGCCTAAAGACATTCTGTAATTAGGATCAGGTCTCTGTCATTCTTTTCTAGCACTCTTTCCTATTCTCCAAAGGTTCATTTATCGATAAATACCATCTTAAACTAGCCTTTTCCATGCACTCACTTGGTGCAAGCCCCCTGCCCAGGCCATCTGAATAAAACCTGTACTTTGAGCTGAGAAGCACATGGCTTTTGCTGTGTCTGTGATCACTAAGGTCTGAGATATCTGAGTGTGGCCTTGAGAGCTGCCAGCTGAATCTGACCTTGCTGTGTAGAAGAGCTGTGCATCCAGGAGAGGCTGCCCAGCGTTCGTGAGACTGAAGTACTTAGGCTCAGCTGAGGCCAAGCCTGTCCTTTGGTCAAAATGGGCCAGCCGTCTCCTGACAGATCCCCTTCTCCTCAGCTTCTCCATCTATAGAGCTATGGCTACCATCCCTCATCTGCCTTCTGAGGCAGTGTACCTCAGAAGGATCACCCTTCCCCTTTGCTCCCTGTAAACTCAGTGGCCTGAGTTTTATTCCTCCCTGCCAAGACCTTAGAACATATATGACCTGAGCATGTGCACTTGTATGAGAGGAGGAGACAATGATCCAAAGGGAATTTGTCATTTGTTGGCGCTTTGTACATTTCTCTGTGTGTGTGTCTCTCTCTCCTCTCTCTCTAAATTGGAGCTGGGTAACTAACCCAGGGCTTTGGGGCTGCTGAGGCAAGTGCTCTACTACCGAGCTAAACCCCCAACCCCTTGTTTATGGGTATCTTGATTTCTAACTGGCTTAATAGTTTTGTTGTTCATACTGGCAAAACCTAGCATACCGTCTTCACCATAAGTACACATAGGAGTCACCACCACAAGCCCCGCTGGCTTGGCTGTAGCCAATTTGCTCTCTGGTCACTGAGCTCACTTGCCACCTGCCTGACCCCTTTCCTCCTCCAACCTTTCCTTGGGACTTCTGCATCTGTCTCAAGCCCTCCATGCTAGCAGTCTGCTGGACCTGGATGCTTCCTGCACACTGTCACACCATTTCACATTCTCTTTGCTTTGGTCCTTCCTTGTGGTCTCCACTCCTAGGGTATGCCAGATAGGCTAAGGGCTTCTTGTTTTTATGATTTGGATTAAGTGCCCCATTCCCCCTCCCTGGGATGTCTCTTGACTCTGCTTTGCTCATGTAAAGGGAAGTGTGGCTTCCCCTTTCTGCTTGAAGATTCTTGGATCATTTCCACCTCTCACATTTCTCTGGCCTTTTGGATCTCCCTAATCCTCTCTGCATGTCTGTTTGACAATTAATCACTTGATGTCTGGGGATGCTTCCTGCACTGCATTGGGGTGTTGTTATCATCTGTTTGTTCTTTTGCTTTTCCTGGGTTCACCTTATCTCTTTCTCTAATAGCAGCGGTCCCTCAAGGTTTTTAAGCCAGACAGACCTATTGTGAGTCTTTCTTTGAGTAATCAGGAGGCAGTGAGCATCCATGCTGATACACAAGTGCCTTTGGGTGCCATTCAAGTCATCTGATAGAACAACGGCAGAGTCCTCTAAAACACCATATAAAGCCCTCTGGGTTTTTAATTAATTAATTTATTTAAATTTTACCAAAGTCTCATGGAAATAATCCCTACTATGATACCGGTTTTATACATTAGAAAAATTAAGTGCAGAGAAGTGACATAATTCTCTGGGGATCCATATTTTTGCATGTGGAGTGTCATGATTTTTAGTCCAGTAGTATGACAGAGTACGTTAGCTGCTATCTATATATGGTTCAACCTAATCACATATGACCTCCTTGCTAGCCTATAGATTTGTATACTGTTATCCTATTTAGAAGCTACGTCCATAAATTATATCTTATTCAGTTGGCTCAATAACCCTCTTGTGTTTATGACTTGGACCACATGCCCCCTTCTCCTTCTTGAGATGGGGACTGAAAAAATCACTTTACTCTCATTTTGTTTCTGTTCATATATATCCTCATCTTCTTTTGCAATCTTGGTCATTTTATGCTGCTTCTGATTCTTTCTCTTACTTGTGAAATGAACATCTCTAGCTTGACTTTTCCTGGCATAGAACAAGCATTTATGTTAGTTTGGAATGAACATAGCTGCTAGCAACAAAATACTCAACAGTAGCTTAAACTAACAAAGATTTATATTTCTTAATAATGTTAAGAATTCTGGAGGTAGGAAGCTGCTGGTATTTGTTTATTAGCTGAACAACATGTGGCCTGGCCCCTGCAGTTTCCTTAGCCTTGACATGTCACACTGGCAAACTAGCTGCCCTGGTTTCAGGTACCTTATCTTTTCAAGGCAAGGACAAAAGGTACCACCATGTCTTCCTCCTAGCCCATGTCTCATTAGGTTTATTTTTTTGGGTGGGGGGTTGTTTTTTGTTTTTTGTTTTTTGTTTTTTAGATACAAGAGAGGCTAGAAAAGCAATTTTTCAGCTTGTAACATTTTGTTATTAGGGGAATGGGAGGAATGAATATCAGGAAAAAGGGATCGTGGAGATTCTAACTAACTCTACTATAGCACTTGTTGAGTCTTTTAAAATGCTCTAAATTGCAGAGCTATCTCTCCATCCCATGAGTCTTAGAGAAGTAAATCAATCAAGTTAGGGTTTTTGTTTGTTTGTGTTTAATTACACACTGTCCTGGTTAGTTTTATGTCAACTTGACACAAGGAGGGAGGGAGCCTCAACTCAGAAAATGTCTTCATAAAGACTGGCCTGTCAAGACAAGCCTGTGGGGCATTTTTCAAAATGAGGAAGGGCACAGGCCATTGTGGGTGGTACCACCCCTGTGCCATTGGTCCTGCATTTTATAACAAGGAGGCTGAGCAGATCATGAGGAGAAAGTCAGTAAGCAGCATCCCTCCATGGCCTCTGCACCAGCTCCTGCCTCCAGATTCCTGCCCTGTTTGACTTCCTGTCCCGGCTTCCTTTGATGATGAACAGTTACATGGACATGTAAGCCAAATAAACCCTTTCCTCCCCAAGTCGCTTTGGTTGTGGTGTTTCATCACAGCAACTGTAACCCAAACTAAGACGTACGTATAGTGCTTCCTTATTGTAGAAAATAAAGAACACTGGGTAAAGACAAGATTCTGGCCTCTGCGTACCTCAGTCACTGAGGAACAATTCATACTGAAGCAGTATGATATGTGAGTGCATTTTCACAAATAATTTTAAGAGAGGAGAGGTGTGCTACACACATGCATTTATAGCTGTTTACCCATGAACATATGGCAGTTCTCAGTTTACATTTCTACATGGTTCTGCCTTAAAAAATGAATAGGACTGGCTTTTCAGTTTGGGCTCTCTGACTTGCTCTTTCTTTTTCTTTTTTTTCTTTCTCTCTTTCTTTTTGATATCTAATTTTTTTTTTGCCATTTGCTTGCCCCCTTTATTTATCTAATCACTTTACAGCCTGATCCCAGCCTCCTCCCTCCTCTGCTGCCAGTCGCATCCTCCTCATGCCTCCCCTCCCATTTCTCCCTCCTTCTCAGAGAAGGAGAGGCCCCCAAGGGGTACCAATCCACCCTGGCATTTCAAATTGCAGCAAGACCAACCATGTACTCACCTACTGAGGCCTGACAAAGCAGCCTAGCTAGGGGAAAGGGATCCAAAGGCAGGCAACAGAGTCAGAGACAGCCTCTACTTCCATTGTTAGAGCACCGACGTGTGGGCCAGGCTGCACATCTGCTACATATGGGTAGGGGGTCCGAGGTCCAGCCCATGCATGCTCTTTGGTTGGTGGTTCAGTCTCTGTGAGTCCCCACGGGCCCAGGTTAGTTGACTCTGTAGGTCTTCTTGTGTCCTTGCTCCCTTCTGATCCCTCTGTCCTTCTTCTCGCTCTTGCACAAAACTCCCCAAGCTTGGCCTGTTGTTTGGCTGTGGATCACTGCATCTGTTTCCATCTGCTGCTGGACGAAGCCTCTCCGAAGGCAGCTATGATAGGGGCCTGTCTGCGAGTATCGCAGAGTATCAATAGTGACAGGGGTTGGCTTTCTCCCACAGGTGGGTCTCAAGTTGGGCTAGTTACTGGTTTGCCATTCCCGCCATCTTTATCCCTACATTTCTTGTAAGCAAGACAAATTTTGGTTTTATGGATGGGTTGGTATCCCCCTCCCTCCACTGGAAATCCCACATGGTGACTCCAGGCTGCTGCTGCAAGGAGTCTCAGCTAGGGGCACCCACATAACTCCTGGGAGCCTCCCCTGTCCCAGAAATGCCTCCCCCAACTGATTTCCATTCACTCTTCCAGCCCTCCCTCTCCTTGACATTTTACCCACACCGGACCCCACCCCCAGTACCTACCCTTCCACTCTTTCTACCACCCAGTTCCCTCCCTCTGTCTATTCGTCATCCGTGTGCCTCAGGAATCTTTTTATGCCAGCCCGAATAGCCTTCTCTCATTCTTTATTCCAACCTCAGGGTATTCCCTAATTGGATGCTCACTTAGGCTTTTTTTTTTGTTTGTTTGTTTGAATGTGTTGCTAACGTTGTTTGGACTGATAAATTCTTTTTCAAATGAGGGGAGTGCAGAAGGGCAGAGTGTCAAGGACTAACATTGATCACACACTTAGTAGACTGGAGTGCTGCTGAGCCAGGTGTCAGGATCTCCCATTTACCCACTTGCCTAAGCTTCCCCAGGGCTGTGACTGAGCCATATAGGGAACTCCACAAAGACATTGAAGTCAACTGATGGAGGTCTCCTGGAAGTATTAACTGGTGTCATGCTCACACCTCAAAGACTCCTTCCCAAATAGCTGGCTCCATAGGTGTGGGCATTAGTATCACAGGAAAACAACATAAAAACCTCTGCTACTGATGAAGTTGTTTTTCCAGGGACGGTCTATGTATCCACGGCTTCTCAGAAGGAAGTAGTTTTGATTTTGCTTGGGAGTCAGTTCCTAGATAAAGAGTGACAGTAAGGCCAAATCCCTAGGGTTTTCTACTCCCCTGGAGGACGTAGCGGGAGTTGTCAAGGGGGCAGCAGATTCAAAACAGTGTTCACATCTGACACTGCACATGTTAACCCATGTAAAGCGGCAACATGATCACATAACGGTACATGAAAGCCTCCAGAATATCAAATAAAATCTCAGCAGATCTGTCATTTCTGGAGATGGACAGGAAAGAGCCACCTGCTGTAGCAGCAGCTTCGTTCCAGCGCTCTGCGAACGTCACTGGTCGCCAGAGTGCAGTTGTTAGCTGATCCAGACAGTAACCAATGTCAAGCCAAGGTGACTGTTGCAAGGCTATCGGAGAATTTCCCCATGACCACGACTGTTGCTTACTAACCAGAAGGAGACAAATTCTGTTGCAGGGGGAAAAAAAATTCCCTTCTGTTTCTTCCAAAGGCAAAGATTATTTACATAGACTGAAATGTTAATTTCTCTCAGAAACCAAAGCCACGGGCAGACGGTTAAGCAAAATCCATGTGTGCGATTAATATTGGATGCCCTCTTGTTCTAGTAGAGCCATATTCTTCCAGGAAACATATGGAACACATTCATGCTTGTATTCACATGTATCTGTGTGTTCACAATCAAACATATAGATGTTTGACTTTGTGTTTGGTGAATTGTCAAATTTCTTTTTACAACTGATTCGGAAGAGAAAATGCTCCTGAGAGCAGAACTTTGTACAAGGGAAATGAATGTGAGTGTGGTTAATAAAGCCAGGATTACAAAAGTGACTAGATAGGCCATGGGCCCTGGGGGAAAGCCTACCACTATTATTTGGATAAAGGAACATAACAATGTGGTTGTCAATATCATGTTGCTATATACTCTTAGATGGGACATTGTTCAACCCTCATCAGAGGAGTTGCTTCTTGCAGGTGATGGTAATTAACAGAGAGGCCCACAACTGAACGATGTGTGAGAATGAGAGACTTTGGAGTGTTCAACTCTAAATAAATGTCTTTATTGTACCCTCTCCCCAAGGCTCAGGGATCTGTGTAGTAAAGGACATAGAGAGATTGATTGTAAGAGTCAGAAGAAGTGGATGACCCTAAGGACACAGTGTTTCTTGGGCACTAATGCATGTATGAACTCACAGAGACTGTGGCAGCACATAAAACAGCTACAGAAGCTCAAGCCAGACAAAATCCCAGGATGGAGAAGTAGACATAAAATCCCACACTTAGCCATGAGTCTACTTGCAAATCGTAACTTCCAGAAAAGGCAATTCGTTTTCTTCAGTGGAGTAACACTGGTTATACCAAGCAAACTCCAGGCAGATCTCATGATCAGGAGTAGTTGGCCAATATACTCCATACATTTTTTTTTATGTGTGTGTGTGTGTTGTTTTTGGTCCCCTTCCTTCCTTTCTTGCTTGCTTCTTTCTTTTTTCCTTCCTTCTTTTTCTTTCTTTCTCTCCTTTCTTTTTTTTTTTTTTTTTTTAGAGAAGAAAGAACATGAAGATGGGTGGGTAGGAGAGGAGTAAGGTAAGGTTGGGGGAGGGGAGGAGTTGGGGGAAAGAAAAATATAAACAAAACATATTATGTGAAATTCTTAGAAGAAGAAGACAAACAACAACAACAACCCCACAAAAGTGACCTGGGGAATGCCGTTTTCAGACTGGAAAGAAAGTTAGATGGAAGCTGAGAGGAAGGGACAAGCTTTAGAAATGGGATTACACTGTTAGTCACATGATATTCTCTGGGGTTGTTTGTTTTGGTGTCAGCATCTACCTGGGGTGGTTGATGGTGTAGAACAGCTCTTTGCCTTGTTAATGTGTGAGCTTACAGAAGTGAACAAAGAGCAGTCTTTGTTTCTAACATCCCTGAAACTGATTTCTGTTTCTCAGGACAGTGGGACACACTGTTTCTGAAGCCTCCATACTGTTTTCTGAAATGGCTGCACCAAATTACACCACTGTCAAGTCTGCAGAGAATGCTTCCCTTTCCATGTTTTCAGCATCACTTTTTGTCTTTCACATCTTCAGTATTAGCAAATCTACCAGGTAAGGTGACTCCTCAGTGCAATTATATATCAGTACACTTAACATTTTAAACATTTATATTTTATACATCACTTCCTTATCCAGTGTATAATTTGAAAATCCTTCCTCCCAGTCTATGGATTGTTAGTTTGCTTGGTCTGCTGTTGTCTGTGCTGTGAGGATGTTTAGTTTGATGCAACACCCCATTTGTTTATTTTTTCTTTCTTTTTTTTTTTGACAGCACTTTGGAGTTCATATCCAAGAAATTATTATTGTGAACAATGACTTAAAGTTTTCCTCTGTACTTTTATAATTTCAGTTCTCATGTTTACATTTTATATCATTTTTCTAGTTAGTTCATACATAGGAATCAGATAATCATCTGTGTTCATTCTCTGGTCTTATTGGACTATAAAGCTAGACCTAATCTCAATTTATGTCACAGCTCAATTTTCTTTTCCTACCATTCTCGTAGTCCTTCTCTCTGTTCTAGTCATGCTGACTCTATTGGTTTCCTAGGACATATTGGGAACTTTGTACTTGTTCTTTCCTCCTCCCATGATGCTCTGCTCTAAGTAACCAACATGGTCACTCTCAATTCCTTGAGGTCTTCTTGTTTCTTATGTAAAATTTAACCCCTCTTCTGAAAGCAGTTGGGTATGAAACTACCCCTTACTAGTAGCTATGTGCCAGTGGGTAGACATGAAGGTATTGTCTTTCCCTTGGCTCTTAAATGGTGATAAGAATTGCACTAGCTTGGCCATGGCATTTTCCACATCTGTGTGTGAAAACGATGGAACACTGGTGAATTTCTTGTGCTTCCATTTAATAGCTCTTTTACTGAGATGGGATAATGCACATTCAATGTACTGTGCAGCTTAAATTTCGTAAGCTACTTGTATTGCCAGATAAAGTCATCAGAGGTTCATGCAAAAGCCCTCTAAAACCTGGTCCCTATCGCCTGTCTACCTTCATGTTCCTTCATGTGTCATGCTCTGTACATACCCAATATTCAGAGGGTGAAGAACTTGCTGCAGTCACCTGAACCCATCTTCCACACTCTTCTGCATTTGATTATATTGATGTTTCTTTGTGGAACCCTCTGTACCCCAGTCCTAGATGTCTCCATTCTGCCCAAGTCTGTCTTACTTTCCTCTGTGTAATTTTGGAGTTTTAAAGAAACTCCCTACATGCACTGCAATGATTGATTTTCATATCTGACCCCTTTACATTTGACTTCCTCAAATACATAGGTATCTTAGTCACGTCTATTTCAGCATCTTGCCCACTCTGACACTGAATAGCTTTTGACAAATATTGGGTGGATGAATAGGTATACAAGTGCGTGACAAACTGAGGACCAGGAGACCTGCTTTAAGATGCCTTTCCTATGCCAGGGGCTGAGGGTAAGGTAAAAATGAAGAAAACACGAAAGCCTCTGAGGTACAGGAACACGTGCACATTTTAGGAATCAAGTTAAGTAGGAATATAACCAGGCGGAGGAAGAGAGGAGTGTGGAGACACAGAGACCTGAAGAGGATTATATATCCAAGAGGATGGCTGCTTGCCTTTGGCCTCTTTATGGTTCCTGATGGTGTGGCTGGCTTTTGTCCCATGGATGAGTGCAGGAAGCAATTTCCTACTGGAGGGTGAACCAAAGGCCGGGGTGATCTCTACCCTGATTCCAAGTGATGTGTGGCAGAAGCCTGAGGGTTGGAGGCAGCTTCTAACAGCTGTCATTTTGAAGGCCCAGGGCTACTCTGGCTTAGGAAGAGAATTGCAAATGATTTTTAATTAAGATGAAACAATGGAGGGGCATCCTCCTGCACAGCAGCACCTCCTGGACCGACGTCAATGGTTGTGGACCACCAGGCTTATCAGTGAAATAGAGGCTGACCAGTCAGTGCTAAGAGTGAATCTGAGAAGGCCCTGCAGGGGTTTGTTGAAATGACACGACTTGGGTCCTTTCTCAACAGATCATTGACCTTCTATCTTGCTATGAGAAGCACTGGTGTGGAAGAAAACCAGCTAAATTGATAGCTTCATTTTCCTTCAACCCATAGGAGTGAAGTGGAATAATAATTATAAGAGAGATGAGTTCTGTGGTGCTAATATCCTGTTCAGTTAGTTTTTAACGCATGAATGTGCTCATGGCCACAGAACATAGGTTCAGATCCTAACCACGGTATCTTATGTGTCCATTTTCCTTTTCTTTTTTCTGATGTCTGGCTTAGCAGACTGCAGATGGACAGTGTGCAGTGAATTATGATGCTAAGACTGGATCTTTAAAAGGAACTGGTCAAGAAATGACAATTTACCAGGATTCACTTGCTGGGATACACTGTAGATAACCAGAGTGGAAGGGCAAGATCTGTAACTTCATCTTGCAGATTTCTGTGACACTCAGGATCCTTTAAGACTTTGCACTATGGCCCATAGAATGGATGTATGAGAATGGTTTCATAGTATTCTGAAAGCCAAGGCAACTAGGAGGCAGACTCAGCTAAACACATGAGGTTTTGAAGTAAGAATCTTTGTTCATACACTGTGTCCTCAATGCATGCTAAGCAAATAATACAGAGTGCTTCTGTGCCTCAGTTTCTCTTTACAAGATGGGAATAGTAATGGTCATCAGATTGAAAGTGAATCTATAAAGTGTTGGATTTGGTACTTGATGAGTTAATTTGAATGAATAACATTGAGCTTGATTTCCATAGAACAGAAAATATGCAGTGTGTGTGTGTGTGTGAAGAAAGAGACAGACACACAGGCAGAGAGACACAGAAAGAGAAAGAGACAGAGAGAGAAGCACATCCCCTTTGAATAGTCCCCTCACAAAGCCTAAATGTATCAAGTCCTAGGAAGAAAAGCTATGTTTGGCTGCATAATGATGGAAGGTCTTGATGGAGATGGAGTAAGCTGCGGCTGGTTATTCTTTTTTCTGAGGCTGAGCTCCAGGACAATCTCCTGGCCATTGGGAGCAGACCTGAAAAAGTGCTGGAAGTTCCCTCCGCTAAAGACTTGCCAGCTTTGTGAAGATATGCCTGGTCTTTCTCTGAGGGCTCCTAACAGAAATTTCCTTATTTATACTGAATTTCACAGTTCATGAACAGCACTGAGTATTGAACGCTCTCAGGTCCAGTTCCCCATTACAAGAGGCGGGAGGGTGTTTTTGCCCCTTCCCTTCCCCACTGAAAAGATATGGCAGTGCGAGCATGGGAGGCTGAGAAACTCTAAGGGACTATGCCTTTGGGGTGTGAGATGGGGTCAGCTATACTGTTGAAATCTTAGGCCCTGATTACTTATGCAACTGTCCAGTAAAGAGAGGCCCAATGCAACCTGCATACAATTAACAGCCAGCAGGCTATGGGCCACATGTAGCCAGACAGCTATGAATGTTGTCCAACACAAAAGTGTCTTAAAGGATAAGATTTTTATCCCAGTGTGTTTATTTCGATGGTTTTTTTGTTTTGTTTTAAAAGTTGATTGTGCAGCTACTCCAGGATGTTGTGATATCAAACAGTAGGACATCCCTGGAAAGATGTTCTACTCTTGTCTCAGAAGTCAAATAAAGCATCCCTCCCAATTTAAGCTTGATATTTCTAGATCCCTTTGGATCTGTACATTAACCAAAATTTCTGCTGTTGCTGGAGTATAATGGACACTGAAGAGGAAGGGCAGGAAGAGGTACATTTAGGCAGTCCCATTCTTTTACTCCTAGAGCAGCTATAGTGAAGAGAAGCAGGGTGAACAGGCTAGAGGAGTGAATTCACCGGCATTAGAGGAACTGAAGATAGTAGTTACTTGTCAATAGTTGAGACATTAGCTGTAGCTTGGAAAGGTCTCCCTACTCACTCTCAATCTCCATGATAAGAAATTGAGGCTATCAATAGGCTCACAAGATATTATTATTTATTGGAGTGACCTTTGTTGCTAAGTAACAGCATGATGTTCAGACTGTATTAAAAATTATAATTGGCATGAGCTTAAAATAATGTGTGCAGGCATCATAGGCGTTAAGCCTCATGGCAGGGATGTAAATTAGTTAGAAAAGTTCATGGGGGGGTCAGTGCAATTGTCAGATAATGCTGAACCAAGTCAAATTAATTTCTAATAATTTG
Organism: Pachyuromys duprasi; assembly: GCA_028658305.1. Classification (NCBI taxonomy): domain Eukaryota; kingdom Metazoa; phylum Chordata; class Mammalia; order Rodentia; family Muridae; genus Pachyuromys; species Pachyuromys duprasi. The sequence goes on from CM053751.1 coordinate 54,677,501, forward strand.
TGGAAGGTAGGCTAAGAATCAGTAAGCTCTGGAAACTGTAGGAGCTGCAAAGCTTGGGTGTCAGGCTGGAAATATGGAAGCTTACCCATGCCAAAAAGCATTAAGACTGGGAGTTGGAATTCAAGGAGTGCTATTTCCTAGGTTCAGACATAATCTAGTTACAAATCCTATTTTCTTGACTTTGCTGGGCAGAAAATTAAGTCATGTCAGAGGACTAGAGAGGACCCACTACCCCCAGGCTGCCTGACTAAATGCTGTCCCTGAATTTTAACCAGGGCTAGATCGCATTCTGGTGTCAGCAACAGGTTAAGTCTTGAACTGATCATTAAGAAAGAGCAATTCCTTCTCAGCAGGCTGAAAAGTCTAAATAAGCTAGATAGGCAGAACACCAGGTAAATCAAGATACATCTCATCCTTTCACCCCACTGTGAAATAGACTCTTAATGTACAGTAGCCCTTGCAAGGAGACATGGAAACTCTGGCAGTGGAATCAGATAGGAAGCAGTGACCCTGGAAGCCTAAATGAGATCTGCCTGAAGTGTCTTGCTTTCTATGGCAGTCATTTTTTAAAAAAATTTTTCTCATTGTTGCCACAGAATATCAGATATAAATGACTTTGGGGAAGGAAAGACTTGTTCTGGCCTATGGATTCATTGCTGTGGGACTGAGGAAAGACAGAAAGATCAGGTGTTGGGAGCATGTGGTGAAGCTTTATGGTGGCTAGGAGAGGGGGCAGAGCACAGACAAGATGTCCTTCACAGAGCATCTCACTCATAGTGAGCTATTTCCTCCTTGTAGCCATAATTCCTGAGGTTCCTACACCTTCCAAAGTAATGCCACAAGCTGAGGACAAGCTTTTAACCCACGAGCTTGTGTGGGTTGTTCAAAACCACAACACTACATTCTATAGAATATAGATTCAATAGGGGCAGAAACGATATCAGCTACTTAGCTATGTGCTCCTGAAAGGAAGAAGGGAACCTTAGAGACTGAAGCTCTTTGTGATGTTTTCATCTCACTTCCTCCTAACATGTCTATGGCAACTGGAGGCAACTGGATTGGATTCTATTCTCTAATTGTGTTGAATAAAATAAAGGATTTGATTTAGATCCATCCACGGACCATTCTAGGAACCCTGCTACCTAGGCATGGGCTGTGGGATTAGAGAGATCAGGAAAAGGGACCTTTCACTATTAAGCAGAAACTGAATACCCATCAGTTTCCATGTCCTTTTCTTGGGAATATGACCAGAATGCTCATTTTATCATTTGAAGACTGGTACCCAACTCACACAGGGAGGATATGAACATAGTAGTAGATGCCTCAGCTACAGGAGGCCCAATGGGAGACATCATCATTAAGTACAAATAAGTGCTGATGATTTACTGTTCTGTGGATTTCTCAAATAAACATAGCTTATCTCCCTGTCTTATTAATAAGCTACAAGAGACAAATATTCATCCATATCCCAGTCTGATATTTGTTTAGCTGTTTGGTCTTGGGCAAGCTACTTAAATTCCTTGGGATTTGATGTTTGATAGTAATAGACTTATCCAAAAGGGTTGTAAGGGTGAAATGAGTATTAAAAACACCAGAGCTTGCATGTAATCAGTGCCCACTAAGCCCTTGGGTACCTCACTTGATAGAATGCTTGCTTAGAACACATGAATCCCTGTCTTTAATCCCTAGCACCTCATAAAACTGGGTGTGGTGGAGTCTGGTAATAATCTTAGCATTTGAGAAATCAAGGCAAATGAATCTGAAATTCAAAGTCATCCTGAGCTACATATAAAGTTTGAGGCAAGCCTAGGCTACATAGGACCCTGTCTCAACAAAACAAAGTACCTCTCTTCCCAAAAAACTCACAAGCTTTGTCTGTATAGCATTGAGATCAGTGACCTCAGACTCCTGAATTTGTGATTGGAATGCCAGAAGTATTCTTTTCTGGTCCTGGAATGTCAAGAGCTTGGAAAATGTCTGCTGGAGTAGAATTCTTCAGGTGTATGAGGGTCAACCAGAGCCTGTTTCTCTAGGTCAGGGTTGCTGAGTACACTTCAGGGAAATGGCCTGGAAATTTGAGACTTCTGGGTTGAATGAGTTTGTGTGCCATTTTCCTCACAAGCTCTTCTCGTTTCTCCTACTCTCAGCTCTAAGATGTTCAAGTGTGTGTTTTACCTCAGTTGCCGTTTATCCCTGTACTATTTGAGGAAGTTTGTTCTAGATTAGGTCTCGAGTATGCCCCAAAGATCCATGTGTTAAAGCTTATTCCTCAAGACTCCACTGTTGGGAGATAATGGAATCTTTCAGAAGAGGGTCATGGTCGAAGTCTCTAGATCATTGGGAACATGTCATCAAAGGGGATTGAAGGATCCTGGTGTCTTTTGCTCTCAAGCCATGCTGAGGTCAGCTGTGAGCTTCCTCTGTGAGGTACTGCCTGTCCACAGGCCCAAAGCAACAGCCACCGAATGGACCACACTTCTAAAACCATACACAAAACCAAGCGTTTCGCTTTACAAATTGGTTTTCTCAGGTGTTTGATATAATAACAGAAATCTGGCTAAAACAAGGAACCAGGTAACAGGCCCCTGTTTCTCCAGGACACAGCCTGCCGTGAGAAGGTCAGAAAACTTAAATGCTCCTTTCTTGTGTTTTGTTCTCCCCGTGTTCTGGCATCCTCTTTGACCTAAAGTAGCAACGGTAACATTGCTAATTCCAGAGTACCAATGTATCCTTTGTGTCCTTTCTAAATCTGTCTCTCACATTTGGAAATACCATCTTATGCAACACCTTAAGATTTGCTTTATAAGATTGCTTGTCCAGTTTTCACACGGTCCTAGAACTAAACCCACCACCCCCACCATCACCACCCCCACCATCACCACCCCCACCATCACCACCACCATCACCATCATCACCACCATCACCATCATCACCACCCCCACCATCACCACCACCAT
>CM053751.1:54680957-54786455 GCA_028658305.1 Pachyuromys duprasi
CACCACCCCCACCATCACCACCACCCCCACCATCACCACCACCACTCCTGCCAACGCTACCACCACCACCCTCTCCCTCACCCCCTCATCCCCCCAGCACCACCGTCTCCTTGCTGCCCCTACCGTCACCATTCCCCTGCCCCCACCAGAATGACCTTGTATCTTAAAATTATTCTATTCTAAGTTTTCTGAGTTTCTGCTCAGATTATCATTATGTGCACTTGTAAATGCACCCATGTGTTTATCCATCTCCCAGTGAATTTCGGTAGGCCCATTGAAATTGTATAGAGTCCTTAGCCACCTCATGTTTATGGTGGCATTGGTGGTAATACCCAAGTAGCAGATTTGTTGGGAGGGTAAGGACAATGTTGTATGTGCTGTGTGTGTAGGTTCTCTGTAACCTATGCATTTCTGTACACATATAGGGCATAGTTTATTATAGGGCACAGGTTATTATAGGTAGCTACTTGATTTGAGGGAACTCCCAACAGCTTCCATTTCATGCCAGGATGAGATTTTATGTCAACCTCTGAAATGTCTGGAAAACCCAGAGGTAGCTGCAGCCAACAGGTTTTCTGTTATTGTGGTCCTTGCGTTATTGGCCTCTCCACTGTGACAAGAGGCAACCTTCAGAGGCTCCGTGCTGTCCACACACCTTCAAGCATGTTTCTTTCATGAAATTTAACCATGGAGAGGTGTATTATGGAATCGCTTGGGTGACAGATGACAACAAACGCTTTGATAAACCCAAGTAAAAATTTTTAAAATTTTAAATGAACATGTCTTTTGATCTCTCTGATTGCTTTAGTCATTTGAAAAGATCTGGGTTGTTTTGGGGGTGGGGTGGGGTAGGGAGTTAGAATCCATTCAAGCACATAAGGTAAAAATCGCATTATTGGCTTTCGCCTGAAATCTTGGCACAGCATAGACATATTTCAGCATTTATTGCCTTTTGAGTCATTTCCAGCTTTGTTCCAGGAAAAATACAATTAATCTTATAGAAGTCACAATATCAGTCTGTATGAGGCAGGCTGCTTCAGATGTCACACAGGGTCTCTAACTCCTTTGACTCATCTTTTTGGCTGAGGGTGAGTGTAATATATACTATGAGAAGCTCCTTGCCTCCATTTGTGAAAGAGTCTGCGAGGCCCAAGACTTGCATGGGGTGGGAGTGTGGGCATTGTGCATCCAGCTGTGCTCTATCAGCCCGGGAACACTTCTGAGAAAACAGGTGTGAGAGCCTGCCTGCGCAGGTGGGGAGGAAGCGCAGCTTGCCTTTTTCTTGGATGTGATGCCATTCGACTTTGTGGTGGGCTGTAGGGAGGACTGCCATTCTCATATTCTGAGACAATGCCATTGGCTGTCTTCTCAGCATATTAATTTTTACAGGACACTGTAGGAGCTTGACCCTTTATCAGGTCCAGACTAGCTGAGAGAAACAGGAACAGCTTGGAATACTTCCTTTCTTTCTAAGTGCATCGCAGAGCTGGGGAGACAGCTCGGTCATCAAAAGGTTAGGCTCACACTTTGAGACAACAAAAGTTCAGTTCCCAAGAGCATTGCAGAGCACGGTTTCAGCCTCACTTCGTAGTTGGCCTCAGCTGGTTTGATTTTGCTGTCCTAATTTTTTTTGCCTGTGTTGATACTATGCAATAGGGACTGGGACTTTTCTACCTTTCGCTCTGCAACTGAGCCAGTCTGTGTTCCCCATTAAAACAGTGGCCAACATCTCTGGGTCAGGATTCTGTGGTCAGGCTCTGCCTTATCAAACCTCATATTGTATGGTCATCTTTGCTTTTCCAAACTAGTACTCTGTCCTCCTACCAAACAAAATATATTGTGATTATTTTGTCCTTCCCCTCCCCCCCCCCCAGTAAAAGTGCTAATTCATTTTTGTTAAAGTTGGCCACCAAGGCAGCCGCAACGCCAGTCTTCACAGCTGTGGCCACAGCCGTGTTATATGGCTAGTCAATGACCCTGTTTCCACATTTGTTCCTGTCCACAAGCTGATGGCTTTTGTCAGCTACTTTCTCTTCACTGTGTCCCACCCTTTAATGCTTTCCTCTTGCTTAGATGATAAAGTCTGAAGTATTGACTGGACCACTCACAAAGCATTGATTCTCTTCTTTGGTGACACTTTACATCGCCAACTCTTTCCTCATTCTCTGGGATGCCACTGTGGGCCTTGGCACACTAGGGCAACCATGTAGTCTTTTCTCTGTCTAAATTATTTTGTCAGCTAACTCACTCTGCTCCCTGGTCCCTGCTTATCTTTGTCTCACTGCTCAGGGTCTCCTCAAATATTCTTGTTAAGGGCTTTGCAGCTGAGCATCCTTCTAGATTCATAGCGTCATCTCAAGGACAGGGAAGCTGTAATCACTGGTGTCTGTCCTACCAGACTGTGAGTGTTACTATCCCAGTATGTGACCTGAGTTTAGCACAGGGACTGGTAATGTGACAAATACATACTAGATTAATTTTAAAGGGAAAAAAATAAAAAATAAACAGAAAATGGGGGGTGGGGGAGAAGGAAGGCATACTTGAAGGGCTTTCGCAGGCTTAGGTCTGGCAAACACGGTGCAGGCAGGCCTTGCTTTTCCCCCTTTCCTCTCCCTTGTAAGCCATAGAGCACATCTCTAAAGCTAGCCCACAAGGTCAGTTTACTTATTTGGCCACTTCCTCCTAATGAGGCTGACCACCAAGGTCCAGCTATCAAAAGCCCTCTTTGGCTCACCTAATTAACATGCCCAACCAAAACATCCTCCTACATCCTAGCACATTCTAACACAGACCTCCCTTTTCCCCCCTTTTTCACTTGTGGCAGAGGACATTCAAAGTCATCTGGCCCAGGATTTCCCTGATCTCTCCATTATTTAAAATTTTCTGGGAGGTTTGGTGAAATATATTCCCAGGTCCACCACACACTGGTCAATAGGTCTATGGAGATTCCGACTTGGTAAGCTTATGGTAGTACGAGCTTTTATCAAGTAGGTATTTAGGGATTCAGATACTCAGTCCAACTCAGCAACCACTGACCTAGCATACAAACCCTGACTCACTTGCTTTTTCATTACAATAGCTTTGAGTGCTGTGCAAACATGGAACTATACGCGTAAGCTGTTTCCCCTTTCTCAAAGGTTACACATTTTAGTTTCATGCCACATTTATTTGTCTTTCACTAGACTGTTTATTCAAGACAGAGCCTTACTTTATAGCCCAGGCTGGCCTAAATTCACCATGATTACCTCAAACTTTCCAGCTTCCTGTGTCTGCCACATGCTGGGATTATAGACATGTACCATCACACCTGGCTCCAGGCCACATTTCACTTTTCTATTACATCTTTATTTATTTGTGTTAGGTGTGTGTGTGTGTGTGTTGTATGCCCCATGGCACAAGTATGTAGGCCAGGGACATCTTGGAGCTAATTCTCCCCTTTCACAATATGGGTTCTGAGGTTCCAACTCAGGTCGTCAGGCTTGGTGGCAGTTGCCTTTTTCCACCAAGCGGTATCTCAAAGACCTACATTTAGTTTTTTCAAAGTGCTCACACATCTTTTATCTCATTTCTGCTTATGAAGAACCCTTTAAGGCAGTGGAGCTTCCACCAGCCATGCTATTTTAGTAGATGTGGCAGATAAGGGGCAAGATGGCCAAAAAGGATTCACTAAAGGTCCCACAGAATGCTAGCGACATCACTGGTGCCACAGTCCCGATGCTTCATCTGTTCCTCTCTGGGAGATGCACACACTTAATTTTAGAATGCCACACACCTTATTTCCTATCTTATACTATTTAATTTCTGCACTAAACATTTGCAATTAGCTTTAAAAAGAAATGATTGATGGCCTCTTCTCGTTTTTAAAAAGACTGCTGTACAGATACATAAAGGTAAGAAGCTGTTAGGAGAGATTTTATGGCAGGTGGTTCTTGGCAGCAATCGGTTTTCTTTTATGGCAGTCTGGAAATTTTCCTGGGTAATAACTTTCTTTTCTTTTAACGGGCATAAAATAAAGAGGTTCTAGATACTTGGATCATTATCAAATGATTTTCCAAAGACAACCATAAATTGTCAATACCATTCAGGCAAAACCGAGACGTGCTCAACATCTGGAAATCCAATGGATAAATAAAGCTTTGGCTTTTCCCTTTCTTGTTGGTCATGATAGCTGGCTCCCTGAAATGTAATTCCTTAAGAGGCACTTAGCTTGGGGAACTGGGAGGAAGAAGTTTTAAGAAAGGTATTCATGCAACTTCCCCAAGTGGTAAGATTTCTCTTGTGAACACATTTACATTTGGTCTCATTTACCATGGTTTAAGCTGAAGATGCAGGATGTTTTTGTTGTGAAAATAACCACAAGGGAAAATCTGATGGGACTGGAAACAAAACATAGTACTCATGTCCATTAATTAACTAAACCAGTATTTTGCACCTATGCTGTGTGGATATCTGTTACGCTAAGTGCTGTGCCTAGCATTGAGTATCCCATGTAAGAATGTCATAAAAATCATATATATATATATGATATATATATATATATGATATATATATATATCATATATATATCATATATATATATAAAAAATATATATATATTTTTTTTAGGCATCAGGGACTTTGTGGTCTATGCACAGTGTGTTGGAGAGCATTTGGATTAGATGGTGAAAATGTGTTAAGAAGTAACAGACAATAGAATGATAATAAATAAAAAGAAAAGGAAAGAGAAACTATAATTATCGCTTTACTGATTGTAGTTTATTGTATCTTTTATTCCAGGCACTGTGCTTTAAAAATTACTAGCTGAGTCAATTCTTTCTAATTGTATTGAAAATCTTTATTTTTAATTATGTGTGTGCATGCATACCTGTCTGGGGATATGTGCCCATGTGTGCAGGTGCCCTTGGAGGCCAGACAAGAGCATCAAATCTCCTGCAGATGCAGTTAAAGTTACAGGTGGTTGTAAGCTGCCTGTCCTGGATGTGGAGAACCAGACTCAGTCCTCTGTAAGGGCAGGAAGGGCTCTTAATCACTGAGCTATCTCTCCAGCTTCAGGCTCAGCCAACTCTGAAAACCTTGAAATGCCCATGCAATTATTAATTTCATTTCCTCAATTGGTGGTAAAGTAACTTATCTAAGGTCATACTGGCAGGAAGCAATGATGCTGGAATTTAAACCCATCAATCTGGGTTCCAAATTCTTGCTGCAGGAATTAGTGAGCTAGTGCACTGCTACTGTGACTTGAGAAGAAACTTGCTGGTCTCAAAGGACCTCCCTGAGAAAGAAGCTTTGAAGCTGAGGGTGAAAACCATGGATAGGAAGGGTACAGCTTGCCAGAATGCAACGGTGGAGGTCTGGAAGGCAGCAGGAGATCTGGAACCAGAAGGAACTTGAAAGGCCAGCATGTATAGATTTTATAGGCAAGAGGACGAGGGTATGGATACTGGTTCAATCTGAACCAGATTCCTGGCTGCAGGAGAGGTTGGAAGTGGCATCCTGTGGACATTCTTTTGTATTGATGGGGATGAGATCTGAAGCATGAGAGGCAAATGGCCTGAGCTATGTTTTTGTTCATGTGTGTGTGTGTGTGTAGAGGACAAATGTTGATGTCTAGTGTATTGCTCAATCACTTTCTACCTTGTTTTTGAGACAAGGTCTTCCAATGAACCAAGGACTATGTTGGCTGGCCAATGAACTCTAGGGTTCTACCTATTTGTGTCTGCCAGTGCCAAGTTTGCAGATCTGTGCCAGAGCTGCCATCTTTTATGTGTGTGCTGAGCTCATGCCCTCACGCTTGGGAAGCAAGTACTTTAGTAACTGAGCCATCTCTATAGTTCCAGATTTCTTGTCCTTTTACTGTCACTTGAACTACAGCAAGAATCTTTTCACATCTTGGCCCACATAAAAACTGACGATATTCAAATGATAAGAGTAGGTTGCATGGAGGCAACAGCTTGTGGCTAGTGGTGTCCGTAGGACTCTAGGTGCTCTAGGTCCCACCCAGATGGCTGGACCCCTGAGTCCATTCCCAGGACCTGTCACTTGAATAAAGACCTGAGTTCTTTTTTTTTTAAATTTATTTATTTTTATATCAATCACAGGTTAGGTACTTGGCATCCCAGGCATAGCCCCCTCCCTAATTTCCTCCCACCCTCCCACTCCCTCCCTCATCTCCCTCCTCCCCGCCCCCTCCAAGTCCACCAATAGGGGAGGACCTCCTCCCCTTCCGTCCAACCCCAGCTCATCCTGTCTCCTCAGGGCTAGCTGCAATGTCCTCCCCTGGGATCTAGCCAGTCTGTCACTCCCCCGGCATGTGTGGGGGAGGGTCAAAGAGTCAGCCATCAAGTTCATGACTGAAACAGTCCCTGTTTCCCTCACTAGATTTCTTCAGTCCAACACTGAGCTATCATGGGCCCCATCTGAGCGGGGGTTCCAGGCCACATCCACACATGGTCCTTGATTGTAGAAACGAAGACCTGAGTTCTAAAACCCATGAATGCACTATGGTTGGATTTCTTCTTGGAACTGTCCATTCATGTTTAGTTCCCAGACTTTGCTATTTCTTTCCTTCCTGGCTGTATCTCATGCACTTTTCAGTGTACAGGAACACGTAGACCTTTCTAGAAGATGAATCCATATGTAAGAATTCCCTCTCTCCAGGTTTTATAGTGTTCCAAGTAGTTCTTTATTCACAAGCCAAGCACATAAGCCATTCTTTGACCATCAACCTTTTTCTGTTGGACAAGATTATAGTCTCATTAAGTTGCAAGGGACTGATAGGCTATTTGCTCTCCTAAGACTGTAAGAGGATTTACCTTATGAAAGAAGAGTTACTTAATTAAAAGGACACCATGACATTGTCAGGTAAATGAGGTGACCTCCCTCCACCAGTCACAGGGGGACACCTGGGGTGTCATTTTGCCACACACTGCCTCTCATTTCAGCTCTGATGGATGATATAGTAATAAGTCCAGATTGTGAAGACATTTTAGAATTGTGACTTATGTTCTTCTGTCTGGGAGTCTTAGAGTCCTGGCTGTAATTAGGGTCTTAGAATTGATAAATTGTTGCATAGAGAATGATTAGCGGGGCATATGGGAAAGATGGTGACGTAAAATAGATCTGATACCCTGGCTCTGTTTGCATGTAGATGAGTGCCTGGCTTAAGGTGTAGTTTTTCCATCATTTGAAAAAAAAAAATCAGTTCCCGGCTGGGGAGAATATCAATGGCTACCCTTTGTATGGAAGGAAGAGAATTGAAAGGATCTGAGAGTCGAGAAAGACAAATTTGAGGACTCCAGCAGGTAACCTACTGGTGGTGGTCAGGTAGAAACTGCTCATCTGGCTTAGGAAATGAAGTGTGTGTGTGTGTCTCAATGCACGTGTTTCATAGTTTGCTGGGTGTCTTCTGTCACCTCCACCTCCAATATCTCACCTCTCTGTTTCTACTTTGATGTATTGATGCCTGTTTCTGACTGATAAGGGCACATTTGGCCACGGTTCTTTCTGTGATGGAGTTTTTCAGATGGAGCACCTCAGTCCTCCTTGTTAGAATCCTCTCTGGTTAGATAAATACCCAGCTGAGAAAGAGGCTTAGCAGACATGTGATTCTCATTCCAGCATGGAACCAACCAATAGCCTTCCTGTTTGACCTTAAGTGGAGGGTAAGGCGGTGGTTATTACTTACCTCTGCAGTTCAACCTCACTTGCATAATAGCAAGATGCCTCCCACCCCACCTGCTCTCATGCCTTTCCCATCCTTGGTAGGCTGACTCCTATAAAACCCGTCCTTCTTCAAATCAATTTTGTCCAGGCATTTTTGTCACAGTAAGGAAAGTAACTAACCCAGTAATACAATAATCCCTACAGAAGAGACTTTCATTCCCTCCCTCTCCCTTTCTCTCTCCTTTTCTTTTATTTCTGTCCATTCTTATTTCCTTCCTTCCTCCTTCCCACTCTGTATCAGGACACGACCCTTTCTGTTGAGCTGTGTGAGTTGTCTAGTGGGCATTTAACCTTCATTGTTCCTTAAGTTGGAAGACGCAGCTAGTGTTTGTTGTAGTGTACAATTGGAAAAAAAATTATACCATGGGCAGGGAAGTGTCTCCTTCATCATTTAGGGTGAGATCTTATTTGTTAAGTTTTTGAGCGCATCTAGTACAGCTGTCAACTATTTCTGGGTAGTAAGCCATCCTAAAACAGGGGCCCAATTCAAAAGTCATCATGTAATTGCTGCATAATTATTATTGTCAAGGTTATATAATACCCCATTACACTGATTAGTTTTCCATCACTGAGATCAACATTTGTAACAGGAACAGTCTGAGAGGGTTTTTGCTTCTGCTTTCCAAGGTGTCAGTAATCAGGGTGAGCAAGTGTACCTGAGCAGTTCACATCATGGTAGACAAAGAAACAGGGAAAGGGAAATGTACAAATTCTTAGATCTTTTTCTTCTGTTACAACCTGTGTTAGTTACTTTTCTGTTGCTGTCATAAAACCACATGACCAGAAGCAACTTATAGAAAAAAAAGTTCATCGGGGCTTACAGTTCCAGTGGGAGAAGAGTTCATAATGGCCGAGAGTCATGGCAACAGGGATTAGGTATGGCTGTGGGACCAGGAAGCTGATAGTGCCTATCTTTAACCACAAGCGTGAACTGGGTGTAAGGAAAATCTACATGCACCCAAAGTCCACCTCACTGAAATACTTCCTTCAGCAAGGTCACACCTCCTCATAAAACTTCCCCAGCGGCACCACTGCCCGTGTACCAATTGTTCAACTGTCTGAACCTATGGGGAGCATTCTCATTCAGACCACTAGTCCCCCTTCCCTTTATTCCCCAGAAGACCTCCAGTTCACAAATGATGTCACCCATGTGCAAGGCAGGTCTGAAAATATCCTCTCTCTCTCTTTCTTTCTCTCAAACACACACCTCAATCTTCTAGGTAATTCTAAATTTCATTGCATCGGCCATCAAATTAAGTACAACAGCAGCATGGTTGTTTTTAATAACATTATTGTAGCTCAGAAGCCTGTGGGCTGCCGTGGGGCAGCTCTGCTTAGCTGCTATGGCTAAGGGACTTTGTTGACCTTTTCACTCTAAGATGGGTTGGCCAGGTGTCTTCTTCTTTATGTATCTCCATCTTATTCCCTTTCTAATTGGTTAGCATGGGCAAAGCCTTTACAGGAAGGTAGCAAAGAGAACAGCTGGGAACTATGAGATCTAAAAGCCCAGGCTTGGAAATGGCATACTGTCATACCTCCTTCCTCCACTGGCCAAAGTGAGTGCCACAGCTGAATGTCAGTTGAGTGCAAAGATGGGTGAAGAACTGAAGCCAACAATGCAACCTACCACACTAGCGAATGTGGAGTTCATTAACTTCAGTATGCTTTTTTCTTCTTGGTTGGAGTTATAGGAATGGAAATATAGAGTGCAGGGATCCGGGCCAAAGAGAAGTGACCCACAAGGTCAATGTTAGTTTGTTTTGTGTGCTTGTGTGTGGCACATATATAGAACATTAAATGCAAAGGAGACATAGACACTTTAAAATCCAGCCAAATAAATCTTCCCTTTGTTTTCCTGGATCATCTCCACCCCCCCACTCCCCCACAGATTGTGTGTATACTCATGCTGTAATTTATGCTTTAATTCTTACCTTAGCTTATTTACTCAATTAAAAAAGAGATTCAAGCGTAGAAAACTCCATCAGTCATCATCCAGTAAGATTTACTCTAGAAAGGGGTGCATATGATTTTGCAGGCTCATTAACTATTCGCTTTTTTAATTGCATATTCTGAATGCTGTTGGTTTATGTAAATGCTTCTTTCGTGTTCAAAGTGACCTTGTTTATCACCTCTGAGTCAAAAGGAAAACTATTGCTTATTAAAGAATGAGGCGACAGGTCACCTCTTGAGGTTTTGTGAAAGGGCTGTCACCAGATAAACTGGAAAAGTTTGATTTAATACCAAATGGTCCTTTTGGGTCATGGAAAGAACATTTATTTTAATAACTGTTTGCAGGCACAGGCCCTTGCCCTAAATAAAATGATGTAAGTATTAGTTTACAGGCAAATTTGAAAGAAAAAAAAGTCAGCTAGAGGAGAGGATTAGGTGAAATTCCTTAACAGATTTTTTTTCAAGGCTGCATGGACTCTTTGTGTCTGTCTTGAGCATGTTACACTTTAATGAGATTATTTTGACGGTTTCAATAGAGTTGAGCACTGTGCATAACAAAGATTTCTTTCTGTTGCCCTTTCCTCCCAAGGAAATGTCTTTCTGTTGGGCTAGCAGTTGATAGTTGAGTTATTATGCCCAGTTGTTTTGATTTATATATTCCAGCCTGCCTGTAGCATTTTATACATGCTGCCTGCCCAGGGCTTTGTCTACACAGGTAAGGAAATCAAGCACTTTTCTTCTTTCCCCGAGCAGTGCCTTGTGGCGTGGATTCTGTATTCGTGTATGACTCTACAGCTTGCTCCTCACACACCCGTCCTCCAGCTTCCATCACTGAGATGCTATAGGTGTCCACTGAGTCTCTGAGAAAGTGTTGGTAGGCAAGGCTCTCTCACAAGTTGAGCATTTTGCTGGAAGAAATACTTTATGTCCATGATCTCAGTTGTCTTTTGCCAAACTGAAGTTTTTGGTAGCCTCTTTCAGTGCTTAATATTCCAGGATCTAGGTGATCTCTACGCTCTGTCCTCTAACGCTGAGAGTTTCGGAGATGGTAGGAGACTCACCAAGTACCCAGAAACTTGTTCAAATCAGTATAGGGTTAGAACCTACAATCAAAGCCTTTCCAAACCTCATCCTGCCTTGTTTCTCCACTAACCCTTCCTTCTTCTAGATCCTTAGTATACTAAACATCTGTTCTTTGGTTCAGTGTGTACAGTGTCATAAGGTAGACTGAGTTAACTTTAGTCATCATTTTTCCTTTCCCTTTCCTTCTCTTTTGTTCTCTTCCATTTCCCTCCCCTTTCCTTGTTTTCTTTTCTTCCTCTTTCTTATTTTTCTATTTTCTACCTTCTGTTCCATTCTTTTCTTCCCATCCTCCCTCTCTCCCTCCTTCCCTCCCTCCATTTCTTCCTTTTTTCTCTTTCCCTCCCTCCTTTTCTCCCTTCCCTTTTCTTCTTTCTTTCTCTTTCCCTCCCTCCCTCCCTCCCTCCCTTCCTTCCTTCCTGTTTCCTCTTCTTTCCAGTGCAATGAACTGAGCCTAAGACTATGTAAGTGCTACATAAGTATTCTCTACAACTGAGTTACATCTCTACTTCTAGCTTATTTTATTTTATTTGGGTGAGGGATACAGGGTCTCCCTACCTACCAGATTTCGACTGATCTCTAACTGAATTTATAATCCTCTCTTCACTCATGGAGTGCTGGGAAGACAGACATGTGTCACTACCCTTGCTTAGTCATCATTTCTTGATGCCCATGAATTCCTGGTAGACAGGATCATGGCTTTTTTCCCCTTGTCACCTGACAGTAGTTTATTTAATGGTGAAGTCCTACTATGTTCCAGATATTGTATGAGTTGGCCATGAATAGGTGTCCAGAACAATGTAAATCTGTATTAGAAGAGAAAACCTTCCCTCCTTAAACTTGGTCATCGTTATAAGCTTCCTGTCATTCTGGTTTCCTTTTAAAACAACACCATATCCCAGAAGCTGTTCTGTTCTAAAGTGAAAATGATACAGGTGGATGATGAGTTTCCCAGGGATCTCACTTTATTACCTGGGGATGTTCTTAGCGTGCAGTGGTCCGGACAATCTGTGCAGGGATACTTTATGCATTTGATAAATCTGGCAGCTATAGCATCTACATACACGTGTATAATCGCTGTAATTACATTTATATGCATGAATGTGGATATGTATGCATCTTCACATGTTTATATGTATATTTGTTGCACACACACACATAATGAGTTTGACTCTCATTATGGCCTGTGATCAGACTTCTCTTCTTGAGGCTCACCATTCCTTTGGGAGTCCCATATTATGTATCTTTCATATCACATACTTACATTATGATTCATTACAGTAGAAAAATTACAGTTATGAAATAACAATGAAATACTTTTATGGTTGGGGGGGGCACCAAAACATGAGGAACTGTATTAAAGGGTTGTAGCATTGTGGAGGTTGAGAGCCACTGGTTTAATATGTCTGCATTCCAGGGCTGGAAGTCTATGGATAAAGTGTATGTATGCATGACAGTGTGTACACACATGTGGAGGTCAGAGGTTAACAGCAGGTATCTCTCTCCATTGTTCTCCACCTTATATATTGAAGCAGGGTCTATCAAGGAACCTGTAACTCTTGGATTTTGCCTCATCCAGCTAACTGGCTTGTTCTGGAGTCCCTGTCCTCATTTCCCAAGTGCTGAGAATATTGGTAGGTTGATATGCTGAAGATCCGAGTTCCCATCCTTGCATCACAAGAATCCTGTACCCAGTGAGCCTCTTTTTCGGCTGCACAAGTTATTCCGATTCCTCCACACCATCATGGAGCCCACATGCTCAATGTTTATTATCCTGGTTTTTAATGACCTTAGGCCAGTGACCATGCTGTGTGGTTTAGATTTGGAAAGTTTCTCCAAGTCTCTTGTGTCAGGGGCTTGTGTAGTGCTATTGGAGTTGGGGGGTTTTGGAAGCTAAGGATTAGAAGGAGGTGTGAGGTCACTGGAGACCAGCCTGTAGGGGACTATGAAGGTTGCTCTTTTTTCATTTCACTTCTCTGCTCTGAGGAGAGCAGAGTCTCTCATGTATTCCTACCAGACTGTACTATGCTGTCACAGGGCTAGATCAACAGAACTGATCAATCATGGTTGGAAACCTAGAAAACTGTAAGCTCAGATAAACCATTTTTTCTCTATAAGGTGATGTATTTCAAGTATTTGTCACAGTAACAGGAAGCTTACTGACACAAACCATGTGTTATATATTTTTTTAATGACAACTTTGTCTTCCTTAGATAATTTATTCATGCTACTTAATTATAGGCCCTAAAAGTTTCCTACAGATCGCCCACTTTGAAAAAAATCATATTTATTTCTTTTCTCTCTACTAGAGACGTGTTAACTTATGAAACTTATAGGACTCATTTTCTTGTGCTTGTAGTTGAGTAAAGATGGAAGAACATCGGAATATGGGTAGGGTTAGAACTCTCATTCCTAAATATACCTTGTATTTTTATGACAATGCTTTGATTTTCAGGAGTTGGAGATGAAAACACTTGAGCTTTTCCTGGAACACTTCAGCTTTTTGACACTTTGGCCCTTTGTGGCTTAGTTTCCTCTTCCACAGAATTAATACTACTTACCTCAGAAGGCTCCGGTGAGGATTGCTAATTTATATGAAACATTCAGAGCTGTACTAGCATGCCCCGGGCATGAATGCCAGCTATTATACCTACTTCCCTAAACTTCCCTCGTCTGTCAGCTTGTGTCTGCTTATTTCATTGTCATTTTAGTGTCTTCACAAATTTTGTACTTTGCTATTTTAATTTAAATGCATTTGCACAGAAATTTAAGTTTTGCAAATTGTAATGATTTTTATGAGAGTCATCCAACCTATCGGCTATTGTTGGACTTTAAAGCCTTTTCTTATTTAAAGAAAAACTGATCATAGATATACCTACTATGAGCAGATTAACATATTTTTCTTTTTAACACTGACTCATGTGGGTAAAGTGTATGATACTCAATAGATGTTTATGATAATATGTAGTGATATTGGGATTTAGCCATAAGCTTTCATTTCTAAACAACTAAATCTTCACCACTAGCTATTTTGAAGTATGCAATGAACTATTTTCAATCATAGCTATTTTTCTCTACTGTCAAATATTAAAAATTATCCTTCATATTTAAGTACACACTGGTTTTCATTCCTTTTTCTGTTTTTCATGATAGCCTTCTTATAATCCTCAGAAGTGGCGGCTGCATTAATGTGTGTAAGAAGCTTATTTGACATGTCTGTATGTTGCCTCCTGATGGAGTATATCAGGAGATGTGGCTATTTCAAAGTTCTGGCAGCATGAAGAAGGGTTTTGGCAATTTAGCCACTGGGTCTGGTGTTTTCAACAGTCACCTTGAAGAGGTAGTTCTACAGGAAAAAGAAATGACACCAGCCTTTCCCTTCTCCATGCTGGCTGTTTCTTCCTCACCAACACAATAAAAAACAGACAAGGTGGCTGCGGCGGTCAGCTCCTGTGAACTCACCCCAGGTTCCTTCTCACCAACGGCTATAATTCTTTCTTAATAGCTCATTCCTTGTTTTTATTTTTCTTGTTGCAACTTCTGGTGTATTTACAAAACAAAAACCTCTATTAAAGTGCAATTTTCACTGGAAGGAAGATTAAACAAACAAACAGATTGTTGAGCTAGTCTAAACAGGCACTGGTTTTGGTAAATTTCACTGTTGGACAGTCCATAACAATCATGTCTACCCTTATTAACCCCAGAGATACTCAGCTGCCGAGGTAAGAATTTAAACAATAATTTTAACTGAGATTTTACTGTGTAGACATCTGGCTCATTCCACATCTCAGTTCACCCTTTGAGCGCTTGTAGTTCTCTGACGGTTGGAAGCTCGGTTAGCAGCCTGTGGAAGTGGGGGACTGTGCTGCAACACCGGAAGCAGCTGCCGAGGCTGTCCACGTTCAGCAACTGCATTGGTCAGGTGGTCTACACCATCCTCATGGTCCTCTTGTACCAACAGCTCTTCACCACGCTGTATTTCTTCAAGGAAAAACTTCTGAATAATTTCAGCATCCCGAAGGTCAGGTGACTTGGACAGATTGTCTCTTCCCTTGACAAGCTTCTGATTTTTTTCTTCTTCATTCTCGAAGCCTGTTCTTGAAGTACATGCAGTCCAAGGAGATACAGTATCAGACGAAAAGGGTGCCGCGCACACCTGCCAATCATCTTTGCTGCTCTAGGGTATGAGCAGTGGTTAGCCCCAAGTGCTGGGAAGGCGTTAGCAGTTCACTGCCACTGATTAGGACCGGAAACACTCGTTCACTTCCTGCTCAAGTCTTCCCAGGCTGCCCCTTGGAGGCCTGCCTTCCGAGTCTCCATCTGGTTTTCTGACCTCACTCCACCCCCCTGATTGCCTTTCTGGCTGTGTCCTCATTCACTTGCCATCAGGAGGCTCCTAAAACTGTGTGTATGCATGTAAGAAACCATACTCTCTGCCCTGAGGAATCCCCATCAGGCTTTTGGGAGATGCATAAATTCTTGATTAACGACACATCTGCCCAGCAGGTAATAAAAAACAGTCTCTTGAGTGCAAAGAGCAAACACAAGGAAGGGGCTGAGCTCCAAGCACTGCGCAGTCAATGTCTTAGGTACCACAGGATCGGGCCTCCCTGCAGAGCTGTCATTTCTCTAGTACAGCAGAAACACCTTCTTGAAAATCTGCGCAGAGGAAGAGAACTGTTCATAAGTATTTATTGAAGTAGGGCATATCCACATATTATGCCCCTACGATTCCACTTATAGGTATAGACTCCATAGAAAACAGTGCCTATGATTTGACCAGAAGCATGTGCGAGCATGCTCATAGCAATGTCATCCATAAACCATAAACTAGAATGTGCATCTTGGGAATACAAGCAAATAAAGTGTTAAGTATGCATACAAAGGGGCATTATTCAGAAACAAGAGCTAGCTTCCTTAAAGAGCTTGCTTCTGTATGAGTCCATTATGAGACTACAGCTCTAACGATAAAGAAAGGCTGCCAATCACAGGGGAGTGACCGGATCTGCTCATCATCAGCCTGGTGTGGAGCTGACTGCTGAGTTTGACTAAGGCTTTAGTGCCTGATTTGTACACTGGATTTGAAAAGCTTAGCCCTAAATTATGTCTGGTGCATTTCTTTGCACATACAACAGAGAGAATTCTAGAACCCAGTCTAAGCTGTGTCTTCATTACCTACTCTTTATGAGTTTTTTTGTTCATTTGTTTGTTCTGGTATCACTACTCACCAATTAATGTAGAAGATGATAACTAGCCATGACATCAGTGTTTGTGAGCATTTGATCTTCTCACTGTCTTTAGGAGGATGCCGAATCATGCCCTGTGTACCTTGTTGCATCTAGGGCTTGCTTCGGAGCCTGACACATTGAAGGTGATCAATATATTTAGAAATACTATTTGCTGAGGAGGGAAGAAAACACTTCTGGGATTTAGGTAGATTCAGCCAAATAATTATAGAAAAACAATCATAATGTAATTAGAATTCAGGGAAGTTCTGAATGGCCACAGGAGACTTGGCTTTCTGGGGGCAGACATGGCTGTTTCCTTAATATTCCTAATAGGCAGGAGTAAGTCAGCAGAGCCAACCCTCCTGCTATGGCTATCAGGATACAGGCAGGAGAAGCCTAAGAAAGCAGAAACTTGACTTGGCTGAATTGTAGCCATGGATACTTGGTTTGAAGGGACTGAGGTGGAATTCAGTGCTAAAAATATGGCCCCAGCAGAAATAAGGAGTCTGGATCTGGGTTAGCTAGGGCCAATCTAAGATGTGGGAAAGAGAGAGTTACAGCAAGGAACAGACAAGACTTTGTGGTTGATGGAAGCAGGGGCTCGATGTTCAGCCAGCTATGTAGCAAGAATTGGGAAAATAGTGAAATTCTAAAACATGTTGTAAGAAAGGAATAATGCTTGTTAAGAAGCATTTTAATACCTGCAGAAGCTATGCTAAGTACTCATAAAATAATCTCATTTAATCTCTACCCCCTAATAAGTTATATGGTATTTAATGTAATTAATTGTAATATATTATTGTCCCCGTTTTATAGATTAGTGTTGAAGTTAATCAAGGTATAGTTCCTCCAAGCCTTTTCTGAGTCAGGAGTGTTGCCCCTAGCCATCTAGTTGCAAAGCTTAGATTCAAAAGCAGAATGATAGCTTCCAGAAGTAAGGAGGGATATCACACCTGGAAGTAGAAGACAGAGCCCAAGTTTGGCAGAGACAAACAGATAGGTGATCAGGGAAATACAGAGAAAGAAGTTAGGACCTCGCATCGGGCATGCAACATGTATCAACACTGGTATTTTTTTGCTTTTTCTGTATCAGGTCCAGTTCTGGGCTCTTGAGGTACCAAGGTGATGGATACATGGTTCCTAGGACTCAGATCCTAGGTCACAATGCAGAATCCAGTTATTGGGGTCTGGGGCAAGAGTCTTGAGATAAGAATAAATAAATAAGTGGTGATTTTTTTTTCTGAGCTATCCACTACTCTCTCTCAAATCCCAGGGTGAAATTAGCTGTGAGTGAAAGATCAAGTGACTTTACCATGGGGAAAATATACCTTGGGGTATGGAAAGAGTGCTTTCCCAGGTCCCCCCTACTTTAAGAAATTGCTTCTGTTCCTTTTTAGCCAATCTTGGTGAGTCTTTTAGGCAAGGTACCCATCCTTATGCAGTAAAGGGATTATCGTGTGGTACAAAATAAACTAATTATAATGCTAGATGGTATTCCATGGACAGAAAGGGGCTAAGGAACACTGATTTCCTGAGCAGATACCTGGCAGCCGTTTATATTTCTCCTACTTCTTCAGAGCATATGAGGGATCTGGCTTCTGTCCTCTTGTTCCTTGCCTTCCCAGCTGCTCCTCATTTTAAAAACGATTTCCATTATTTGTAAGCTAGATAAAGTTTATGTTGCATAGAGGCAGAGGGCACACAGGTCATACATTTAGGGCAGTAAGGGGACTAGATTCTGAGTTTGCGTAAGAAGAGAATCTTTGCTCCCTATTGTTGTATCCGAATGTCTGATTTGATGTCTTACTGATGTTAAATCCTCAGTGAATGTTATCTGAATAAAGAAAATAAGTGAGCAAATGAGCACACACATCTTCTCTCATCACTTGGCCACTGTGGTGGTATAGACATGGTTTAGCGCTGGTAACAAATCCGATAAAGCAGTGTCTCTAAGAAATCATGCCAATCACTTTAATCCAGCCAAGAAGACTTCCTGTTTTGCGAGTAAAACAAAGCACATCTTCATTTTTATAGCAGCCACCATTTCTCCTGAGAGAAACAGGGTTATTGTAATTCCAGCTTAGCTGAAATATGTAAGGCTTACTCATCCTGTGCATAAAATTGATAACTTGTGCATCTGGGACTGTCTATCTCTTTCCTATTAATCCATTTTAGACTTTATAAGTCAACTGAGCATTCAGCTTTTGAAAAATGATTCTGGAAAATTATTTTGCATAAGTACTAGTAAATACTGGCGTGTATTCCTGGCAGGGGATGGAAATAGTCCATTTGGTCTCTGGTGGCCCCAGGAGCAGAAATAGTGGCTGGAGACTTGGCTGAGTTTGGATGGCAACAAGCATGTGCCGGTCAGTTTTACTTTCCATTTAATGAGGATGATTCATTTTAGAATTGCACAAGGGAGGACCACAAGGCAGATGAGAGAGAGGCGCACATGCATATCAATAGCCAGAATGACTGGTAGTGGGAAAATGGTTAGCTTTCTTCTCTAGGCTCACGAATGTGGCCAGTTGGAAGGTTCTAATAAGGTTATTAAGTTTATGTTTGTAGACTGTAAGCATGGCCAGGCTGTTAATCTTTTTGTAAATTGTGAGCTGCGGGATATTTTGCAGCTATAAGATGACAAGGATATTGGCAATGTCAGCCTATTTAATTCCACCACTGGTCATCTCTCTGTGCTGAAGGAATGGAAATCGCGGCTCCTAAAAAAAAAAAAACAAAAAACAAAAAACAAAACCAACTGTTTATAGACCCGAGAGACCTCAAAGTCTACATAAGCTGACCAAGCACCATAGTTTAGAAAGAGGGAGGTGGGATACTGGAGTGGTTTTGGGTATGTTAGTGTGTGGATCTGAGTTCAAATGAGGCCTGTGGAAAGACATAAATGGAAGATAAAGATAACTAACTTAGGTAAAAGTTAAAAGCAGAGATTTCCATCGAATATTTGTGGCAAAGGTTTATGATACAAAACTAGAAAAAGAAAATGCTGCAGCTTTCCATTTACATGTTTTGTTAGTCAGTTTACTTGGTTTTTGAAGAAGTTAATTCTTTATAGTTCTTCCATCCATTAGTACAAATTATCGTACTAATGATGATGCTTAAAGTTAATTTTTTCTTACTTCTTCAAGTAAATTTTTTCTATTTTATTGATTTAAATTTTTTAATTATTATTAACAATTTATTCACTTTGTATCCTGGCTGTAGCCCCCTCCCTCATCTCATCCTGGTCCCACCCTGCCATCCTCTCTCCTCCCCACCAACATGCCCTTTACCTAGTCCACTGATAGGGGAGGACCTCCTCCCCTACTATCTGACCCTAGCCTATCAGGTCTCATTAGGAATGTCTGGATCCTTTTTCTCTGTGGCCTAATAAGGCCATCTCACCAGGGGGAGATGATCAAAGAGCTGGCCACTGAGTCCATGTTAAAGACAGCCTCTGCTCTCCTTATTAGGGAGCACACATGGAGACTGAGCTATCCATGGGCTACATCTGAGCAGGGGGTCTAGGACTTCTTCATGAATGGTCTTTGGTTGGTTCATCAGTCTCTGCAGGAGCCCAGGAGCCCAGATTTTTTTGCTCTGTTGATCTCCTTGTGGAGCTCCTGTCCCCTCCAGGTATTTCTATTTCCCCCTTCTTCCATAAGATTACCTGCACTCTGCCCAAAGTTTGGCTGTGAGTCTCAGTATCTGCTTCCATCCCCTGTTGGGTAAATCCTTTCAGAGGAGCTTCTATAGTAGGCTCCCATCCTGTTTCCTCTCTTCCACAATTTCCTATGTCTATCCTGTTTGCCATTCTGAATGAGATTTAAGCATTCTCCGTAGGGTCCTCCTTGCTGTTTAGCTTCTTTAGGACTATAGGTTTTAGTATGTTTATCTTATATTATATTGCTAATATCCACTATGAAATTTGCAGGTAAACTAGAAAAGATCATCCTGAGTGAGGTAACCCAGAAGCAAAAAAACCATACATGGTATATTCAAGTAAGTATTTAAAGCTGTATGCCAACTACATGAGGTTAAATGGTCTATGGATTATCTCTTCAATATCACAAACAGCAACCTCATTTTGAATTGTATAAAATGAAAGTAAATGAGAACAGTTTATTTTTGGAAAGTGGATACTGTTTTTGGACTGCATCATGCCTAGCAAGTGATGGAGGTCAATTTTGGATCAATAAACAGAGGTCTAAGGAAGGCTCTAGGAATGTTGGTCCAGATGTTGGGACCAGAGGCAACAGCAGGGCAGAAGAGGGCGTTAGGGGTGGGGACCTGGTCCAAGTTATTTTCTGAAACTGCAAGTCTCAGCTCAGTCTCTCATTAGTCAGAGCAACACTAAAGGATCAAGAGGGTCCACAGCTTAGGGTCAGGATGTAGTGGTCTGATTCATCTGACAAGAATAACAAAAGTTATTCTTGTAACTTACCGAGTAAGTTACTGAGTACCTGAATTAGAGTCTTGGCAAAGGACATCTAAATCAGTAAGCCAGAATCTAGCCAAGGAGGCTGGGAGCTAGAAGAGGCAAGAGTTTGAATTTCGACTTTTGTTAATGGCTGACTCATGCCCCTCAAGAGATATGTGAAAGTCCTAAGCTTGGTACCTGTGAACATGACCATACTTGGAAAAAGGATTTTCGTGACATAATCAAGTTAAAATTTAGACATCAGGTCAAGAAGGGGCATAATCCCATCTGTCTGGTATATGTACAAGAAGAAAATACCTTAAGTTAGGGATGCGGGACCTGGAGATGGCAGAAGCAATGATTAGAACAATGCAGCTGCCAGCCAAAGAATGCAGACAAGCAATAGATTCTTTAAGAAGACAGGAAGAAGCAGAGAAGACTGTTCCAGGAGTCTCCTAAGGAGTGTGGCCTCCGATGCCTTCCTTTGTACATTCAGACTCCAGAACTGCCAGGCAGTGCAGTTCTGTTATCTTAATCTGATAAATTTCCGGTATTGTGTGGCCACCCTAGGACATCATAATAATTCTCGTTGGTAGTTTTGTATTGAGACAGGTTCATAGCCCTGGCAGAGCTAATTTCATAGATAGTAACAAATTTAGAGAGAGGACTAGAGAGTGGGAATCCCTATAACCAAGGATTGGCTAAGTTCTTCTTGGTCCATGTGGTGCCAATCTTGGGTGATTTCTATCCCCACAGTAGGAGCAGGCCCAGCATGGTGTGTTGAACAACGTCACAAATCAGCGATTTTTACCCCCAGTTTTGTCTCTGAGTTCTCCCCTCCCTCACTCAATCCATATGCTAAAGCAGGGGCAGAGAGGTCAATGTTTGAGGGAAAAAAATAGGAATTCTTAGAAAGTAACTGTACATCATGGTACCAGTGTGATTCACAGACTTCCATCCTTGAGTGTCTACAACAGGTAGATGGGTGTATGTTGGAATCTGATGGGGTGTCAGGTGGTTCAAAGTGGGGTTGGTAGCAAAGCATTCAAATATGGCAGTTTTCTTTAAATGTGAATTCTTCATCTCTCCCTTCTCTCACACATGCACAGGTGCATATGAACACTTATATGTGCAAACACACATACACAGGCAGACAAGCAGACAAGCAGGCACCTGCATGCTTGCACATAGATTGAACTCTGTGATACTGCCAATGTTCTGATTCAGATGTCCTGGGAGGATTCTAGAATAAGGACCATATCTTAGTTGGCATCTGGCATCCAGACTCTTCTCACAGGCTTTTGCGGTAGCCATACTGATACAGAGAGGGCTGTATGCTGACTCAGGGAAGTAGCCACATGTCAGCTCCCTAAAGATCTTTAGGCTGGGGCATGTGCACAGCTGGGTGCCACCATTTGCTTCTCCTGGGGTGGTTTGCCCAGATAAGCTGAAGAGTGGCCAAGTAATATCTCAGCTGTCCTCCCAAGTCTTTCCTTTATCTCCATTTCTAGAGAGTTTCCTTTCCTTTCCATATATATATTATAGGCATGTATTTCCACATATATATAAACTATAGGCAATTTTCTAAGATGGTTTGTGGCAACTCTCCCTCTCTGTCCTTGACAGTGGTGGTTATTAATGCCCCCAGGTTTTTTTTTTAATCATGGAAAGACCAAATGATATACTCTTGATAATTTCATAAAATGTTATTGACTCATTAGCACTCTTACTATAAAGTACATAAGCTCAGTGTCGAAAAAATCCCTTTCGCAGCAACAGGGCTGTACAGTTCACTACACTAGAGAATCTATGTCCTCTGAAGGAAGTAAAAAGAATATGGGCTAACATTCCAGAAAAATGTAGAATGAGGAAAGGCCAAATACCACATTGTTTCACTTATATGAGGCATCAAAATAATCACATTCATACAGATAGAATCTAAAATTTTGATTATCAGGGCCAAGGGAGGAGGTTTGAGCTGTTAAGTGCTGAATGGTGACAGAGCTTCATCTGGGAAGATGAGAACACTGTGAGGAGGAACGGTGAATGATGATAAGACAGCAGCGGATGCAACCGTGTGTGCTGAAATGGCGAAAGCAGAAAAGAGTGCTCTATATCTTCTACGTGCTTTAATGTGGTTAACACAGCTGAAGAGAAGAAGAAAAGCAGGGAAGCTTAGCAAAGCACATTCCTAGTGGTCATCTTCCTTTCTCTCCCAGGTTGTTTCTATGATGTGAGTCCTGCTGAACATGGCCTGGTGAAAACCACGCTCTTGGGTTTCTTAGCAAGCTTCTCTAGCTGTGAAGCCATACTTGCCAGCCACAGCTTCTCAGGTTAAACGAGAACAAGGTGAAAGCAAGAAGGGCTTACCAAAGAGTGTCAAAGGATCAGTCTTGGCTTCTCTGGCTTCCCACAGCTAGACCCCCGCTCCCCCAATGCTCCTTTATTTCTTACACAAATACAAGAAAACAGTATTGTTGAATACGTTTGGAAATGCCCTTTTGAAACCAGCATTTTTCTGGAGAAATTTATTAAGTTCTTAGATGCTGCCAGCAACCACTTTTCATAGAATAAAATTTGCCTCAATGAAGGTTATTTTAAACACTTTGGCTTTCAAGAATTATCTGTAAAAACTATGAATATAGTTTCTCCTATTACCACTGAGGCCCATGTCACCCCAGAGTACTCTCTGAGAATATTAACATTATAATATCATCTTGAAATTTTTCATTAAGAAAAAAGTCATTCTTCATATACCTAAAGCAATTAATTATTAAGTACTCCAATAAGCTATTCCAATAAGCTATTCCAATCTTATTCCAATATACTCTGAAAAATACCATCCTAATGGGACCTTGTGCTAGAAGGAGTTCTTTAGCTTTCAGTGGATGGTAAATGTTTCTGGAATCTCAGTTTGAAGAGAGCTTTAGACTTAGAATTGGTTTATAACATTCTCCAGTGCTTTATTAACTTACATGACCTTGACTGGACCCAGAATCCAGTCTCGGATCTCCATTTTCCAATCTGCAACATGAGACTGAGACTATTTCCTATCCGGTAGAATTGCTAGGAGAATTAGAGATGGTAAGAGGAAGGGTACTCTAAAAGAGATAAGGAGCTACAAGCTACTGCTGCCTTGTTTGTTTTTCATTTCAGTGTGTGTGTCTGTGTGTGCCTGTGTGTGTGTGTCTGTGTCTGTGTGTCTATGACTGTGATGTTCAGGAACAAAATTAGCATATGAACAGAGAGCATCATTATGTCTTAACTCTAAAGCTGAATGGAAGAGATTGTATATAATGTCAGTCAGAAGTAGGAGGAACTGACTGCAGGGAGGACCCAAAAGTGGGCTAGGAGAGGTCAAGGGGCTGGATTGGTTGAGCCAAAGTACTATAGCCACACGTCCTCTAACTATGGTGTCTGCTGTTTTGGTCTTGGGTGGAGAGGTTGCTAGTTCAGTCACTGACTAGAACTGTCCATGTAGAAGGGTTGAGGCTTGGCAGACTTGGACTCTGAGTCATCCCCAGACAAAGAGGATGGGTGTGTGAGAGCTTTCAGGATACTTGAAGATATTCAGATAGTATTAATTTAATGCATACTATTTGATCCAGGTAGTGCTGGGTATTATCGGGGACACATTGTGGGGCACTACAAGGAAGTAGTAGAATCTCATAATGTAAGAGACTTAATAAGCTATTTAGTCAAACTAGTATTTGTCATTTCTTTCTAGAAGGATCGTAGGCTGAGTTTCACCACTTACTGTAAGCCCTGTGACTCAGAAGTTAGTTCTCTGTGAAGGGTGGCCGATGTTGGTTATATAATGCCTGTGGAGATATCTTATACACAATCCCATAAAATGATTTGTTAGTGCCAAGACTGTCATATTGGAGAGACGAATTAGAGATGCTACGGAAATAATGGGTTGTGGACACTGTGGCATGAACGTTGCCTTCAGGGAGGGGTCTGTCCCAATAGCTATTCCGTGGTGAGGCTGACTCTGCTTTATTTGGAGTTTGAATGAAATCAGAGTGGTACAAGTCCTCAATTTGACTTTTGTCCATGAGTTCAGAATGATTGAGGCCGCTTGGACAGACCAAGGATGTTCAAACACAAGATACTAAACCATCAGTGGCTTATTTGAATGTCCTTCTAAGAATTCCTGTTCTAAGTTCTTTGCATCTGTTAGAAACTATTTTCTGCCAGATCATGCACTTTTACCTACTACTCAGTTTCAGATTACAGCCTGCAACTCATCCTTTGCATTTTTCAGGCTTGGAAACTTAAGCCCAGACCTCCTTTTGATGGTGGATTAAAGAGAAAAGGGATAGTTTAAATAAGCGTTAGCCAGTTATGTAAGGTTTCAGAAGAGTGGCTTAGCCACCAAGGTGGGGTCTGCCTGCATGCCTGCGTTTACCACATTGTTGAGAGGCCTGGTTTAAGAAACTAATTTTAGATCTCTTTAACTAGCCATTCTTCTCCCATTAAGTGGATTCAAAAGATGCCCTAACACAGCCTCAATTCAGACTTTTACAAGGTGTTGGTACATTTTTCTTTCCAGTCACACAATTGGAGGAATAAATTTGGCTTGCCTGTTAATACTAATACTAGATTCTTGGTGTTTTAATTTGTATAAACTCCCCCATCTACCTGGCAACCATTTGGATGCCTATATGCCCACCACACTGCGCGGAACAAGAGGGAAAAATAAAAATCTAAAATATTTACTAGTTACTGCTTTATTATAGAAAATGTCCATATGATTCTCTAGAGGCAAAAGAAATGAACTACTAAAATGGTAAGAACACGAAGCTAAACTTTCCTTAATTTGCCTTAAGACATACACGGACTTCTTCATACACTACTTTAATATGGCAGAGGGTTGCTTATGTGGGTATTCAAATTCTCAGTGTACTTTCAGCGAGAATCCTTTGCTGGCTGGTATTTGATAAGAAATTTTAAAGCCATGTTGGGGCCAGGAGAGTGACTCTGACCACTCTGACTAAGCCTGGAATGATATTCACAAGGGTGTTTGAAGGACTGGGTGGCGTTTTTAAACTCTTCGTGGCTGTTTTGATGATCACACTTACTACTCTTTTTTCACACCATGAACTTAATTATTATGGATGTTAACTATAGTCTATAGCATTAAGACACAAAGAGAGTGCACAAAAACCTGTGAAGGTAGGGACATGATCATCTCTTTGGTTCAGTGTTTGAGTAACTAAATCAGACATTCTAAGAATAAGAGTGGGATACCTCATGTCCAAGAAAAATCAGAATGAAAACTTAGGTTCTTTCAGCTATGGATCTTTCCTTGTTGATTGCATTTTATCTGCTGGGGAGAGATGAAATTATTTGTTTTCAGTGTATTGACTTAAAGAAAAACTCACAGAAAAAAGTCATTATTTACTTTATAGAAATATTCATAACTGAGTTCTTTAAACTATAGGATCTCTGTATACTTAAAATACCTCTCTACTTCTTTCTCCTTCATCCCTCTCTGCTCTATCCCTCCCTCTCCTCCTGCTTCCCTCCCTTCTTAGTTCCCTCCCTTTCTTTTTCTTTTCTTTTCTTTCTTTCTGTCAGTCTGTCTGTCTTTCCCTCTTTCTTTGTTTCATTCTCATGTAGCTCAAGCTGGCTTCAAAATCACCTCCAGCAAGGCTGGCCTTGAATCCTAATCTTCCTGCCTCTATCTCCCAAGTACTGATTCTACAGGTATGTCACAATCCAATATAATATAATTTACAAGCCACTAGTAGTATCATTTAGGAATACAACTCAATCCAGAAAATGTGTTCACATAAGAGGACTGAAGGAAAGAAGGCATTTTTTTGTTTTCCTTAAGAGTAGAAAAGGGGCAGGCTCTGAGATAACCTTAGGGTGGTGCCATTTCGCCAATCTCCTTCTTGTAAGGACGTGGTCTATGTTTAAGAGAAACAAAAATATGTTATTATTCAGATGCTGAGAACTTGAATGTACCCAGGACTTGTCTGTTGTGTTTTAGAAATGATGGGGAAGAAAAATAAGTAGGGATTTGAGTTCTCTTTATGACTGTTGCTAATGCTGCCTTTTGAATGCCGATGAAAGAGACCATTTGGTTGCTTAAGTTGGATAGGAACAGAGGAAGCATTTAAAACTCAGGCAAGATCAGTCTACTAACAGGATTAGTGCAGAAGGCGGTGACTAAAGAGAACAGAGAAAAATGAAGAGAAAGACCAAAGAGCTTGCAACAAAGTAAGCCCATCCTATTAAGAGCTCAACTCTGTGGTCTTGCTGACACCATTGCATCACTGAGATGAGCTACTCACTGGGTGTGATCAAAGGTATACCCAGAGAACAGTGAGATGCTAGCTTGAAAAGTGGGGGGTGCAATTAATAAACTGTTTTGTTTTTTTGTCCTAAATGATGATGTTGAGAAACAAGTTTTGTGAAATTATTTTCCCCTCATTGAGTTGACAGAACTAACCTGTTTGGTTTGGTTCCATAAGGCTGTGGTCCACAAAGGATTCTGAAAGCTGTTTTTCTTTGTTTTTCAATGTCCCCTTGTAAATTGTGTTTTCTTCTTAGCTTCTGTCTGGACACAACAACCTCAGAACTTCAGAAACCCCATTCTGAGATTTTCATGGATCTCAGGGTAGCTTACCTGAACAAACCCAGGTGTCTGGAATGGGTATCTTTATTCAATGATTATCGCCATTTCTTCAATTCTCAACATTTTTCCTTAAACTGATCCCATCTGTACATTCATGGATCAATGTGGGTGGGAAATCCAATTACATCAATATTTTATTTCCAGAAAAATAGCAGGCAAGAGGGTCCACTGAGACCCATTACATTTTCAGAGCTCAGTAGAATCGAGTGCTGTTAAATAAACCATTGGCACATAATCAACGACCATTTATTTTAATGCAGAATGATCTGCTAACAGTAGATAGAAACCATTCAATACCATTGACAAACAGATAGCTCATAGCCTTAAATTAGTTAGCCTATTTTTGTAATGAATAGAGACTTAATTTGAGTTTCCTCATCCTGGGAACACGAAACAGAATTATATCATACAGTGAATAACGGTTTGAAAGATTTTAATTTAGTTTGGCACTGTGGGTTCTTCTAATTATTGCTGACTCTTCACGTGGCAAAGACAGTGACCCTGAGCCCAGGGGCAAAACAGATGCTTCTCACCTGCAGACTCATTATCGAACTAATTATTCTTCAAATGATTTTATAATATTCGCAGGGAACCCAATCCTGGGACTATAAATAAAGGTTTAAGTCATTTATGGTATGCTTGCCTGTTGGAGAACTTGCATGGCCTCATCTACCCCAAGGCAAGTTCTTATATTTTCAGTCCTGAGTGTGAATTCTGTGGTTTCTCTGTACCATCGTTTCTGAAACCCAGAATAGCCCAGTTTTGCTACTTTTGTGGCCCGAAGACTGCTAAATCTATTGATTTCAGTTGTCAACAATTGGAAATTGAAAATTTTGTAAAAAGAATCTTGGGTTCTACATTTGCCAGTGACAGTCTGGCCATGCTAGAACCCTCTGTTCAGGACCTGCCAATGACCTAGTGCTGAGTAACAAGTGCACCTTTTCAGGAGCAGGCACACTATTTTTTCACAAGTAGAACAGGGCCTGGTGTCAGTTGCTGGCCATTATCCTGTACCTTTCCTCAGTCATTTTATTTGTCCCCTGGTTCTAAGGTTTTAAAACATTCCATGAGCTTAAGAAATTCTTACTTAAGAACTCCCATTTCATAGCCAAAATATTTGATCCATGTTCCATATTAAATATGAGTGGAACTATAAAGAATTTAAAGTAAATTCTTAGAAATTTACTTTAAAAGTAATTTTAGTTTTTCCATTTTTACTAGTTTGGAATATTTGCATATAAGGCAGTGTTATGTGCCTGCATGCACGTGCATGTGTGTGATCAGCTGTTCTCCAAATCCACGGGTCCTGCCATTTGACTGAGAAGTCAAATTATTTAGAAGGGTTACTAAAAGGGAAGATTTTTCAGCTGACCTACTGTAGCTTTAATCCAGGACAGGATTCAATGTTTCTTTTAAATTGATGGTGAAACAAAAATGGAAAACAAAGTCATAAACTCCAAGCCCCTTCATTTTCTCTCATCATTAATCTGGTTATAGAGATTTTATTTAATTGTGCTCGTAGATAACACACTTCAGCAGTAATGACAATACTGTGATGTCACTAGGAGAAAATCCTCAGGAAGCTTCATAATCCATCACGGTGTTTGTAGATGCCTTAAAATGTCTTATCTACTCCTTGTTACATTAAGATTATGTTAGTCATGGGACCAGCAGCTAGAATTTACAAACACAGTAGTGAAGAAGCTCAAATTTTTAAAATGTATTCTTTATTACAATTTATTCACTTTGTATAACTGATCACGTTTCATTAGCAATTTGATAATTGCATTCTAGCATGGGTTGTTTTATAATTTTGTACATTTTGTTTTAGTTTGTTAAAAACATTATACTGAGAAGGTACCCATGGGCAATGTAAGGCTCCTATAGGGGTGGTTATCACAACACAAGTAGGAGGCCTACCCTGGAGCTGAGATCTGGTTAAACTGACGCCCTACCCCGTAGCAGCTGGGAGGAAGAAGGTGGCGTGCTGAGTGAAGAGCCCCAAACAATGTTAGCAATGAGACCGAGGACCTTAAGAGCAGAGAGAAGCTGGTGAGATTAGTCAAATGAATGAAAGTACAAGTAGACGGTCCGTGGGTGCAAGAGCAGATTCTTCTCAGTGTGACTAGAGGAACAGATACAGTTCATTCTGGAAGTGCTGGGGTTATGGCTGTGTGGAAGAGAAAGCAGATTTGAAGAGAAAGCAGTCCTTCTTCAAAGTTCTACATGGAAATGGAATTATAAAAGACAATGACATTGACATATAGTTGTTAAAAAAGCTTCTTCAACTTGTTGTCTAAAATATATGTGCATCATGATAACAAGATACATTAGATACAAGATACAATGATGTGTGTTCCTTCCTCTCTGTTTCTGTTTATTAATTCCCATATAATATTGCATATCCGGAGTAGAACAAAGTTGGAAGACTCACTTCAAAATCACTACAAAGCTACAGCTACAGCCCCCAAGGCAATCTGGCGTTGGGCTAAGGAGAGCTATAGGGATTTGTGAATAGGGTTTGGGTAGCAGGTTAGTCTATACATCTGTCATTATTCACTTACCACAAAGGTGTCCAGACTGTTGAAGAGGAAAAGAAGCAAGAAGAGTCATTTTAACAAATGGTGCTGGTATAACTGGGTACCCAACTGCAAGGAATTAAATTGTACTGTTGGTATAATGTTCTTTGGAAATGTATACACCTTACCCTTGTTCATTCAAATGCTGATTTCTCCTCCCCCCTCCCCCTCTCTGGTTTCAATCCGGATATTGTATTGTGGTACTTAATCTAAGCATCCTGTCTCAACTCTTTGTAAACAGGCCAAAATAAAACAACTAAACACAGTGTTAAGCAGTGGGAGGAGCCAGAGGGCAGGAAATGAGTGGGAGGAGAAAAGGCAAGGAAAGCTTGAAGGTAGAGAGGCAGGAGGAGAGATCAGGGAACGAGGTGGAGAGATGGACTGGGCCTAATATATCACAAAAAGCAAGTATAATGGGTAAAATCTAAATGTTAGGAAACTATGAGGGCTTGGAGGTTTAGGAGGGAGTAACTGTTGCCCAGCATTGTGTTCTAGGTTAACTAAATAAACCCAGTCTCTGTGTGGTAATTTGGTTATACAGCTATTTAGGACTAAGAGCAAGCTTTGCCAGAAGATATATCAATAGTAATTTTAATCGCAGTCTACAACATTGTACCAAACTCAAAACTGATCACCTCATGGAAGAGCTAGCACAATAAAGTTCTCAGAAGAAAAATTATAAGAATATATTCATGGGATCCATTAGGAGACAGTTTCTTAAATATTACACTAAAAGTACAAGGAATAATAATTGTTCCTTTACTAAAGTTAGACTTTATTAAAATTAAAAATTTTATGTTATAGCTGATAATATGATTCAACAGGTAAATGTGCTTGCTGCTAAGGTTAATGGCCCAAGTTTGATCCCTAGAGCTTACATAGAAGAAGAAGGGAACTAACTTTTGCAAGTTTCCCTCCATTTCCTTGCTGTGATATGCATGCACCATTCCATATACACAAAATGAGTAAATAAGTATAAAACAACAATATTTATTTGCTAATGATGCCCTTAAGAATATAAACTGGCAATTGTACAGTGGGACACATTTGCAAACCATGAGTCTGCTAAAAGATGAGCATTTGGAATGTAGAAATGCTTCTCGCAACTCAGCATTTAAAGAAGACAAACAACGCAGATAAAAAGAGAAAAAAAACTGAACAGATATTTCTGCCAAGAAGATATAAAAATGACCAACAAACAGATGAATAGATGCCCTGCATCATTAGCATTAAGAAAATGCATGTCAGAAATCACAATTGACACTTCATGCCTGTGGCACAGCTACATGAAAATGATAGACATTAGCAGTTGTCAGAAAGGATGTGGAGACACTGGAACCACAATACATGTGGGAACAAGAATGTAAAATGGTGTAGCCACTTTGGGAAGACCATCTGACAAGGCCTCAAAATGTTAAACACATCATTGGTATGTGACCTAGCAATTCCTGCAAAGGCCTCACCTGCCCAAGAGAAGCAAAAACATTTCTACAAAGAAATTCATGTTCAGATGTTCATGGCAATGTTATTCATACTAGTCATAAATGGGAAACAGCCCAATGTCCATCATCTTGAGATCAATCGAGCAGAATGTGGTACACCCAGACAGCAGGAAGTCAATGGACAATGAAAAGAAACTGGTGACAAAGCTATTACTGGGATGTCCCTCAAGAACATTATACTGCTTGTAATCAGTGAAAGAACAGTACCTAGTGCACGATTCCATGGATAGGCAAAGATTCCCTTAGGGTCTTTTGGATTTGAGGACGTTATAGAAAAAAAGACAGATTAATGGATTCATGTCTGCTATGCCCTGGTCTTAGAGTGAGTGAGTGAGAGAGAGAGACAGGGAGGGAGGAAAGGAAGAAAAGAGAAAAGGGGGGAGGAAGGAATAGAGGGAGGGAAGGAGGATGTAGACACAGGAAGCAGAAGACCTTAGAGGTTGAAATGATCTGTTTCTTGCATGTTCTTTCCAGGTTTATGCATCTACCACCATTCCATTAGAAGGTGATCTTTGGAAGCTTCTATATGGGTTTTTGGGGCCTCTACCTGGCTGATTTTTCTCATGAAGAGCTTATGAGAAAATGTGGGATCAAATTGAAATTATAAGCATTATCCTTGCTATAATGTGACGTTGCCAGAAAACAAAGGGAAGTGTCCGGCGTTTGGAAAGCATGGTGTCTCTGAATTTCCTCCTCAATTCTAGAAACATTTTCTATTTTAAGGGCTCTTGAGGAATAGTAACTACTTTAATCTCACATGATCCTATATAGGTCAAAAAACATCTTTCTTCCTCATAAGCATTTCTTCTGAGCGTTGAGTGTGTGCTTTCAAGTTTAAAGCAGCCTTTTAGCAATATCATCTCTTTTAAATCTGGATCAGAAGGTGAATGTTCTGGAGAAGCTAAAATCACCTGGGTAACCATTGCAAGACACATTCACGCATCTAAAGACCACAGTGTTTTCTATGCAGGAAACCCACAGTATAAAATTCAGCTCAAGCTGAGAACACTTAGTTTTCCCCACCCCAGTTTACCTGATGAGAACTAAGAACACATATTTGGAGAGAAGGAACTTTCATATCCAAAGAGATTTCTTTTCCATCAGAATCCTTCTTGAACTTCTGAAATGTATGCCCACCTTCAAAGACAATTCTGGCTTTGCTGAAGGTTACCAAGTAGCATCCTTGTTTTATTTCATAAAATGTATAGGCACTGCGCATAGCCAGGGGAGCTAGAGGCAGAACAAACTGCAGGTTCAAACAAGAAATGGTAAAGCTGCCTGGTCAACTGAAAGCTTTTTACTCCCATGGTGAAAGCTACCTAGAAAGCAAGAGAGCAAAATTCCTTTGAAGATAGGCTGGTACCTGGAAAGATGCAGTACTGAATCTGCACCTTTAACCTTTTCAGATTCAACATGAGGTAGCACAAGAAATCAGGAAGATAAATACAACCTTCACATCAGACAAGACCTACCATGTAATTAACTAAAGGCAGAATATAGCCCAATGTAGATAAGTGCCAACTTAAAAAAAAATAAAACCACGTTTTTATTGATTCTTTGTGAATTACACATCATGGGCTCCAATCCCACTCATCTCCCTATTCCTTTGTATCCACCCTCTGCCCTTACAACCCTCCCAAAAGAAAATGAAAAACAAAAATACAAAAAGAAATAAGACAAAACATTAAAAAACACCCTGTGGTGGAAGCTGTAGTGTGTCACACGTTTAGAGACCAAAAAATGTAAAGCCCTGGCCATCTGGGAAAGAAAAAAAAAAACTAGCTTAATTCATTATTTCCCCACCCACTAGTTATACAATTGCTAAGAAACCAGCCCATATGACCAGGCTAGAACTGTTTGTGGTCTTGGCGCCTAAAGTGGACCAATCATTTCAAAAGTCAATTTCCCTTACCCAATCATGTAATGCCAAAGCATGTAAGTCCTTGCTTGTGGTTTTGCCCTATAAAAACTTTGTTCCCCTAGACCGCAGGGCTGCATTCCTCTCCTGTTTCCACAGGAAGTTTGCGTCCTGTGTTTGAACATGTATGCAATTAAAAAAAAATCCTCATGTATTTACAGTGGAGTCTATTCTTGGTTTTTTGGGGTTCATGAACTAGGTATAACAATGTGTCCCACAGTATACCCTTTTGTCTGCCCACAGTTACTTGTGTTTATTGCAATGAGTCATTGGTCTGGTTCTAGGCCTCTGGTTTCTCCTATACCATCAATACTGAATCCTCATCGGGGCTCCTCTGGGACATTGTGCTTTTTCCCTGTATCATGGAGAGCCTGTAGTCCTGGATCTGCAGGTCTGGGTATTCTAGCAGTTCATAGATGAGGTAGATGTTGGGGTGAGCCAACTCAAAGTTGTGGGTCTGGACGTGGGTGGTGGCTGAATTGGTCAGACTTCCAGCTCTCCTGCGTCCATGCCACCAGAACCAGCTCTACTGTGCTGCCCAGTTGAGTTGCTCTCTGTAGTCGCCAAGAGGCAAGGACAGCTCTCCTGCTGTTGTCATGACCTGGCACCAGCTCTTCTTCCTGTTGCAGTTGGTGAGGTGTTGATAAGGGCATCTTACCTTCACTCACATGCTCATGCCCTTGGACCAGCTCACCCACACCTCACCACCAGGGTCAGCTCTACTGTGCTGCCCAGGAGAGAAAGTACCAACTTTTGGCCCAGGCTGAGTTCAGATTCCAAATTCTTTTTTGTGTTCTATGTATTATAAGGCAATTTCTACAAAAAAACATATGTTACCATACATCATTAGTATTTATTAATAATTAGTTATTAGTATTTATTGGAAGAACGCAGAAGTACTGGCAGAGCTGGGACTAAACTTAGGTTCTGTTTTTCAAAATGAATATGATAACATAGGGTTGCTCTGAGGATGAACTGAGCTTGTGTGTGCATTGCTTATAAGTCATAAGCATGGTATTCTACGTGTTCAATAAATATTAACTGCTATCAGTTATTAAGTTCCAGTTACATTCAGAAAATGTACCAGGTCTTAAAAAGACGGTAGTAAATGAGATAGAAATATGCTGAGCATAATGGTGCATGTTTTTAATCCCAGAACTAAGGGGGATGAAGGGAGGCAGAACATAAAACAATAAGAAAAAGTTGTTGTTCTTACAGTTGATTGGAATCTTACTATGCCATGGCATGTGTGCTCCAGAGGCATGTGATATCATTCAGGAACCACCTCAGCATCTACTTCCTCTGCAGTGATAGAAAGTTGATTGATTTATAACCAAGATGTAAGCTCTGAATGCATACCCATAAAAATAAAAGAACAATCCTCAAATGTGGACAGAATCATGGCTGCCTAAATGAATCACTCTTACTAAGAGCACTTGATAGCGGGTAAATAAGCCTGTCAGTCTCTCGCTCTCACCTAGGAGATGCTGAGTATGACAAGGTCTTTGCTTGTGGCTTGAGGGTAGCTTTCTTAGGAAACAGGAGGAGGCAGTTGGCAGGGGGGAAGGCTTTTAAGAGGGATTGCAGCTATAACACAATGGGATTTTCTGTCTCCTCCCAGTCCTTTCAGCCTCTATTGAGAACAAGGTTGTAGCTTCACCATGCATTGTTATTTTCTTGGAAGATGAGGCAATACTGCAAAAGTCAAGACTAGTCTGGAAAGCTGGGAAGGCTAATGGCTTGTCTTCTGAAGAGTGATAGTGAGGAATTGGTTCATCACCCTCCTTGATGGAGTTTGAAGGGGAAGTTTCCTCAACTTGACCGATTCTCATGAGTTGAGAGGGACTTTGCTTGGAATCATAAGGACATCAGATTGAAAACAAGTCTCTTCTGTAATTTTTTAGACTTCTGGAATATCCTTTTTAAAGTTATTATTTTTTGTTACTGTGTGTGATGTTTATATGAGAGTGCCGTGGTGTATGTGGGAAGTCAGAAGACAGATTTTGCAAGTGAGTGCTTTCCACTCTGGGCTTTGGAGATCAAACTTAGGCTTTGAGGCTTGCATGGCAAGTGCTTTTACCTGCTGAGCCATCTTGCTGGCCTGACTTCCTGCATATTCTTCTTCTGTCCTGATTACGTTTCTTGGGACACTATCCTCTCTCCTTGTTCCCCTGCACTGAGGGCATGTGAAGGACACACATATAATTAACACACTCATTGATAGTCTTTTCTTGGTAATCTGTGGCCTTCACAGATTCAATCCTGGGAAGTTGAATCAATTAGCTGTGATTATTTGTCCAGTCTTTAAAACTAGAATCTATCTTAAGGGAAGTAAAATATAAACCAAACAAAAACTTTGAATTAACCTATAATCAAGCATGCATAGAACATACATGAATTCTAAAATAGCCTACTGTATATATGAGACTTTTCTCATTTTTTTTAGCTACTAAGTATTTAATGTTCAAAGACTTTAATGTATCCTATTATGTAAGAGAGGCAGACAACCACTTTCAGTTCAGCAGCGAGAAGGCTGAAGGGGCTCAAGTCTTTATATATGACCTTGGACATATTCTAATAGCTTCTGAAACTCAGTTTTGTATTCTGAAAACATGGGGATATCATGCCCATTTATTGGGTTTTAATAGGCTCACTTGGTACATGCTGAAGGCACCCATAAACATGTAGAATGGTTATGGTATAACCCTCAATATCTCACACTTCACTTTCTACCAGGAGAGTGGGTGGCTGGGCACCAAGAGCCCAATGCTGGTAGGCTGGATTGAGCTATTAGTATGACCTGTTCCAAGTAATTTTAAAAATTTTTTAATTAAAAAAATTTTTTTTGTCCCTCTCTCCTCTCCTGTCTCTTGTCAAGTTGTCATTTACTATGGTCTGACTCAAGAGAGATATCTACATTACAAATTGAGAATGTGGCCATGTTATTCCACCAATTTAAAAACCATTAATTACTCTTAATTGCACATTGAAGAGACTTAACCCCTTACTGGCTTATGTTTCTGACCTGCTTTGCCATCCTGGCCCTGAGATGGTACCCTGATTCCCTACTTCTTGCACCATCATTTTCCACCTTGCCATCAACCTCAGAACACAGGTGTCCAGGCTGATGCTTCCATGCAGCCAGCCATGCTGCCCCACCATCTGAAGGCTCTTTCAGCATCCCATTAGCAGGTTCATTCGGCCCCACTGCTGTCACCTCCAGGAAACCTTCCCTGAATTTCAGGTCCAGATAAAGGAGCGGGCACTGTAGTACATAGCTCCCTGGCCTCATTTTGTCATGCACCTTGCTGCTGATCTTCAAGTGATCTGTTCCCTCCTAGGGTCAGCTATTTGAAAGTGGATAGGAGGCCTTAATGTATCTGTCTCCCAGGTGCAGAACAGGGTACGTGGTGCCTAGTGGCTTTTTGAAAAACAAACAACAAAAACCAGAAGCTATTCAGTTAATGAAAATATAAGATTTGATGATGTGACTTTATTGCAAAGATGAGCTGGAGAGCAGAAAACCCAAACACGGGACGACAAAGGAACCTGGAAACAGGGATGATACAAGGACCTGTGAACAAGAAGAGTAGGACATAGGTTTTCAGAACCCCAGAAAAGTGGTGAATTCATCAAAGTCTTATTGCTGGGGGATCCAGAAAAACGCTGGGCCCAAGCAGGGTCAAAGCACAAAGGATTGGAACTTTTGCTGTCAAAGATGATGCCTAAGGCAGAAAAACAAGAAATGCCATGCTTTCCCATGGGTCTCTACCCTTCAGTCATCTTCCTGTAGGGGAACTTCCAAAGGCTACACCTAGCTTGATGTTAACCAAATGATGTAGCCTATGGACATTGGCTTCCCTGTAATGAAACTGTTCTTAGCGTGGTCAGCCCATTGTGAATACAAAGGAGAGATGAGAAAGGAAACTTCCTGGTATTCTACATGTAGTTGCTTATTCCTTCAACCAGAATTTACTCTGGATGCATGGGGCATCTGGAGAGAAGCTGGACCCAAGCAAGGTCAATGTACAGATGGCTGGAACTTCTTTTGCTAAAGATGATGCCTGAAGCAGAAAAACAAGCATAAAAATGCTGTGGTTTCCAGCCTGGCAGTCTACCCTGTGTCCATCTTCCTGCTGAGGGCTTCCATGAATGCAGTTGCTCACGACAGTTTTCTGGACTGTGGCAAGCAGAGCAGATGATGGTGTCTTGTAAATCATATCCTCATGGGTGTCACAGTGCCAGTGAATGTACACATTCTCTCATTCTTCATCCTAGAAGGAAGGACTCACAACAGCCGGAGTGGTGTTATAGGAGTATAGAAAGAGATAGTTACTGCAGATGTATCAGCCAAGCTTTCATAATGAAGATAACTATGCCACCTCAGTGGCTTGGAGGGGCTGAGTACAGAAGGACATTGTTGGAAGATTCATTGTGTGAAAGTGGGTAATGACAAAGTCTATAACTCCTGAATATAATTGGAGGAAGGATCCAGACACTTCAGGTGAAAAAGACTTTAATTTTAAGCATTTAGGTATTTTAGCTTAAAGGATTCATTCATGGAATTAAATTATTTGAAGAGTGCCTTAAGTATAAATTTAAATGTCTTTCAATAGACATCATCACCTATGTTACACTACAAGAATAAAGATGTCACAAGAACAAAATATTAAGCAGTTATTACAATCCTTGAAGAGTTTAATCTATGTATAGGCATTGTGCTACTTCTGTGATTCTCAAGTGTACCGGCATTGTTTAATTTCAACTGTTATTGTTTTTTTTTACACATCTAGAATATATCTACATGTTTGTAAACATAGAGACTACACATAAACAAATTTCATGTTTGTTTTTAGCACCAAGAAAAGTGCTCTTTTTATGTTTGAGCTTCACAAGTTACACAATAATTATTTTTAAAAGTTACCTTTTTACAGTGATTCAATTGTGAATAATAACCATCTCAACTCAGAATGTGCATGTGTATTTTAAAGTTGGGGGAGTCAGGTTGGGTGACACATCAGTCTTAT
This sequence comes from Pachyuromys duprasi, assembly GCA_028658305.1. Taxonomy (NCBI): domain Eukaryota; kingdom Metazoa; phylum Chordata; class Mammalia; order Rodentia; family Muridae; genus Pachyuromys; species Pachyuromys duprasi. The sequence goes on from CM053751.1 coordinate 54,719,030, forward strand.
TTCAGCAATTAAGGAGGCAGAGGAAGGAGGGTCACAAATTTGAGGCTATCCTGAGCAATATGGTGAGATTCTATCTTCAACGATGATGACAATGAAGTAACAAGTCTTGCCTACACTGGCGATTATTTAATCATGTGGGTGTTGAGTTGAGCAGATTTCCTCCTATTGTTAACATCTATATTCGGCATGTAAAAATATGTAGATTCAAGAGCACTCAATTTGCCTTCTGCATGCCACTTATCAGCACTTAAGAGGCTTTTCCTTGTCTCTTCACACATCTATTGGTATTCTCTCTCTTTTCTTCTGCTCTCTCTCAGTGCCCACAATAGCACCTGACACAGAGGAAGCTCTTACTGAGTACCTGTTGGCTCACTCACTGAGTTCCTCTCTGCACAACTCTGGAATGAAATGTGGACTAGATGAAATGAGTGATCCCAGGGGCCAAACCTTCCCATGAAGAGCGTATCCAATCTCCTTCCATTCCACATAGCTTGACCAACCTCTGGTCAGCCACTAATGCAGCAGTTCTCAACCTGTGGGTCACAACCCCTTTGGTGGTTGAATGACCCTTTCACAGGGGTCACATATCAAATATTCTGCATATCAGATACTTACATTACGATTCATAACAGTAGTAAAATTACAGTTATGAAATAGCAATGAAATAATTTTATGAACTGTGTTCCAGGGTCGTAGGATTAGGAAGGTTGAGAATTGATCTACTAATGTGTACAGGTACTCAAAGAAAGGGGAGGCTGTTAATTGCAAGCTGGTTTTTTGTTTTTTGGTTTTTGGTTTTTTTTTTTGGTGTTGCTGAGAAGTAACCACTATCAATTATGACATGTAGCTGAGGAGAAGGAAGTCCTGTCTATTTGGCCATATATTCTAAGACATCTAATCCGTTTCTGTAATAAGGCCAGGCTCTGTTATTAATGAATCAGTTACCCAAGTCTTGTATACTAGAGGACACCACATAGGTCTTTCTCTCTCTGTATAATGGTGTTGCACACAGAGGTGGGTGCTAGGCCGTATATTATTAAACTCCATAAACATGTTGAACATTAATTGCTACAGCTGTGCAAGGAAACGTTTTTCCTTTTTGTGATAGAGAGTTAAGTAATTTATACAGGATGACTCAAGCTCTGTCTCTCTGCAGCTGGCAAAACTCTGCTAAATCAATCCATATGGCTGGCCTCTGCACGAGAAATCAATTGTATGTCCTACATGGGTGAATGATATGGGGCATCTGAGCCTTACTGAATTCTTTTTTGCTGTAAGTAGACTAGCCCTGGAGGCTCTGTCTACTCTCAAGAGGATGAGAGTAGAAATAATTACAGGGTCAATTTAAACACAAAATAAATGCTTATCTCAATTAATTCAAGTGAATTGAATATTTCCTAGATTTTCCTTTCTGTGTGTGTGCTACCTCTAGGATCTGAATAACGGCCTTAACGCTCCATTTCACTTTTGTGGCACAAACAGTTTGGGTCAGAGAAAGCAGAGCTTCTAATAAAGGCAGGAGGTGAAGCCTGGGGCCAGGCCAGGGACACGGGCCTGGAACTCTTAGTTCCCTGGAGAACAAGCGTGCAGGAGCTGTGTGGCCTTCTATTTCTTTCCTGGTGCAGCGTCAGACCTCACTCTAACTCCTCTTAATTCCAACAAATTTATTACTTTAAATATTGTTGTAAAGAGCAACTTTTAAAGACTGCGGGTTTAAAAAGAAGCCGCTCTCCCAATCTCTCTGTCCCCAGCTTTCCTCTGTCTGATTGTAATATATGGGGGAATAGCAGCATAACATCACCCCAACTTTTTTTAAAGATTTTTTTACGCCTACTTTTATTTGTTTTATTTTGAGATAGGGTTTGTTTTTCTGTGTAGCCCTGGCTGTCCTCGAACTCACTCTATAGATCAGGCTGGCCTCAAAATCAGAGATCCTCCTGCCTCTGCCTCCCAAATGTTAAAGAGCTGGCCTTTAATCCCACCACCACCTGGCCATCATCTTAATTTTAAAGGCACACAACAATTTTCTAAACAAAAAGTGCATCCTAACCATAGCCTCAGAGGCCAGACTTTTTTCTTGCTTCCACAAGAGATATTTATGTAGAGTTGTAGTGTGAGATAGAATTTAATTTGCAAAGACTTATCAAAATTTGATAACTCATGTTTTAACAGAAGCTTAATTTGGTAATGTCTTGAATTTTCTTTGATGAGCGTTAGGACAAAAAAAATGGATTAGCATGCTGTGCTTAAGCCACATACATTTGTTTTCTAGTTCTTTATTTTCCATAGGTGAGTATGAACTGGGAAATCAGGATCACCTAAGTTTTCACTGTGCCTTGAAGAGAATACTTGGTTTTGGATAATTCCTCTATCCAAGCCTTATTCCAATATCATTGCTGTCTCATAATAGAAGAGGGGATCAGAAAGATGCTTGCCTTCCACTGTTTTAGTAGACCCATTGTATATACAGCTATAGAAAACATAGTATATAGAGGTGGTCACATGGCCAAGGTACCATTTACTGGATCCCTTTGGTCACAATTGGCCAATGGATGGTCTAGAATCTCAAGCCCAGTGAATGAGAATTCTCTCATATCATTTTTAAACATACCTCTTTCCTTTGGGTGGCTGGGATGTTCCAAATTTGCACAACTTAACTGTGATTTTCTTTTTAAATTTTTTAAAAAATAATTTATTTTTTATTGATTACAGTTATTCACTTTATATCCCAGCTATAGCCCCTTCCCCCATCCCCTCCCAATCCCACCTTCCCTCCCTCATCTCCTCCCCTGACCCTCCCTGGTAGGGAAGGTCCTCCTCCCCTTCCCTCTGACCCTAGCATATAAGGTATCATCAGGATTGGCTGCATTGTCTTCCTCTGTGTCTTGGTCAGGCTGCTTCCCCACTCATGGGGAGGTGATCAAAGAGCCAGCCATTGACTTCATGTCAGTCCTGTTCCTTTTACTAGAGAACCCACTTGGAGACGGGCTACATCTGTGCAGGGGTTCTAGGTTATCTCCATGCATGGTCCTTGTTTGGAGTATCAGTCTCAGAAAAGACCCCTGGGCCCAGATTTCTTGGTTCTGTTGCTTTCCTGTGGAGCTCCTGATAACTGTGCTTTTCTTAGGACCCTCTAGCCCACCTTCTCTCATGGAGTCCATGCTGCCTAAAGGCCACAGAGGGAAGCAGCAGGCTGCATGTGAAGAAGAAGTAAGAGGAAGCTGAAGAGACTATCCAAGTACTTAGATTGCATGTCTCATCAGGACTGCCTACATCCTCTTCCTCTGTGGCCTGGCGAGGCCACATTGCCAGGGGGAAGCAATCAAAGAGCAGGCAACTGAGTTCATGACAGAGGTAGCCCCTGTTCCCTTTACTCAGGAACCCACTTGGAGACTGAGCTGCCTATGGCTACATGTGAGCAGGGGTTCTAGGGCAGATGGAAGGGGAGGAGAGCATCCCTTTTCAGTGGACTAGGGGAAGAAGGGAAGAAAGAAGGGGGGGCATGAGGAGTTGAGGGAGGGGCCTACAATTGGGAGAGAAAATAAATTGTAAAAAAATAAAATAATAATAATAAATTAAATTAAATATTTGAATGTCAACTCTATCAACTTAAAAAGAGGGACTGGATTCCTTTGCAACTAGAGTCAGCTCCTCTTGTAGATACCCTACTGCTGGCTCTGGTATGTGATTGCTGGCTTTGAGTAAATTTCCTGTCCCTTATAACTAGAGAGACTTGGCCTAATAAACAAACACGATACTAAGCATCAAGCGCCACCTTATTTGACTATGGAACACCACAAACCCTCAGCTTTTTGAGAGATTCAGGGCTTCTGAAAAGACGGAACAGCTGTGGGATTTAAGCCGTCTGAAGGAGAGGGAGAGGAGGTATCCTTATAGAAGGCTCAGAGATACTTTTCATCTTAACTAACACCACAATGTTCTTCAGGGTTTTAAGATACGACTTTTCTTTCCCTTGGTCCCTTTTTCTTTCTCACGCAGCTTTTAACAGTTGCTTCTTTCATTTCTTGTTCACAACTTTCTTTTTCCTCCCCTTTATATCCCATCTTTTTAGATATATATGCACGAATGGCATCTCTTACTAAGCCATGCTGACTGCTACCTTTCATCTTGGTGACTGGGCCGAGGACAAACATCAGTCCATCTCCCCTAACTCTGTAGGAACACAGAGGAATACTCAGCTGTGATCGTTTGATGATTAGGTGACAGAATCTTTGATCCGCTCCTTTGTTCCCTGACTTCTACAGATTTAAGACCGTGTTTTGGGAAGATTATTCTTCTTTGAAGAAGGCTTAAGGTATGGCACTAGCTTTTAAATTTGTTTAAATATATTTTTTTGAGAATTCCACATATGAGTACTGTATTCACATCATATCTCCCCACCTCCCCATGCTTCCAATTCTTCCCGCGTCCCCCTACTCCTCAAATCCATGGCCTTTTATTCGTTAATTATTGTTGCTCTATACACACACATACATACACACAATATATACTTATATAAATTATATATATTAAATACTGCCTGCTGAGTTCATTTAGTGTTGTTCATATGGATTCAGGATTGAAATTGGGGATGAGATCACCTACTGGGGGTAATGCTGGAGAGACCGATTCTCACACTCTCAACGGTCATTCATTGCCTGTAGGTCTTCATCTGGCGCAAGGTCTTGTGAGATCTCTTGCATCCACATTGTGGTGTTAATGGTTGTTGCAATTTTTCATAGCTCCTCGGTCAATCTTGCAGCAGATGCCCATGTTCCCTGGATCTTACAATTCTTCCATACCCTCTTAGGCATTATTTCTCAATCCTTTTGATATAAAGGTTGCATTGTTGATGTATCAATTGGTGTTGGGCACCCAATGGCCCAGTTGTTCTCTGCACTTTGACCAGTTGTGGCTTCCTGTAATTGTCTTTGCTACAAAAAGAAGTGTTTTGATGCGAATTGTGAGCTGCACTTATCTATGGATAGCAGGATATATATTTAGAATGCAGCTATACTAGTTTAACAAAGTGACTGTGGTAGGTTCTTCATTAGGGACATGACCTTACTGGCCAGGTAGTAGGCTAGGTTTACTATGTCAGACATGAATTCTCTCCTACCGAGTAGGGCTTGAATTCAATTAGACAGTTATTGATTACCCTCAGGATTTGAATGCCCCCATTATATCTTTCAGAATATCTTGTGGTTGTGGTTTGTAGGCATTATAGTTATGTAGGAATATTGATTTTTTTCTCATTGTATGGAACTTTCTGATACTATGAGATCTAGTTCTCAGGGAGAAGACTTCCAGGTCAGTTCCAGCTCAATTTCTCCCAGACTTCTGTATATGGTGATTTGAGCAACACCGTCTTACATCCAATTCCTGGTAAACAACCAAAAGCCATGGCAATAGCCTATATGTTTAGGGGTGTCTCTAGACTCCCCTGATCAATGTTAAAAGAACTTACATATGTCTGACATTGGGGATTTTGTTATATGGTTATACACAGACATATAACACACAACACATACACACATAACACATGTGTGCACACATATACCACATACTTGTACATGTGCACACACACAGTATTGACCATGAGTGCATACGCATGCATTCGTGTGTGTGTGCGTGTGTACAGTTGTGTATAGTTGTAAGATAACATATAATATGATTTCCTACGGCTTTTTCAAATATCCTTAAAGTTATTTATCCCCCAACCCCACCCCCTTCGCTCCCTCTGTGTTACCATCACTTCCACCTTCCAAGGTAAGTCTTCATGCCCAGTTTTTCCTACTTTCCCCTTCATTAAACCTGTGCCATTAACTTGACAATATGGCCTTGGAAATGTGAGTTACAGCTGGGGAGATCTAAGGGTCAAGGAGAGGGTGACTTCTGTTTATGCTGTTACCTCTACTAACATCCTTCAGATGGCTTAAATTTCTGTTTGGTAATGTCTTAACCCCTTTGGAGGGCATGTAACAATTTCAATACCTACCAAGAAGCAATGTAGAGGGGGAAGGCTTTTGAGGTGACTCGAGGCCTGAAGTCTATAGGTTATCATCCCTACAGTTTCATAACAACATTTACAGGGGCTGAAGATGGTTGAATGGACTAAGAACTGGCCTTCAAAGTTGGAGAGCCTGGGCTGGAAGGTTCAGCTTTGCTCCTCAGAGAACTTGGGCTCCAAAGGTGATGATGTTTTCCAACCCTCAGGCGAAAGTTTATAAAGTGAAGGGTATGGTGATGCTGTGAAGGCATGCTATGTGAATCACAATAATAGATGAGATGGTAAATATGACAATACTCTGTAGCTGAAAAGGACTGGCTCAAATACAAGGCTTGACTGTTAAGATGCCATGCTTCGGAAATAGTACCCTCTGAGCGTGTAACCTGAAAAGGAAATCAACTCTGCCTGGTGGAAGATGATTTGAGCCCTCTGCCCCTTGTTTTCAAAAGGGATTTAGGAACCAGCAGTTGGAGAACATAGAAGATGCTGTCCGTAATTGTTCATAATTTTTGTATTTTTAAAAAATGAAACATTTATGTCTAAGCTTTTGGGACGCATAACATCTGTGGCTGAGCCAGCTTGTGCATTCATTGTGAATAATTGTAAGCAGAGAAGGTAATTGTTATTCTCCATAAAAATTGTTAATAAGCACTTACTAGTGTGACTCATTCAAAATTGTTGGTTGAGGTTGTATGGTTTCAAGAAACTGTGTGGGCACGGAAATTGTTCTGCTGGTCATTGCAACTGTGCCTGGTGCTTTCCATGGTTGTTACCAGGGTATCAGTCTCCTCTTTGAGGTAGGTAGGCACACAAACACTCACACACACACACACAAACACTCACACACACACACACACACCCTCCCACACAAATTGCCATATCATTGTGGCTTCTTTGGTATTACTTGGGGCCATTAGGAATCATTTCAGAATTTGCATACTATGTGGGTTGACATTGCCTGCACCATGAAGACTGTCACTCCCCTTGGCCAAGAGGTTAATTACACTGGTTTCTCAGCTATGCAGAATTATCCATCTCTAGCCACACTGAGACAGGGAGGCTGAGAAAAAGGTTAGATTGAAAACTTCATAAAAAACTGCTATGAACTGTTAGTCCCACTACTTGGATGATATAGGCAGGTGATGAAATACCCATGGTGATCTATGAGGATTCTTGGACTTTTTTCATAGATGATTGTGTAAAGTAGTACCGGAACAGCTAATTAAAAACTGAAAGAGTTCTGAAGGCAAAAATAACATCTTTTTTACACAGTTTGCTTTCCAGATAAGCCCTGAAGGCAGGTTATAAAGAGAAGCCTGAATTCACTTCAGAAAGATGTTCCTAGTTTATTTGCATATGCAAAGGATGCATCTAGCTAGACGGGGCAGCCTGGACTTTTATTACAAGGAAAGAATGCAGAAGGATCTTAACAAGCCAATTACAGAAAAATCATAGAAGTATTTGGTAGAAATAAATAGATAAATAGCAGGATGGGCAACAATGAATAACTAAATGTGTAGCACAGCACAGGACTTCCTTAAGCACCTCTGTAAGAAAGAAAAATAGTGAAACCAATGCATAATCCTCTAGCTGAGTCTGGTTAAGAAGGAATAAACAAGCGAATCCCATGGATAGCAAATTATTCTTTTGCAAATTATTTTGTTTTCTAAGTATCTAATCCTCATTAATGCTACACTGGCTTAACACACAGCCTTAGCAGCTCCTTAGGGGAGAGAAGAGAAGGGAAAGGAGGTAATTGAGAGAGAATGACAGTGGAAGGAGAATGAGGTAGGGGAAGTGAAAGCATGCCAGGAAGGAGGTAGAGGAGAGATCCTTACTGGGGAGGATAGTCCCACCAAGACAAGAGTGCAAGGGGGAACTTATTTTTCAGCCCAAGCTTAATTTTGAATGTTGCTATTTAGTGTTGGGTTTGGTTGTGAATTAATGTCTAAATGGGTTTTGCATGCTTCCTTGCAGGCAAAAATATTTCAATTTCCTTTCAGGTCTGTCTGTACTATGTTCTCACACTATGCCTTTTCAGGGATAACCTCCCATCTGATGGAGAGAGTCATGGCTACTCTGTCTGGAAGGACCTGGTGAGTCACATCCATCTTTGAGGGGTCCCTCACAATATTTTCTATGTACAAGAAATAAAAGAGCAGATCAGAGGCCACAAGTCTAGAGATGAAGCAGTTTCGGTTATGAATATCTTACCGTATATAGAACACTAGACACAAAACATGAAGGCTGCAGTCAGTTTCCTAACATATCCATTATAGAGTAAAGGAGACCAAGGAAGAGATGTGTTCTCAAGGTACTTTAAATGGCTCAGAAAGGCATGCTGCTCCTACCTGCTTTCCCCAGCCAAGGCTGCCTGGTCTCTGACTCAGCTAAATGTTCCCTACAGGGCACAGTTGGGCTGTTCCATAGTGCTGTGCTGGAGTGTGTGACTCTGAACACTGCAGGTTAATTCCCTGTACCAATCTCTGAGCTATCCTACAGTCTAGGATGGGAGACAAATGAGTTGGCACTTAAGAACTACTCAGCATATTCCCTTGGAGGATACACTATAAAAAAAAAAACATTAGAGGAAATGAGTTGAGCCAAATTCTATGTGATCCTCAGGAGTGAAGGTCCATCTGAAAGCTGTTTGTAGGCAGATGTGGTTAATACCATAACTTGGGAAGTAGAAGTAGGAGGATCAGGAATTCAAAGATGGTTTTGGCTATCTTACCAGTTGAAGGCAGCCTAGGCTATATGAAATCTTATTTCAATAACCCCCAAATAAATCAGATAGATGATTGATAGATAGATAGATAGATGATAGATAGATAGATTTATAGAGAGATAGATTATAGACAGATAAAATAAAAACCTGGGTTTGAGGTTCTTTTCAGCGACTAAAGAATGTCACCGGCAGTGAGTGAGCTGGATGGTGTTCTTTGCCTACCTGAGATGGGAGGTTCCTAAAAGTTGTGCAACCAGGTTTCTGGAGGGAGTCCTTAAGCAGACGGAAGAAAGCCTAATCCAGGGTTAGAAGCCTGGACCAGAGCAGTGACAGTAACTGTTGAGAACCCATGCTATCTGGACTGTGACTCAGGCTGAAAGGTAGACTCTATGGAAACCCAGCTCCTCTTTGACCTTTCTTCCTCTCTGGATTCCCCAGAGGCACATCTCTAATGACAAAGCTTATGAGTGGTTGGAGAGGCACACGGTGGCTGACTAAACAAACATATGACACTTTCATAGTTGGTTGAGAAACAGCACAAACCACCAATCATGTTCAGCATGTCCTAAGAAATCAGATAGTGAAGGCATTTTACGGACACCGCCATGAGATTTCCTTGGCAGATTTCATACTGTGGCCAGCATCCCGACACTTTTGGACATTACTGCAGGTCACTCAGTGTCACTGATGAAAGGGGGACTTAGCCTCTTGAAGACTCTTGTATATTGCATTTTTTCCCTCCCTCTCTCTTGATAGGTACTATGGAAGGCAGTCATTTCTACCTTGGTCTTGATCTATGGAATTCTGTCTGGCTGCCAAAAATCATTAGTTTTGTTTGTCTGAACCACGGATCTAGACTAATGATAGCTCTGACCTTAGAATGGATTTTTATCATTATTCTGCATGATGCTGGCTATAGATGTTGAGGCTGTGTTGCTTGCTCTAGTTCCGAGGGATGTGACAGCACATCACTCAGGCACTGGCACTCTTTCCCATGTCTTACACGCCCTCCAAACATTCCTTAGGCTTCCTTGGGGGTTCCCTTTTGTCTATGTGACTTTCTATATTAGCTGAAAGTGCATAGCGTGAGAAAGGCACATCCTAGCAATCCTAGGGACTTTCCACAATAGGCGAAGGGCCTGGAGGGCAGGGTAGAACATGATGCCTTATTTGGCTTCAACCTGACCACAGGTGGTCTTTATCTTTACTCCTGATGGCACTGTGTTCAGAATTCTGCCTTGGGGTTGTGTTACCTCACTTCTTGATAACCAGGTGGAACATTCTCTACTTATTCCTTTTCATGAGGTTGGCTCCAGTGGTGACCCAGACATGTTCCAAGGGCTCCTTCATTTTCAAGTTTATTGTTCTCCATAGACTGTGGAGTTTGAGGTCAAGAAGAGCCAGGAGGGCTGAAGATGGTTTAATTGATGGATTAAACAGAGGCCACTGCAGATATTTTCAACAAAGGAGTATTTTATAGAAGGAATAAAGTGCTTTATAAAAGTCCCTTGAACAGAAACTACCAGGCTTGATTCTTAGGGAATCAGGGAATTCTTAGGGAGTCATTACCCCTGTAATTAACATCCAGCCAACCTGTGTGATTCAGGGCTCAGGGAGCTACCATCACTGCCATGACTCTGTGCTGCCCACGAAGGTAGAAGAGGGGCTTGGAATCTGGCTGTAGAACAGTCCCACGTTTCCTGAATCCCGTTGCCAGGAGTAAAGTGGCAAGAGAAACAGGTGTTTGTCACCACCCCACTCTTGAATTTGAACTCTGAGGGGATGCGGCTATACTTCAAGCTGTACCACTCTGCGGAAGACTGTGAAAACAGAGTGTTTGGTTTTCCAATCTATCTAACAGGGAGAAGGAGGCACAGAGGTGATTGACAGCATCCACCTCTACTGTGGATAGGATTTGCTTCATTTATTATACACATTTTCAGTGCAAGGGGCTCAAATATATTACACCATCAGAAGATGGTATATGTAGGATATATGATATACATATAATATTACTTATACGTAAAACAATAATACTGTTTTATTTATCAATTGAGGACCAGAGAAGTGACTCTTCTCTGCACCCAGCTTATTCTTACTGAAGTCAGGGCAGTGATGGTCTTGGGGCTACATGTAATTTCTAAATTGGTACTTTGCATCAATTTAGGACTCTATGGACCCTCAAGAAGGCACACCTTCTTGTGTTGAGCAATCACAGCAAAATGTGACTCACTACTAACTTTACTTGTAGATTTAATTAAAGAGGAACAGGTATTTTATACATTAAAACAAAAACCACAGGCATGCATATGTACTATGAGATGTTCTGTGAGAGTGAGATGACACATGGAAGGCAATTTTGGGATTTTCTTCCAGTGCCTGCTCACTTCTGTCTTCTTTAGAGGCCGTTTTGAAAGAGAGATGCAACCCCCTCATGCTCTCAATGCTTTTATTTTTTAGATATTGTCCTAATGTATTTTGGTTGAATGACATATAAAAATTACTGTAATTGCCACTCAAATGCTACTCGTTCTGGGAAATCTTTCCATTCACGGCATTGTAATTAATTGCTGCTTTCTCTGTGCTTCCAATGCTTCATATTTACTGCTGGATTAGAGAACAAATCACCATGTTTTATGGTAAACTTTGTACATGCCTTGTCTCTACTGTATCAGAGGGGGCCCTTCCTTGGCAGACACTGACTCTAATTTATCGTGGAAAAGTACCTTTTATAGGGAATGAAGAGCTGGTCAGAAGAGAGATTGCTCTCACAGGCTCTTGTCTCCTCACTGGATAAAACATGGGACCTACCTGTCCACCACATGAAACAGAAGCATGCAGGTAATGAAAGGAGCAACAGAAGCTCATGACACCAGTAGGCTGAAGCAGTTTAAATGTCGTGTGTGATACTCTAGCTTTTTCTTACATATTCTGATAATTGGGGGGAAGTGCCACATTGAAATAACAGACCCACAGAGAAAGCTACAATGGCTTGGAGCATTGTTCCAAACTGTATGAAGCAGGTAATATACCTTTGGTGGACCTATCTATTGAAGCTTTGGCATTTTTTTTTACTCCATGACAGCCTGTGTTTACTAACATTGGAACTCAAGAATTCACATAATTGCACATGCAGTTCCCAGCATAACATGATTTGTTTTGACCTTCTATTTTCTTCCTTGCTGTAAGCTTACATAGACATTGAGAACTCTGAAGGAGAGTGTATAGCGAGTTATTTAAATCCTCAGAAGCTGTGAAAACAAGTGGGCATAAATCATCACAAAATTCACATGGCTCCCAAAAGGACAAAGGCCAATTGGAAAACAATGGCTATCCCAGCAGAACAGAAGACATACCTTAGCCAGAAGTCACTTTGCCTTTGATACCTTAAGGGAATTTACAACCTGGCCAGTTCACCTTCTTCACCTTAGCACATGGTAATTTTTCCTTAATTGGGCTCTAGGGAGTACAGAAAGATACCAGTTGACTCAATAATTTTGTATACCTTGTGTATAAATTTTACTTTAGTTAGGTATGTTGGGATCCTATTGCATTTATTACAGAGGTTCATTTATTTTTTTTATACACACACTGTTATACACACACCGGCAAACACACACACACACACACACACACACACACACACACACACACATCTGCAGCTTATTTCTAGGAACTGTCGAAAAAAATTCAGAAGTCAGTGGATATTTCGAAGCAAATTCTGTGTCAGCAAAACTGCTGTGAATTCTTTGTTGTGCTGGATGGAATCTTTATTCTAGCTAACCCTTAGGCAAATATTTCTCCTCTGTACACATCCATTTACCTTTCTGGAAGGTGGGGTCAATGCCTTATGTCTCAGTTCTGCAGGGATCAGAAAGATTCTCTGTAGATGATCTGGCCCACACTAGGCAATCTGTAAGTAGTGAATAAAAAACAAAACAAAAAAAACAGGCCAGTAGTAAATGTCTGTCACCTAATGAGAGAACTTTGTTTAAAAACACCTTACACAATTTTAGATTTTAGGTGGCCCTCACTATGGCTCTTCTGGGTAGGTTTTATTTCTCTTCCCACTTTTGTTTTTGAGCAGAATTGCTCTTCAGTACCACCTCAAGGTACCTCCTAGCTATGACATCAGGGCGGCAGCCATCCACCTCTGAGCTTCATTTTAATTCTGCTGCCGTCCTGATGTCATAGCTAGGAGATACCTTGAGGTGGTACTGAAGAGCAAAGCCAGGAATAAAAGAACTTAGGGTCAAGGATATAGTGCCAGCAAAAAGTAGGAGCTGATCAAATACCTTACTGTATTACAGATATAAGCTGAGTAGTCAAGGTTCCCAGCTTATCTATTTGCAGGTGATATGTGGATGTCACTGGTCGGCTTCATCCACTCAGCGTCTACAAAGAAAGAAGAGTTCAGGACCCATGCCATGTATGCTTAGTGGATAATCAGAGCACTTGAAAAGAAAAGAAATACAAGTTTCTGAAAATATTTTGTTATATACACGTGGTGATCTGCTTATAGTCACTCACTGGACAGGAAAAACCATTTCTTCTATATTAAAATGGGGGAGTGAAATATGCCCTTTCTCTGGGGTACAATAAAACAACCAGAGGTTTGCACCTGAAAGCAAACATGTCTCACTTCTCATATACCTCTTCTTCCAGGATGCCAGAGAGCCGTGATGCTGGCTTAGTTCAGAACAAAGAGCCATTGTTCATGTCAGTATGCATCGTACTCTCAAATTAGCTCCTTTAATAATCAAGCTGGAACCCACCCCCCCCCGTTACCTGCCCTCCTGCACGCTGCATTCTTCTGATATAGTTATTCATTTCAATTAATCGGAAAGCAGAGGAGGTGAGCTGCCCATCCATTTTGCCAAGGATTTGGGAATAGGATCAAAGTTGGTTTTACTTCAATAGAGTCCCTAGTGAGCTGTTAATTACTTGAGTTTCAAATCTGATGGCATTTGAAATAGAATATTGAATTACACCTGTGTTTGGGGGTCAGTTTATCTTCTGATATGAAGGTAGATTTGTGGCAGGAAGGAACAAGAGGAAATGAAGTTAGTTTTCTTCCTGTGTTTGATGGGGGTAAAAATGTCTTTGTTGCTGAAATATTCCTCAGGGTTTCACATACTGAGTTAAACCAAGGGGGAAAATTATGTTTCAGGAACTTCAAGCAAGAGCAGACCTTCAATTATTCCTCAAGCAGATTCAAATATGTAATCTTAGATTTGTTAATATGAAAAATGACTTGCGTGCTCACAGTGGTGGGAGTTTGGGTACCTATGGTGATCAGAAAACCAATTTGGTGGAGCACAAAGCGGAATCAATGTTCCTTATTTAGATTCTTTATTTTTCTTTAACAACAAGATTTAGAATTTCATGAAAGTGAACATAATGTTTGTTTAGGAATTTATCCTCATAGGAGGTAAATAACTGATTTGGAAATATTTCACTTTCTCGCCTGTTCTTGAAATGCAAGGGCTCTTCCTCTCTGCTCACCTGTCACTTCCTAGCTTGGAATGTCTTACCCTTCAGGGTCTAGCTCTCATCCTGCTGCCCCAGAAGCTGTCCCTTCTATTGTGTCTGAGGCTCCACCTCATTTATCCCTTCAGAACGTGTTTAGAATATATGTATGTTTATGTGTTTGTCTGTTACATTGTTTGGTCTAATTTGCCAATAAAAAGTCAGAGGCTGAGGTGATCTTCTTCACTCCTGCATTGTCAGCACTTAGCACAGCACCTTCTGACCACCTCAGTTTAGTGAGTAATGGATGACTAAACCTGGTTGAACCGCATCCCTTTCCTTCCTTCTTTCCTTCTTTCCTTCCTTCCTTCCTTCCTTCCTTCCTTCCTTCCTTCCTTCCTTTTTTCCTTCCTTTCTTCCTTCCTTCCTTTTGAGACAGGGTCTTACTGTATAATTATGTAGACTAGGCTGGCCTCAAATTCACAGAGATCTGTCTGCTTCCGAAATATTAGGTTTAAGGGCATGTGCCACTGTACTTTATCAAACCTTCTCTTTCCATAGAGCAGTGTTCAAGCCATTTGGAGGATATGATTTTCAAATCCCACTTCCCATATTCTAATTCCCTACTGACATTAACACTGGGTATGGATTCTGCCATTCTGGCTGGAGAACTTCTTGACCACACCATATTTTTGCTAGTAGAACTGTCAATACTATAAAGCTGTTATAGCTTCATTTTGTGGTTGGTGTGGTTATTTCAACATCTTTTGTGGTCTTTTCTCTTGTCACCCCCTTATATTCTGCTTATTTTGCCTTTATGTCTGCCTCACAAAAACTGCTGACAATTTTCTGATGGGTTAGCTAGGAAATGAACACAAGCTACTTTCTTTCTTTCTTTTTTTTTTTTTATCAAATTCACAATGGTCATTACTGGTAGAACTGATAGCAACAAAATGAAACTGACAGTGACTAAAATGACTCACGGTGGGATGTGTTATTGGCTATAAAATTGATGGCAAAATTAAATCTTCTTGACAAAATTCAGACGTATAAAATTTGATGTGAGAAAAATGTGGACATTGTGAAAATAAACGAAACTCAAAGTGGTAGAAGCTATAACTTCAAATCTGATATGGCTGAAAAACTTAATTTAAAAATATTTTTATAAAATTTCTGAGGAAAAGTATGGATGCTGATGAAATGATGTCAATAAAATGAAAACAAGATAAAAGTGTTTCCATCATTTAATCAAGAGTAGGAAATATTGGATAAATTTTTCAAAGTACAGAAATCAGTTAAGAGTTGTCCTTTTTCCATAATAAAAGGAAAGATCTGAGCTTAGTAAGAACTTCCTGTCCACAGGAGGCTGGGAAGTCCTACATGGCATTACTATGAATTGAAGTTTGAGGATGGAGTATTGGGGGAACATTTTAGTAGTTTCTAGAGGACGTGTTTTTATCTGTGTCTCTTTTGAATTCTTGTTGTAGAATAAAGTCTAGCTATTTAGAAAATAGAACAATGAGGTCTTGTCAAGGAGCCTCTTTTCATTTCAGTATTAAAACTTGTGTCCATATTTAAATCCCTTAAGAATTGTTGTGTGCCTGAGATTTCAGATTGAAACCTATAGGAGTTATGTTTTCTAGTAACTATGTTTTTGTATATGGAATGCTTTGAATAAAGTGGTCACTGTGGTCATTGTTGATAAAAATTGACTTAATTTTGGAGTAATGAAAGTTTTTACTTAAGGGAAAAGAATGTAAAGCTTGAAGAAATAGAAATGTGACTCTAAGATAGCAAAAATGTATTAGTTTTATGAGAGAAAAATATACAGGGTGATGTAGAGGATCTCTCTCTTATACATAAACACACAGAGATAGACAGAAAGAGACACAGAAAGAGAGACAGACACAGACACCAGAGAGAGAGAGAGAGAGAGAGAGAGAGAGAGAGAGAGAGAGAGAGAGAATTATTTGGGCTATCAATCTTAGTTTAAAACAAAATTGTCCCAAGAAAGGTGGATTGGTAGGCTTTGTGGAGAGGGAAATCCCCAGGAGCATTTTAGAGGGCAAGAAATGACTCTATGATAGAACAAAGTCAGCTGGAATGGAAGCATGAGGGTGAACACCAGCAGTGACACAGTCCCTGATGACTGGGATCGCAGTTCTGCCTTCCATGCCCTATGGCGTGAAGGTATCAGGTGAGAAGTAGTAAGTCTAAAGAAGAAGCACAGGAGGGAAAAAGAAAGAGTGTCTAGAAAGAATAACACTGAATGAAAAAGAGCCTAGAAGAGAATTTTAGGTTATTTCTAACCCATCACCTTCTCTGAAATCCTGGGAAATGCTAGGAGACTTAGCAGCTCAGTGAGTGTAAACCATGCTAAGTTCTTAGAAAGTAGAACAACCCACTCATGGTTATGGGAGGTTAATGGATTTTTCAGTTGTGAGTATTAGGAACTCTAAGCTACCGTTGGCCAGCTCTTGGGGTAATGTTAAGTGCAGATGGATGGTATAGTAGTTTTTGTTAATCAAAGTTTATGGTAAGAATATTTGTTTTATATTTCAATTACAGAACAGGAACATGAAATATATGCCACCAGTCTATGTAACATGAAACAAAGTACCCGGGGGAAAGCATGAAGCTTTACACATGTATGATCTCACACCAGGAAAGCAATGAATATTTCTCTCTCTGCTTAGCCTTGAAAACACTTATGAATTTCATTTAAATATTGTAAGATGATGATGTTAGACAAGGAAAACCAATTAGGGCTAGGAAAAAGTACTATTGCTATTTGTTTAAGCTTATTCTAGGGATTCCTAAAGGGACCATGTGAGTATTTTTAGCTCTGGTATTCCATATCTGAGGAGTCAACCACCCTCAAATCAGAAGTGTTAAAAACAAAATTGTCTGTACGGAACGTGTGCAGATTTTGTTATTGTTGCTGTTGTCATTATTCTGTCACCAACATGCTAGGAAACTATTTACTTAACACTTATGCTACAGTGTGCAATTTTAATTAACCCTCAGATGATTTGAGGATCATAGGAAGAAGGGCTTGTTATGTGCAAATACTATTATGATTTATGTAAGAGGCTTGACTCTCAGAGATTGGTCCTAGAACCAGTCTCCATAGATTCTGAGGGAGGCTGTATGCAAACATACATGTTCATGCACATACACTTGGGTTTTTTTTTGTTTGTTTGGTTTGTTTTTTATTTTTATTTTATTTTATTTTTCCTGATTCTATTAAATTTTCTGTAGAGTTGGGTAAAGAATCTAAGTGCTCATTTTTAAGTCTTTAGCACTAATGTGTGTTTACTACTACTTCTATTTTTGAAGCCAAACTTGAGGTAGATTATATTTTTCCTTTAATATAACTATTCAGATTTCAAGGCTCTAACGATAACTGTCACTTATCTGGTACACGATGTCTTTATTTCAGACAAATTATCTTGAAAATCTAAATTTTTTAAACTGGTACTTTATTGCATTTTTTCCTTGGAATTAATATTTCATTTGGAAGAAAAAAAAAAGGAAAATGACCTTAAACAAGATACTTTAACACTATGTATTCTTGCACTAATTACTGCTTTCATGGAAGCCTGAATTATAAAAGGAATTTTGGAAAGTGGGTCATAGAAAGGGTAGCTTACCATCCTGAAGATGAGACTCTAAGCTGTTTTTTTTTTTCTAGGCTGTTTATATAGCTCTGATAACATTGTCTTGTCTGCACTCATAAACACAGGTTTAAAAAACAATCTTTATATATACATTGTTTAAGGCTTTTTGCATATGAAAAATAGCTTTGACAAGTAAATTCAATATAGGTAGGATTATAGCCCATGAATATGCATGACAGCTATGCTGCCTCCTATGGATTTCCTGTTGACTTCTGCAGCACTTCACTCTCTGGGAAATTTCAGCATGGAGGGAAAGAAAGTTTTACCGCCAATTTGAGCCTCAAACACAAGATGAACAGACGTCTGTTGCATTAAAAAAGGACATAGGCATGCATTAAATCCCTTATGTCTTACTTTTTAATGATGCAATTGTGAATTATGTTCTTGTTGCATTTGTAATTAGAGGCAGCGGCAGATGGTGGAGACTTATTTTAAAGCGACGTGTCTATTAAAATAAGCCACACTGCCAAATGATTGTTCACTGTAACGGCATCCTTACACCCCTGAAACCCTCCGATGCTTTGTTGATGTGTGGTTGATTACCACAGCTGATTACATATGTGCACATATTTGCCTGGAAATGTATCAAGGATATTGGATATGTGCAATACTTTGTTTTAAAGTGTATGTTATCGCTATTATAGATAATGAAGCTCTCAATGAATTATTCAGTCATACCATCTACAAAGGGAATGCACCCAGTTCCCTTTTCGATAAAATTAGGCATGAATCTTTCTAACTGTTGAGCCTTGTTCTCCCCACACAGTGGGAGAATCGCAGAATGGAGACTGAGGAGTTGCTGAGGGTTCAAAGTTTCTAGTGCCCACATTTTTGAAGAGAGGTGAGTTTGAGGATGAACTCAGCCCATGGATCATGGTGGTATTTCTGGCTGAAACTGAGACTAAAGATAGGCACTGAGAACCTGGTGAAAAATGGGAGAACTTAAAGTATGTAATAGAATAGGTTCAGTGGAGGTAATGAGCAACACCGAAATCTCATGGCCATATGGATTCATGTGGTCTTTGTCAACACATCTATCGTGGATCATAAACTGTGTCTATTTATCATATTATACATGGCGAGAAACTCATGAGATAAAAGTGACATCACAATATGCTTCTACATCCACCTCACCAATGGAAAAATGTAGTGTAGCCTTCTATGCTAGCTTTTAAAATCAGTCACATGACATACTAGTGCGTCATTGGCTAAAGGAACTCATGAAGCTTGCCATTAAAAGGGCAGATAAGTGCAAGCCTACGATGTGCTTAGAAAAAATATAATCCTGGTCTAATATGCATAAGGATGTATTCCCCTGTTATAGTTTCTGTATTATATCCTAATGACTGCTCCATCTCTAATATTTTTTTTAGTTTTTTAAAATTTGTTTTTAATTTACATATTCACTTTCCATCCCAATTGTAGCCCCTTCCCTCTTTTCCTCCCAGGCCCTTGCTCCAGCCCTCTTTCTCTATGACATAGACTCTGTTGCCTGCTTTTCGATCACTTCCTCCTAAAGGGGCTGCCTTGCCTGGCCTCAGTGGATGAGGATGAGCTCAGTCCTGGTGAGACTTGATGTGCTGGGATGAGTTGTTTGGGGGAGCTTCCTTTTTCTGAGTTATTTTTTATTTAATTTAAATTTATTTTTTTAATTTATTTGCTTCACATCCCAATCAGATCGTAGACCACTCCCTTGTCTCTTCTCAGTCCCACCCTACCTCCCCTAGTCCTCAGAAGGGGGAGCCCTCCTTCCCTACTAACTGACCCCAGTCTATCAAGTTTCATCAGGACGGCCTACATCCTCTTCTTCTGTGGACTTGATTTCCTTGATTCCATGAATTGTTC
Source organism: Pachyuromys duprasi (assembly GCA_028658305.1). Taxonomy (NCBI): domain Eukaryota; kingdom Metazoa; phylum Chordata; class Mammalia; order Rodentia; family Muridae; genus Pachyuromys; species Pachyuromys duprasi. The sequence continues at coordinate 54,738,762 of CM053751.1, forward strand.
TCTTTGCTTCTTATTTATTGATTTCAGCCCTGAGTTTGATTATTTCCAGCCATCTACTCCTCTTGGGTGTGTCTCCTTCTCCTCCTCTGGCTTTCAGGTGTGCTGTTAATTTGCTTGTATGAGAGGTCTCCAATCTCATTTTGAAGGCACTTAGTGCTATGAACTTTCCTCTTAGCACTACTTTCATTGAGTCCTATAAGTTTGGATACGTTGTGCCTTCATTTTCATTCAATTTTAGGAAGTCCTTAATTTCTTCCCTGACTCAGTTGTCCTGGAGTAAAGAGTTGTTCAGTTACCATGCATGCGAAGGCTTTTTGTTCTTTCTGTTGTTCTTGAGGTCCAGCTTTAGTCCATGGTGGTATGATAGGATACAAAGTATTATTTCAATCTTCTTGTATCTGTTGAGGCTTGCTTTATGACCTACTATATGATCAATTTTGAAGAAGGTTTAGAGAGGTGCTGAGAAGATGGTATATTCTTTTGCATTTGGGTGAAAAATTCTGTAGATGCCTGTTAGGTCTATTTAGTTCGTATTTGTTGGTGTCATTATTTCTCTGTTTAGTTTGTGTTTCGTTGACCTGTTTTGTTGAGAGTTGGGTGTTAAAGTCTTCCACTATTTTGTTAGCAGATCAATGTGTGCTTTAAACTTTATTAATGCTTCTTTTACCAATGTGAGTGGCCTTGCGTTTGAGCATAGATGTTCAGAATTGAGATCTCATCTTGGTGGAACTTTTTCTTTTGATGAGACATTTCTTTTGAAAGTGTCCTTCCTCATCTCTTTTTGATTAACTTTGGTTGGAAGTCTATTTTATTAAAAATTAGAATGGCTACTCCAGATTGCTTCTTGGGTCTGTTTGCTTGGAAAACCTTTTTCCAGCCCTTTATTCGCAGGTAATGTCTATCTTTGTGGCTGAAGTATTTTTTTTTTTGTATGTAGCAGAAGGATAGGTCTGTTTACACACCCATTCTGTTAGTTTGTGTTTTTTTATTGAAGAGTCGAGTCCATTGATGTTTAGAAATATTAATAGCCAGTTACTGTTAGTTCCTTTTATTTTGGTGTTGTTTGTGGTAGTGTGTGTGCTTGTCTACTTTTGGTTTTGCTGTAGTGAAGTTGTTTATATCCTGTGTATTTTTGAATGTAGATAACTTCTTTAGGTGGGAATTTTCCTTCTAGTATCTTCTGTAGGGCTGGTTTTATGCATAGATATTGTTTAAACTTGAATCTGTGGGGGAATATTTTGTTTTCTCCATCTATGGTGATTGAAAGTTTGGCAGGATCTAGTAGTCTGGACTGGCATTTGTGTTCTCTTAAGGTTTGCAAGATGTCTGCCCATGCCCTTCTGGCTTTTATGGTCTCTGCTGAGAAGTCAGGTATGATTCTGGTAGGTTTGCCATTATATATTACTTGGTCTTTTTCCCTTGAAGCTTTTAATATTTTTTCTTTGTTCTGTACATTTAGTGTTTCGATTATTATGTTGCAGGAAGATTTTCATTTCTGGTCTTATCTATTTGGTGTTCTGTAGGCCTCTTGTATGCTTATATCTTTTCCTTTCTTTCTTTCTTTCTTTCTTTCTTTCTTTCTTTCTTTCTTTCTTTCTTTCTTTCTTTCTTTCTTTCTTTCTCTCTTCCTTTCTTTGCATCTTTCTTTGTTTTTTTCTTTGCTTTGTGAGAAATGTATTGCAACATTCCAACAGCACATTACTTTTTCTTTTCAACATCTTGCTCTGCAGGTTCCTTTTAGCTAGGATGCCAAAGAGCCGAGCATTGGTCCAGGAGGCCATGCAAAGACTGGCAAAAGTCTTGAAGTTCTTTTCTTCTTCTGTGATGACTCTGGCTTTCTCCTTTATGTTGGCATTTGGGATGGGTATCACAGGTCCTGTTAGCTGAGTGACCAATTTAAGCTCTTCAGCAGAACTATCTCCCTTCTTTGGAGCAGAAGGCTTCCTGGGGAAAAGTATGAGCTTGGAGTGGTACTCCTTCAGGCGCTGCATGTTGGCCTGTAGTGACTCAATGGATGTGTTTCGCCTCCTCGGGACCACAGAGATGGCGATAGTGCAAGGCATTTTCTTATGGATACCAGCTACTAGGAGTTCTGTAGTACTGTACTACTGTACAGATGCTACTGTAGGCCATCTCACTATGGGCCTAATGGGACTGGATGCAGGACAAAGGCCAAAGTGGCACTCTTTTGCCTGCTGAGCCTTGCATCTGCAGATCTTGCATGCTGGCTGGTTGAACTGTCCATTTGCTCCTGCCAATCCTTGTGGAAGTGGAGCTTCGGGATCATGCCATCCCAGATGGACACCATGGCTGCCCCCTGTGCAGGAGACCCACTGAGAAGAAAGCACATCTCTTTCTTTAGTTTGGGAAATTTTTCTTCTATGATTTAGTTTGAAATATTTTCTGGGCCATATAACTGGGAATCTTCTCTTTATTCTATTCCTATTATTCTTAGGTTTTGTCTTTTCATGATGTCTTTGAGTTCTTGGATATTTATCTGTCAGGAATTTTTTAGATTTAATATTTTCTTTGGCAGGTGTATTGATTTCTTCCATTATATCTTCTTTTTTTTAAATTTTAATTTATTTTATGTACCATAGTGTGAAGGTGTCAGATCCCTTGAAATTGGGGTTACAGACAGTTGTGAGCTGCCATGTGGGTGCCGGAAACTGAACCCGGGTCCTTTGGAAGAACAGACAGCACTCTTAACCACTGAGCCATCTCTCCAGCCCCCCATTATATCTTCTACACCTGAGATTCTTTCCTCCATCTCTTGTATTCTGTTGGTGATGCTTACCTCCATAAGTAGTTCCTTTTTTCTCTTCTAAGTTCTCCATCTCCAGGATTTCTCCATTTGTGGTTTATTGTTTCTATTTTCATCTCAGATCTTGAACCACTTTATTGATTTCTTTCACTTGTTTGTTTGTATTTTCCTGTATTTCTTTGAGTGACTTATTCATTTCCTCTCTAAAGGCCTCAACCCGTTTGACTGTATCTTCCTAATTTCTTTAAGGATTTTATTCATTTCTTCTGTTATAATCTTCATAATCATAGATTTCAGATCATTTTCTGGTGTTTCAGTTGTGTTTAGGGTATCCAGGGCTGCTTGCTATGGGATAACTGGGTTCTGGAAATGCCATATTGCTCTGGCTTTTGTTGGTTGTATTTTTTGCACTGGCCTTTAGCCATTTGGTTGTCTCTGGCATTGGTTGGTAGTTCCTGGTGTCTGCTGGAGTTCTCGAGGGGTGGTGGTGGTGGTGGTGCAGGAAGAGCCCTAGGCAAGAAGCTAGTTGTTTCTGCAGGAGCCCTCCTTGGATTGATTGGTGGGTATGGTCTTGGACTGTTTGGTGGTTCTCAAGGAATTGCCTGTGGTTCTCCTCAGACGTATAATCCTGTAGAGTAATGGGACTTCTCAGGAGCCCAGAGGCTCTTCTCTTGCCAGGGAAACTCCTAGAGGCAGCTGCCTAGACACTGTGCTCAGACACTGTGCTTGCTAGGCACAGCCATCTTGGAGAACCTGCAAGTCCCGAAGTCTAGCCAGTTTCACTCTGGAAGACCCTGTGAGAACTTTTTTTTTTGGATTAGCTGGGTGAGCTAAGGTTAGACCCATTTGTTTCCCTTGCTGTGGGCTCTCCTCTCACCTGGGAAACACAGACACTGGCATTTTGGGGTCCACCACCTGACCTGTTGGTCACTTTGCAATCTCTGCAGTCCTGCTGTTAAGACACCATGTACCATCTTGGATCCTCCATCTCTAACATTCTTGCCCAGAGAAACCAACAGATGGCTAGCTCATGTTCAACAGTGCAATAAATATCTTCAGGAAAAGGTATGTGTTACTGGAGGGGCATATTTTCTAACTGGTTTTCTTTTAAGGATGACAGTGCAGGAATATGGATTCTATTGTTGAGTCTGAGAGTATTTGAGTCATCAGTGTTACTGAATCTGTGTACTTGGAGCCTTTTAATAATGTCAGTGTGGCTACCTATGAAGCCGTGGCAGCATGTCGTATTTCTCAAGTCCACAGAATCTGATTTTCAGGAGCTAATATCCTGTGGACACACACTGAAAAATCTGCTTGGATCCCTTCATTGGTGCCTGTCTAAGTTTTGCTTTGTTTTTTTTTCCTGTTACTATGACAGGATAGCAGAGAACTTATTAGTTTATGAAGAAAAGAAATTTATTTCTTAAAATTCTGGAGGTTAGAAAGGCCAAAGTCAAGGGCCTTACATCAGTCAAGAGTGTCTGGCTGGTGGGGACTTGAGATGAATCCAGAGACACAGAACAATACTTGGTGAGACGGTGTGCCAGAGAACTCACTTTTGCAACAAAGCCACTCCCTCAATAACTCATTAGCCCATTGCTCCATTAGTCTATTAATCCATTAATCCATGGATAGCTCAATCTATTCCTTAGGAGATTCATGACTTAATCACTTCAAAAGGCCCACCTTCAAATGCCATTAACATATGACTTTGGGGATTGAATGTCCAGAAAATGAATTCTGAGGAACAAATAGCCAAACTGTAGCAATGCCTGACAATGGATTTAGTCACCATCTAACTTTGGGTTTGTGCATTCGGATGCTAGGAGGATGGTGTGCCTAGAGATGGCATAATAGTTCCAGACTGTGCTCCAGCGCTTGTGCTTTTGTCTGTAAATCTCTTTCACTCAGCCACTTCTAAGTTGTAGCAAATGAGAGGGTTATTTATTCAGTTTTTATCATATCTTTGAGAATTCCATACAATGCACTTTGGTCATACCCACACCCACCCTTACTTCTTCCAGATCGATCCCCCTTCCCTATTCACTCATCTTTGTGTGTGTGTGTGTGTGTTTTTCTTTTAACCCATGAAGTATAGGCCGTGTTTCCTCTGTATTCTTGGATGTGTAGCCTTCATGGGAGGATAGTTAAAGACCAGGGGAGGTACCTTTAAAGAAAACTGACTCTAACTCCCCCAGAATCTATCAGTAGCCAAAATCTCTTTAGCTATCAGTGAGACTGTGTGTCTGTCTTGCCTCTCCATGCTGAAATTTTGTCTGGCATAGGCTGAGCAGGTCCTGTAATGTTATACAACTATCATGAGTTTACATGTGCAGCACTGTTTCATTTTAGTCATTCGTGCTTATAGTTCTTGCATTCTTTCCTCATCATATTCTGCCATGATTACTGAGTCTTGGAAAAGGGGGGTATGATATAGATGTTCATTTAGGGCTGAACATTTTGTTATCACTACATCTTGATCAGTTGTGGATCTCACTGTTTTAATCACTCTGTATTGTAAACATAAGCCTCTCTCTCTGATGAGGGTTGACCAATGCACTAATTTATGAATATAAGGATAAATAATAAGTAGTCAGTTTAATACTATATCCATTTAGCCAGTAGTAGTAGTAGTCAATTCTACCCTAGGGCTTATGACCTGTCTAGCCATGTTCTTGGCTATGATAACGGTGCCATATAGGAGTTTCAACTTGGAGAGTAAACATTAAATTCAACCAGAAAGTGATTGCTTACTCCGGTAACATTTGTGTGACTACTGCATCAGTACTCATGCCTTGCCAGGACAGTCACTACCGTTGCTCATAGGGTTCACAGAAGGTTAGGATTCGTGATACCCTCTCTTCTCCAGTTGTATGGTAGCACCCTTGCAACACAACAAAAGCTATCCAATAGGAATAACGCTTTCATTTCTCTGCACTCTGTTATTCAAGTCTCTGATATCTTGCTTTGATGTTTTAGATATCTGTCTTCTGGTTGGACTACCATGGATATCAGAAAATTATTAAGGGGTTGAATTTCAAGGGAGGAAATATAGGACAGAGTTCTACAAAGGGCTGAAAGAGAATAATGGCATAGGATCTTTTTCATGAGACAGGAGATGAATATGCAGGGTAGATAAGGGAATATGGAGAGGAATAACTAACACTAACCACATTAAAATCACATGAGAACTTACTACTGTAGTCTTTCTCTCTCTGTCTTTCTCTCTCTCTATATATGTACATATATATATATATATATATATATATAAAGAGATTAAATGGGTTTACTGTATCATGGGGCAATAATGACACTACTAGCTAGGCATCATGGGGTAGCAAATAAAAAATACAATGCTGGAAATGGCTTAACACTTTTGGAGTTGTTAGCAACTGAGGTCCTATGAGTAGCAAAGCATTACAGGCTATTACAGTTTTTTGCTGAGTTGTTCTAGCAAATTATCAACTTGGGGGTGGGTTATTTGAACCCCCAACTTATAGAAGTACATATAGGTGGGTAGGAGCTTGTGATTGGCAGCTGTGAAAAAGGACAATCTTTATACCTCTGGGTCTTCTTAACTTGTAGGGTCTGATGCTAACTCCAGTTAGGCAGTGTGAAATCTGGATTTGATGCCTGGATACCTAGTTTGGGTGCGTAGTGTCAGAGAACTGGTGATTCCAGAGAACCATGACTGACGGATATGGTGGTGGGTGTCATCTGGAAGTTATGGTGAACTTCTGTAGTCATGCCCTCTCCTAGCCCTTACCTTTACATCTTATCCTTAGTTCAGAACAGTAGGAATATGTTTTTAGGTTTAACTTAGCTTCGTTTTTGCTTTTACTTGTTGAGATATGGTCTCATTATTTGTCCGGGTTGGCCTCAGTGATCCCTTCACTTCCGTATCCTGAATAACTGTAACTATAGGTGTGATATCATGATTTTGAGGGCTGTATGGACCAAATGGACATTTTGTTATTCATTGGAAATTTTGAGAAAAAGTCAGGGACCACAATTTTATAATGAAGAATAACCTGTTCTGTGACTGATTCTAGGAGATAGGTGTAATCATTTTCTATTAAATAATTTGTATACATACTTAGCCCAGGAATATGGTAGATACCACATATGCATATATGTTACTTTTATTATTATTATTATTTTTTGGTTAGGCTACCAAAGCAATAACAGTAATACCACCCAGTAGTGAAAAATATTTTCTAGGTACTAAATACTGTGGTTATGTTTATAGATTATCTCATTTGGTTCTTAAATATCTGAAATGTGACTACTATTGTATTTCCCATTTTGTGGATGAGGACATTCAAGCCTGGAAAGTTTAATGAGTACATCTAAAGTATAACTATTAAGAAGTGTAGCCAAGATTAGAAGAACCCATATAACTTGAACACTCTGTCATTGCAGCAATTCCTCTTTACACAGGCCAGTGTTCTCTGGTCTTTAAAGCATTGTTTTATAGTGACACAATTTATCTTCCACAATAACAAGATAGAAGAGGTCTTTGTTTTTAAGAATAAAATTGAGTCTCTAGTTGAGACTTCCATTATACATATGCATCTTAAGTTCTGTTCTGTCCTTTTTCTATGATATACCTCAGTTTTTATCCTCTTTTTTTTTCTCTGAATTTTCTCCTCCCAAAATCTCCATCCCCAAATTTGGATTTGTAGCATGTGAACAAACCAGGAAATAATTTTAGGGGATAAAACAACAACAACAAATCCAAAGAAGTATTTCAATAAATATATCTTATTATTTTAGCCCCAAGTCAATTATTGCAAATGTTATCGAACCCTGCAGTTTAATAACTATGTATCAAATGTTTGAGACAGTTAAAATATTGCATAATGCATGTGCACACACATAAAGCAAAAGATTCAGACTACACAAACCCCATCAGATAAGAGTTACAGAGGCTTTGAATAGCTTCAGTCACTTAGCTCATCTCATGTTTTCTTTCAAAACTTCCCCTTATCATCCATTTAAAAGCATATGACAAAGAAGATGAGGCTGCGGGGAAACTGGGCTGGGAGAAGAGACCCAGAGGCCACAGAAAAGTATGGAGAAAAGGGGGGATTGACCTGCTTGACTATGGTTCACTCAATGGAGTATTAGCTTTCTTTTACCTATAAAGGCCAAATGATAAAGCTACTAGGAATGACTTCATATTCAGCATGTGCAGGAAGTGTGTCTTCAGTGGAAGATGAGTAACCGTCCTGTTGCTCAAGTGACAACATGAAAGGGAAAGGCCTGGGACTTTAGCATGTGCTACCAACATTTAAGGCAGGACTAAGGTGGCAGCTGTTCTGCATTCAGCGTTAGGAAATATGTGTAGGAGGCAGGGGTTCACAAGTAAGCAAACTGAAGCTGTGTGTTCAGAAAGCAGAAGAGCCTGAGTACCTTAGTGTCATGGCTCTTCTAAGTTCTATCCTTACTTGAACACAACTGTTATTATCTTTTGGTAGGTTGCTTAAATGTTGGAAAAGTGATTTTTAGAATGCTGTATACAAGACCACAGTGGCCAGCTGATTTTGAAGATATGCTTTATTTGAACTGACCAGTGTTTATTTATTTATTTATTTATTTTAAAAAGATTGCTTTCAGTGCTTACATCAGCATTTGCATTCTTCAAGTAGTTTCTTATTCACGGAACACCCAGAGGGTACAAGCAAGATGGCTTTCCAAAAGTTTGATGTTCTTTAGGGGGAGGGATGGGTCCATAGGTGGGTTCTTTTATAATCTCAGTGTTTAGGCTAATAATGAGCCTGCCCATGTTTTTGGCAGAAACATACTCACACTTTCTTGATAGAAACAGTCTGATTGGTAGTCCATCTGGGAATGTTCCTGTTGGTGGGGTTTTTGTAAGATTGAGGTAGCCTTTAGCTTGCCTGTAGTCTTCAAATGAACAGCCATTGCGCTTTCCCTAGATAGTTTAAGGGGCTTCTTAGGTAACAGGCCCATGTTGAGGCTGCAACTTTTTTTTTGTTAATTCTGGCTTTTCCAATAACATCATGTCAGCTTGTGAGTAATGCTGATTCTCTATGATTCTGGTAACTCATCTGGAAAATGTAGAATTTGGAGAGCTGGTTCCCCATGGCCCTGTCTTGCTTTAAAAATCTATGACGCTAGGAATATAGTTTGCCATTATCAGTGCAGAGTCACCTAGTTGACCTTGGAAATTGCTTCATGCCAATTAATCTCTTCCCTTCCTTAAGTGGAAAGTGAGCAGAAAAGGATTTCATATTCTAAGTCATGAGAATGTGTTGCCTTGAAGCTCCAGCCCTACTGCCTGATAAAAGCCAAACAGTCTAAATGCATTTGTGTCGGCAGCAAGTAAATGCAAAGCGTGTGCGCACGCACGCACGCACCCACACACCCACCCACACACACACACACTCCTCAAGTACTTGCTGAAAGTTAATTCTTGAGTCTGACGTTGCTGGCTAAATCACCTGCTCATTACAGAGAGACGGGAGCATGGGGAGGAGGTGCGGTTGAGCATGGATTTCACACTTATATGATGCTTTTCAAAGCAGCCCTGCTGGGAAATCACTTCGATCAGCACAAAAAAATGTTCCTTTTGGGCTATTCTTACATTGCAAAGTCCCAGTGGTACCCTGCCGTCTGTGGGAAGGAGAGGTGCTGGCCTGGCAAAACCTGTCTGAGCTGTCCTTCCTGTCATTGGCCCTACAACAACCACCCCAGTGACCTTGCTCTTATTCCCCGTTCAGAGAAGCTCCTAACGTCATGACATTTGCCCTGTCAGCTGGCTCCAGCCCACCCTGATAGCAGCAAATTTCTATAGGGTTTGGGTTGATGTTGCTAGGGTGCCAAGGATTCATTCCAAAGATTCACATACTTTCATGTTTTTTTCTCCTGTGACAAAGGACTCATTGGGTCAGGCGCACAGAACAATCACGGTTGTGAGCTCATCCCTCACTAATCTCAAGAATAATGCTCCCACTGACCGGCCTTATGTACTAAGTGACCATGAAAAAGAACAGTAGGTCTTAAATGGGATTTCTTTGCTCTGTCACAATTACATGTTTTTGATTTTTACTAAATTGAATATTGCCAAACTCTCAAACTAGAGGAATTCCTATACAGAGGATAGAGGACTTAGTAGGGTAAAACCAAACAGGACTTAACTTCAAGTCTCTCTTTCTCTCTCTAATTGAGATAGGGCCTTGTGCAGCTCAGGTTGGCCTGAACTCTAAGTAGTAAAGATGACTTTAAATTTCTTAACCTCTGAGCCATCTCTCCAGGCCCCCAACTTTAAATTTCTAATCTTTTACAATATATATATACATTTAATTAAAAATATAATATATAAGAAAACATGTTTAATTAATTATATATTATACGTACATAAAATATATAATATATATTTAATTAAAAATACATATCATTTCTTTATTTCAATTTTCTTCCTTCAGACCTTCCCAAGTTCCCTCCCTCCAACTACTTCCATGTACTCCAGACTCTCAAACTGATAGCCTTTTTTATTTGGTTATTATTATTACATAATTATATAAATACAACTTTCTGAGTCTGTTCTGGTTGTTTGGGAGTATATGATTTTGGAATCATCGCTTTGCTTTGGATTATCAGTTAAGGGCCTCGTCCCTGGGAGAGGTTAGCTCTACTACTCTGTGCAGTTGTTAGTTGCCTATGGTTCTCTGTATAGGGTTAGGACTCTGTGAGGTTCCTCCTCTTTAGAGTTAGTATGTCTGTTCATATAGTTATTGTTCCAGGCTTGCTTATGAAGCAGACTTACAGACTTATGTCTATGTAGATATAGTGTGTGTCTATAAATATGTATGTGTGTGGTATATGCTTATATGCATTATATATAATTTTAGGTAAATATAAAATAATATGATTTGGCAAACAACCTTCGTATTATTTGTTCTGGCCCTTAGAATCTTTCTAAGTTATTTTGCAATGTTCTCTGAAGCATATGTTCAGGAACTGTGATGTATAGGTATACACTCGGGCCAGGCTCCTCCTCTCCATCCATTGATCTCCCTATTGTACACATTGTGCTTTTCTGTGACACTCTCCACTTGCAGTAAAGAGAAGCTTCTTTAATATGGGGTGGTAGCTTTACTTATCTCTGGATGTAAGGATAAACTTTAGAATGTAGTTAAGAATTATGCTGCCCTAGTGAAGTGGTGGTAGTAGATTCTCTTCTAAGATATATGATTATACTAGCCCTGGGAAGCTGCCTAGAGTTTTCAGCACCAGGCATGTTTGTTTCCTGTTCAGTGTACCTAAAGTCCAATTAGACTGCTGTTGCTCACCACCAACATGTGAGTGCCACTTATTGCGCTATTACGGGTCTCTTGCCATGTTGATCAGTGATATGGTTCATAGGTATTGCAGTTGGGTAGGACTGTTTAATTGCTCCATCCCCTGGCATCTTGAATAGTTATTTTCTGTGCCATTTCCTAAGTGTGTGGTGTCTTCAGCAATAGGGCCTCTGAAAGGTAGCTAAGGGCAACAGCGATAGTAGATACTGTTTTGGGAGTCACTTGGGCTACCCTGACCAACCATTTGAAAGGAGGTTTCTTATGCCTGGTATTGGGGTTTCTATTAGTCTATGGTTCTTATGAGGAGCACAGTAAGCCCAAGTGGCCTAACTTTCAGACAGACAGACAGACACACACACACACACACACACACACACACACACACACGTAGATATAGTGTGTGTCTATAAATATACATGTGTGTGGTGTATGCTTATATTCATTATGTATAATTTTAGATAAATATAATATGGTTTATCAAACAACCTTGGTACTATTTGTCCTTCTTGTTTTGTCCCTTTCTGTATTAACCTCAGTTCTCACCCCAGTTAGAGCCCCCCTCACTTTTCTGTTTCCCTTTTCCTATCCCATATGTCCTCTTAGCCCCCTCTCAGACACTGCTCTATAATCCTGTGATCCCTTCCTAATTCCCTGGTTTCTGTGGTTACCCTGCATTGTATACTGACATCAAAAATCTGGAGCTATGAACCATAGACGAGCAAGAATATTTAGTGTTTGTCTTTTAAATCTGGGTTACTTTTTTTTAAACTCAATATAATAGTTTCTAGTTCAATCCACTCATTTAAAAATTTCATGATTTCATTTTTCTTTACAGCTGAATAGTATTCCACTGAGTCACATTTTCATTACCCATTCATCTGTTGAAGGACATTTAGATTGTTTTCCATTTCCTGGTGATTGTGAATAGGATGGCAATGAACATCACTGATCATTTATTCATGGAGTAGGATGGCAAGTGTTCTGGGTCAGTAGTGGTATACCTGGGCAATACAGTAGATTCATTTTTAGTTTTCTGAGGATTTTCCATACTGACTTCAAGAGTGCCTACAATTGATTTACATTCCCACCAATAGTGACTAAGTGTTCCTCTCTCCTTACAATATCACCAGTATGTGCCAGTGACCACTGGTCTATGTTTTAATAGTCAGAAATAATACTTGAGAGGCAAATGAGTATAAATAAAAGAAATGTTGTATTATATCAATGTGACCGATATAGTTTCACCAGAACCGAACCAGGATCAACAACAAAACCCAAGTCACTTGTGCTCACTAACTTACATGTGGATTGCTGGCTGGAATTAGAGGAAGCTCCCAGTTGATGCTAATTGGATTAGCTCTTTTCCGTCTGTCCTTGATCTACCCACTGCACACAAGCCAGTCATTTATAGGTTTAATCTTGATGTAAACAGAAGCAGGGCTTAGTGCTGTGGGCTGAGGAAGCTGAGATCACAGAAAAGAGATGGGCCCTGCCTTGATGGGGTGTGGAGGTTGTGTCCTCCACCCATGTGAGAAACATGAGCACATTAATAAAGATCCCCACAAATGAACCCAACTCAGCTGAGAAGAGGAGGAATGAGTTACCACTCAAGGGAGTTGCTTAGGCTCTTGTATATAGAAATTTCTGGAGCGATTTTTTTTCTTTTACTTGAGAGAAGCTTTAGGAGAAGAAAGACTGCATTTCGGAGCCATGAGGGCACATTTAGAGAAAACAAGTGGACTCCCTGCAAGGGCAGCATTTTGTAAGATTATAGTAGAGAATGTAAACTTGCTTTCTGAAGGAGGGAGGGCACTCAACAGTACTTGGAAAGGCAGAAGAAGATGAGGAAACCCTATACCATATACCTGAGGTACTGAAACTTAACACCAAGTCAAGGAGTAGTTAACCTTCTCATCTGAAAAGATGGAAGAAGACTGGGGAGTGTGGGCAAAGGCTCTTTCTCCTTGAGGAAAGTCGACACGCCTGATGAAATCAGTGTTTTCCCTTTGCTTGCTTGTAGAAATCAGCCTTACTTTCCAATACTAAAATCTCAATTTCATCCTTCCTTCCTTCCTTCCTTCCTTCCTTCCTTCCTTCCTTCCTTCCTTCCTTCCTTCCTTCCTTCCTTCCTTTCTTTCTTTCTTTCTTTCTTTCTTTCTTTCTTTCTTTCTTTCTTTCTTTCTTTCTTTCTTTCTTTCTTTCTTTCTTTCTTTCTTTCTCTCCCTAGCTAAATCTTGCTGAGGACAGAGGTCAATTCTCACAAGGTGGAATTTGGTGTTAGATCTGAAGTCTTGGTAGTTGTGGGTTCCCTTCCTACCCTTTGATCTCCCTGTGAGGACTGTCACATATCAACAAACAGATTAAGCCTGCGGTCCACTGTCAGTTCCCAGGCGCACATCTACTTGCACTGACATGCTAGGGAACACTTCCCTGGTAGCCAGCCATCCAATTCCCATACCTGAACCCTGCCATCTGATCCTCTTCCCTAGATGGGTGTTTCACTTGTACTGACAAGGGAAATGTGATTCTAGTCTTTTTGAGTAAACAGTTCTGCACAATGGAGCTGGGGCCAGATTAAACAACAAAAGCCTGGGATTATGTTGTTTGTTAGGCACCTGCCTCCCCCCGGGTGAGCTCACTGCTCGTGATGACACCCTTACAGTCTAATCTCTGGAATACAGGGTGGTGCAGCCTGTGGGTTCTGTTGCAACCGGGAATTCACCTCCTTTGCATGCTAGTCACAATCATAGGGAGCCCTTTCAAAATTAATTATTAATTAGCATTAATACACACATTAATAGAATGTGTAGATAAGCCAGTTGTTAAACTGCATTTCTGTGGATGTATGATTTTCATTCTTAATTAGACCTGATTGCTAGAGAAGCAGGGATCACATCAACGTATAGTCTTGTTGTTGTTAGAGCGAATGGCAAGGTAGATCTGATTTTCAACTTTATAGTTAGTTTTAAAATTTGAACTATGGATGTGAATTACTTTTCTGTTTGATTCTTCTGGTGCAGGTTATTGTTATGCTAATTCAGGCATATGTCTTCCCAGACCTTATAAGTATATGAATCTTGTGTTCTTTTGAACAAATTGGATAGTTAATCCTTTAATCAGTTGTTGAGAGATTGCTAAAAGCTCAGGCAGACAGGACCTCTAAGCTCAGCAGTTTGAAGGTCATCATTGTTATTCATTTAGTGTTTCTCCTTTGTTTTCCTCCCTTCCATTAAGAAGGGAAGTAAGCCTAATCCTTCAGCAAGGATAAACACTTTATGGGAAGCAAAAAGGCGGGAACTTGGGATGAGAAAGTCGTTAGGATGTTCGTGATAGATGCTACTTGGGAGAGCAGTTCCCCCAGTCAGCCTCCTCCTGTCCTTGCCCGCTGTGTCCTCTCTGATAGGTAGGCACTGATTCTTGGCAAGTTAGCTGGGTTGTCAGTTAGCTTTTTCTAATTTTCAAAGTATTTTTGTGGAGTTTGCGAGTAAACTTTTGCCAGTATGTCCCTGAAAATCTTAGTTAAGACTCTATCAGTTGCCCAGGAATAAATCTGGTAGAATTCATACATGCAATACTGTCCATCCGCATCTGTTTCTGACTACCACAGCAGGGAGAAGTTGAAGTTCATATGAACTGTTAACACTACTGGTAGAAGTCGATCAGGTATTCTTTGTGTAGGGACCCAGGCTTGGACTCCACTCTATTTGGCTTGATGATGCAACTGTGGCTAGGCCTCACCTGGATACCTGTCTATCAGGTGTGTTCTGAATTAATTGATGCTGTCATGAGCCATGCTCACCCTTCCACAAGTCTAGCTGACCGAATGCCTACCATTTTCTTGTTCCTCTTCCTCCAAAGCCTCATTCCATGTAGTTGAGGGGGACCTTTGGAGAACTGTTTGTCCATCCTGAGAGCCATACAGGAACAGTACCAACCAGGTGTGGTTTCTAGTGTCTACCTGAACAAAGAAAAACAATGTACAGAACTGCAGACGAGAATTGAAAGCCTCATTGTGGAAAGAGAATTTATTTATTTTTTTTTTAAGAAATCATCTTTTATGGAGTAAGTGTTATGAAGTATACATGTGGCGAGGGGTACCATGGTAGACCCATGCCATGGTATACACCTAAGGAATCAATCACAATACCCAACAAATCCAGACCCCAGGTCTGAATCTGAAATGACTAGAGAAACCATAGAAAAATGATGTTTAACTCTTTCTTCTTTTTAAAACTTGCAATCTCAGATTCATGTGAAGTCTAGAGTCCCTCACCTGGCCTGCTCTCACACTGGACTTCATGTCAAGTAGATTGAGGTACTCATCCAGTTGTTTGTTAGGCTTCTTCATTAAATAAGATTTCTCAGGAAAAAAGTCCCTGTACTGAGTAAGTAAGTGGATTTCTTCAGAAATATGCAACTAAAGTATGGTGATTATCATGGCTTTAACTTGGGAGGGCCCCTGCTTTACCGTTGTGCAATGGCGTTGCTTACTAGCTGCAGACTCCCATAAGTTGAGCAAAGTTGTACTACTATAAGGATAAGCCAGAGTGGGAATCTTGTGCAGCTTCGCTGGCTAGATGTATGGTATCAGAGCTGGCAAATAATGAGTCAGGCCAATGGGAGGAGATTTTAGGGGTGACTGGAAAGAGACTTTCTTCTGTTCATTCTGATAGGTTGTTGCCAGCCTGAAGTCACAGTAATAAACTCATTAAGAGCATTTGTCTAAGAATAATGCGAAAGCAGGATATACAAGGAATAGAGACAGTTACAACTCTGAGGGCATAATTCAGCCTCTGGGTACAGCCATTTCTGATGCCAACTGTACCTACAATGTTTAGTTACATGAACAAGTATTATGGGCGAGTTGGTTGTCACTCTGGAAAAATCATTTGTCCCAAAATTGAAAACAGAAAAGGTTTATGTTGCTGTTCTGTTTTTGCCAGAAGCCCATGTAAAGAAAGGGGTTTCTTTAATCATTCTCTTACACATTGTTGGACCATCACAATAGTTGTCTTTCTTCCCTCCCTACTTCTCCCTTTTCTTCCAGTGTAAAGCATATCTGTTCTTTATCATATGGGAGACTGAAGAGTAAGGACAAAACTTTTGAGTGTTCATGTGCATGTACATGTGTGTGTATTCATGTGTATGTGTGTGTCTGTGTGTACACTCGTGTGTGTGCTTGCGTATAAGGTATAGGCTCAAATTGATTCCAGAAGCGTAAAGCAAACTTCAAGATTTAAGCAAGAAATTCTTTTAATTCCTTTTTCTGTACTGGGGATCAAATCCAGGGCTTTGTGCATGCTGGGTAAGTGTTTTCCCACTGTGCTACATCCCAAGCCCTTATGGGAGAAATCCTTTGAAAGCCTTATATATCAAGTGAGGGGTTACCCACTATTCTGTGGTATAGTAGGGCCTTGGCTTTCAAAAGTTAGCAAGCTGACAAATCTTCTGAGAGTCTTGTCAAAATGTAGATTCTATTTCAGAGGTCTTGAGTGGGGTCAGACAGACTCATTTCTTATTAGACCCTTGACAATTTGAGTAGCAAATAAGAAAGAGGGGTATGTGTCATTATATCTATCCACGATGTCAGCTCAGAGCACGTAGAAACAGTCTACTAAATCCCTGACTCGTTAGATAATGAAGATATATTTTTTTCACGAGCAAATCTCAAACTGTATCTTTATTCCAACAGAGATTAATTTAATAAGCAAGAACTTAGGGCACACAGTGCTGTGCCTTTCTTGGTCAATCAATCAAGGAGTACTTATGAGCTTAGTTCTTGGCTAAATGTTATGACATGTGAAAGGAAGGGGGGACCAGTGCTGGAGAACTAACTTGAAACTTGGAGCAAGATGAGAGCCAGTCCTTTAGGAGAGCTACCAGGATGCTTCTTCCTGCTCCCCTTCCCCCTTAACTTTTTTGAGCCGACACTGGAATTTGACAAGAGAAGCCAGTTGTACCTTTCTTCTATCCTACCCAGACTGATTCACCAATCAGGGAGTAGAGCTGAGCCAGGTGATAACTCTTGAGTAGGACAGCTGGATCCCTTCAGAGCCAAGTTTTTGTTGCTGAATTTCCTCTTCTCTCTCCTTCCCCTCCTCTCCCCTCCCCTTCTTTCCCCTTCCTTCTCCTCTTTCCCAGTCCCCTCTCTTTTCCTTTTATGTTCCTCCCTCCCTTCTTCCCTCTCTCCCTCCCTCCTTCCACCCTTTCTCTTTCTTTTTTTGAGACAAGATCTCTCTGTGTAGTCCTGGCTGCCCTAGCTCTGTAGACCATGCTAGTCTCAAATTTAGAGATCCCCTGTCTCTGCCTCTGGAGTGCTGGGATTAAATATTTGCTGGATTTCTTCAGGAGGATGTTAAAAGGATATGAAATCTATTGTTCTATTTGGGGTGACTATTGCTGTGATGAAACACCTAAAGCAAGTTGGGAAGAAGTAATGTATTTGGCTTACAGGTACATGCAATTTTCCATTATTGGAGAAGTCAGGACAGGAACTCAGGCAGAGCAGGGAACTGGGGGCAGGGGCTGATGCAGAGGCCATGGAGGAGCACTGCTTACTGGCTTGCTCATCATGACTTGCTCAGTCAATATTTTATGGAACCCGAGATCACCAGTCCAGGGATGGCTCCATGCAAAATGGGCTGGGCCCTTCCCAATCAATAGCTAATTAAGGAGGTGCTCTACAGGCTTGCCTAGAAAAGTTGTTCTCAATTGGGGTTCTCACCTCTCAAATGACTCAGTGGTTCTCAACTTAAGAACCAAAGGGGTTCTTGACCCCTTTGGCAAACCTCTTATTTCCAGAAATATTTACATGATGATTCACAACAGTAGTAAAACTACAGTTATGAAATAACAACAAAAGTAATTTTATGGTTGGGGGTCACCACAACATGAAAAATTTTATTAAAGGGTCACAGCATGAGAAAGGTTGAGAACCACTGCTCTAGCCTGTGTCAAGGAAACATAAAATCAACTAGCACATCTGCTTATTCTTAAATTTTATATCTGGGCCATAGGACTGGGCTTTGACTCTTTAGACTAATCATATTACTCTGTAAAGAGAGATATCACAACCATAGTGATGTTTGACTTGCCCCAAAGACACTGGAAATGAATTGTGAGGCTCAGTCTTCTTAGCGGGGAGCTCTTTTGACTGCACGGGAGAGACAAAGGCAGTGAGACAGAGTGGCTGAGACCTGAGGCTCTCTTCCACAGTGAGCTTGCACTTGCCTCCTTCCACATCATTTGCTACCGGGCTTGGAGCGCTTTAAATTTTCTTTATGCCTAGTTTCCTCATTCATACACGAGGAGTGGTGGTGTTATCTATCACAATGTCCCGTTGTGGTGGTTTAAATGAGTGTGCAGTAGGAAAACCTGTTAGACCATTGTTCCACAGTAAGCACACAGGAAACAGGGATGGCCTAGTTTGCTTGAACTGCTATGACAAAGTACTAGAGTGCATTGCCTATAAAGACAGAAGTCCATTGATCAAGGTGCTGTAAGAGTCCCCATCTGGTAAGAGTTCATTTCCAGCTATACAGATGATGTCATTCCCCCAGGTCCTCTCCTGGTAGAAGTGGCGGTGTTGGTCTCTGTCTTTCTTAAGGGAGTTAATCCTATTCATGAGGGCTCCATTCTCCGGGCCCCCTTAGGTTCTTTTTTTTTTTTTTAAGCATGGGTTTTTAAATATAATTTTTTGTTTCTTTTTTTAAATAATTTTTACTTTTTGTATATTAATCATAGGTTATTTACTTTGTATCCCAGTCATAGCCCCCTTCCTCATTCCCTCCCAATTCCTCCCTCCCTTATCTCCTCCTTCCCCTTTCCAAGTCCACTGATAGGGAAGCACCTCCTCCCCTTCCATCTGACCCTAGCTTATCAGGTATCTTCAGGACTGGCAGCAAATGTCCTCCTCTGTGGCCTGGCAAGGTTGTTCCTCCCTTGGGGACAGGGAGGGGAGATCAAAGAGTTCATGTCAGAAATAGTCCTTGGATACTGAGCTACCATGAGCTACATCCAAGCAAGGGTTCTAGGTTTTATCCATACATAGTCCTCGGTTGGAGAAACAGTCTCATAGAAGATTCCTGTGCCCTGATATATTTGGTCCTTGTGGAGCTCTTGTCCTCTCCAGGTCATATTAACTGCCCCTTCTTTCATATGATTTCCTGCACTCCGCTGAAAGTTTGGTTATGAGTCTCAGCATCTGCTTTGATATACTGCTAGGTACAGTCTTCCAGAGGCCCTCTGCAGTAGGCTCCTGTTCTGTTACTTGTTTTCTCCTACATCCAATGTCCATCCCATTTGTCTTTCTAAGTGAGGATTGATCATCTTACACTGGGTCCTCTTTCTTGTTTATCTTCTTTAGGTGTATAGATTTTAGTATGTTTATCCTATCTTATAGGTCTAGTACCCACTTATAAGTGAATATGTACTGTGTGTGTCTTTCTGCTCCTGGGATACCTCATTCAGGATGATCTTTTCTAGATCCCACCATTTGCCTGCAAAATTCATGATTTCCTTGTTTTTAATTGCTGAGTAGTATTCCATTGTGTAAAAGTACCACAATTTCTGTATCCATTCCTCTGTTGATGAACATTCTTAAAATTTATTCACTTTGTATCCCCCATCTATAGCTCTACCCTTGTCCCCTCCGAATCCTGCCCTTCTTCCCTTCCTCACCTCCTCCTATGCTCTTTCCCCAGTCCACTGATAGTGGAGGACCTCCTCCTCTTCCATCTGACCATAGGCTATCATGTCTCATCAGGACTGTCTTTCATAATCTTCATCTTGTTATGCCCAGTTCATGAGACCCCCAAAGACTACCAAAAATCAACTCCACTGCAAATACATGAGGGTTTATTATATACTTGCTCGAACCACAGGTTCCAAAAACTTCCTGTGGAAGCAGGAAAGGAATGCAGCCCCGTCGTCTAGGGGAAAAAGGTTTTTAAAGGGGAAAAAAACACAATCAGGGAGTTACATCCTTTGGTGTTACTTGATTGGGTAAGGGAAACTGACTTTTGAAGTAGTTGGTTTACTTTAGGCAACAAGATCATAAGCAGTTCTGGCTTGGCCATCTGAGCTGGTTTCCTAGCAACTCTATCTCTAGTGGGCAGGAAAAGAATGCAGTAAAGTTAGTTCCTTTCCCTAGGTGGTTGAACATGTCTATACCTGGCTAGCCTTCATTCAGGCTTGTGCTTTAAACTTTAAACCAATACCCAAAATTATTTGGTCTCTCACTCTGAGGGCTGGTAAGGCTGCTCCCCCTCAGGGAGAGGTGATCAAAGAGCCAGGCACTGAGTTCATGTCAGAGACAGCCTCTGTTCCCCTTACTAGGGACCCATTTGGAGACTGAGCTGCCATGTTCTATATCTGTGCAGGGGATCTAGGTTATCTCCATGAATGGAGCTTAGTTGGAGTATCAGACTCAGAAAAGACTCCAGGCCCAGATTTTTTGGTTCTGTTGTTCTCCTGGTGGAGCTTCAGACCCTTCCAGGTTTTTCTATCTCCCCCTTCTTTCATGAGGGCTCCATTCTTATGACAAAGGTCCTACTTTTAAATCCCATCAAATTGAATCTATAAGCCCCCACCCCAATTTATAACCCAGCAATGTCTATTATCCTTATTATCATAGAACTTTTCATGATGCAATTTCAAGGCTGCTGATAAGGAATCCTCTGCTGGCTTTTGGGTAAAACCCTCAACCTCCTTTACCTATCTGCCATCACCCCACACTCTATCACATAAGTTAATCATGACCCTTCCCTAAACACAATTTTCCCTAGCCCTTCAAAGCAAAACAGATTATATTTGACAGTGTGGCTTAAAACGTCAATATCCCTGAAAGAGTAATCATGGCAATTTACTACCACATTACAGCATAAATGTCAACATCATATTCTTCACCAGAACAGGTTGCAAGGAAAAAAGGTCAGAAGTCTTTTGGGATTTTGGGTGGTAAGGGGAAGTTTCTTAAGTACTGCTTAAATTCTAGACATCTTGCTAACTGTTTTGGCATTGAATTGTTGATAACCCTGCAAGGTAAATGTGATTATGTTTTACATGTTCATGGTAAAGAAAGCCAGGGTTTATAGAGTTTTAGAGAATGAACAAGTGTCTCAGAACTAGGTACTACTAGTAAGTAGTAAGTTAAAACCTATTAGCAGAGGTTTTAACTTAGAAACCGGACTCACAAAGATTCACTCATAAATACCTTACAGCCTAGCTCAACTGAAATATTTTTTAGATAGTGGTTAACAAAATTTATCATGAGATGAAGAAGATTCCCAGAGTCCCCAAGTCCTTCATCCATAGGTCCCGACTAGCTTTGTTCCCTGAAAGCTTAGTCTCATTACCTCTCAGTTTTTTTTTTTTTCTCAGTAGAGCCTCAGACCCTTATCCACACCGTATTTCTCTGTTCACCAGGGAGTTCTTGGCTCACAGTCCAGGTCTGAGCTCTGATAAGCACATGGAATATCATAATTTGGTCAAGTGGCCTGTGACACAAAGCCAGGCTCTCGTGAGTAAGACCATCTCATAGTGCAGAATCTCATGAGGAGTTGTTCTCTTTTGGAACTTTCAAGAGCTGAAGTTGCACACAGGCTCACAAACTAGAACTCTCCTGTGGTATGGGAGAGCTGACAGTCACCTCATCCCAACTGTGGTTCACTCTAAAGATGAAGTCTGGACATACATCCAGAGATCTCAGCATGTATAAAGCCAAACAAGTCTCCCTCTCTCTCTCCCTGCCTCCCTCCCTTCCTTCCCCTCTCTCTCTTTCTGTCTCCTTCTCTGTCTCTGTCTCTCTTTCTCTTTCTCTCTCTCTTTCATTCTTTCGTCTTGCAACAGGATCTAATGTAGTCCAGGCTAAACCCAAACACCCTTTGAAGCTTAGGATGACCTTGAACTTTGAATCCTCCTGCCTCTTGAGTGAAGTACAACATTGAACACCACTCTATCAAGTTTATATGCAGTTACTGGGGATCAAACCCAGGGCTTTGTTTTTGCTAGACAAGTGTTTTGCCATCTGTGCCTCATCCGCAGCCTGAAAAGCAGTGCTTTAAGAAACACTGTCTGGAAAATTCGATCACAATACAAACATCAAATATTTATTTGAGCCTCTGTTTCCTCTACTACCATTCCAGATGCCACTCAGTCAAGGGATCAGATTTTTGCCCATATAAAAAAGTACTATAGGAACATAGTGTATATCAGATATATCACAGTGGGTAAACAGTTAAACCTTGCAACTTAACTCTTATGAAAATTTTTTCCTTAGCACTTTGAAAGCATTACAGATTAGAAATAGTGATTTATGGCATTTTACAATTTTGTACAAATTCATACAACTAGTAAATGACTTTGTAATCAGACAAAACTTCATATTCACTCTTAACCCCGACAGTAGTTGCAATGGTTTGCAGATGGTTTCATGGTGTCAGCCAAGGGTTCATGATTGGGAATTTTGGTCCTTAATGGGTGATACTGAGAAATGGTGAGACTCTTAAGAAGTGGGGCCCAGTAGAAGATCCTCAGATCATAGAGGGAACTGCCTGCAGAGGAGAACAAGTTGGCTCTCTTAGGATTATGAATCTGCTGAGAGTGGGTTGTGATAAGCTTAAGCTTGACCCCAAATCGCTTTCTGACTTTGTGTTTGGTGATGTGACCTCTTCCATGTAGGCTTCCATCATTTGGCCATATGCCACCATGAGCTCCTCACCAGAGCCAAGCTGATGCTGGCATCAGACTCTTTAACTCCCAGAATGGAGAGTCAAAGAACCCTCTCTTCTTTACAAAGTTAACCTGCCTCAGATATTTCACTGAAGTGTTGGAAAACAGGCCAATAACGAAGTACTTATTTGTGCAACTTCTGCATGCTTCTTGACGTTGCTCAGTTTTTGATTTGTCTATAAAATGAGCTGATTAAATAAAGCTGTAAGGATCATAATCTGAGCATGGTGTCTATCATATTATATATGCCCAACTTGTGGTACCTACACTGTGACCCCACTTTAATGTTTTACCATTGTTAACTGTTCTCATGACCACTTTCCCATCTACTGGTAGCAGTAAGCAGTAAGCTGTCCATGTTTAGTCAATGCTTAGCACAATACTTGATAATTGGGGAGTTTAATCAGTTGAAATATTTAATGAGATACCGATCGAGTGAGCAAACGGTGATAATATCATGACACTGTGGAGTTCATTGGTCAATGAACTTCAAAATTGAAATACTGGGGAGGCTTGGCCGATCATTTCAACAATGACTGCTCAGAATGGACAGGGAGGAGCTACCTTAAAGAGGAACATTGGGTAGGAATGTTAAAACGATTCTATGTGTAGCTATATGACTCTTCATTGATTCTTTGTTTGTACATGTGTATGCGTCAGTTTGTGTGTGGACATCAGAGGGCAACAACATGAGTGTTGTTCCTCGGGAGCTCTCCACATTGTTATTTGAGGCAGGGATTCTCACTGGCCAGGATCTCTTTGGTTAAGCAGAGCTGGTTGGCCAGTGAGTCCGAGGAGTCTACCTATCTCTCCCTTTCAAGTACTGCTTATCATACCATCATAAGAAGGTACCTTTCCTTCTGTCTTTCTTTTTTTCTGCCATCCTTATTGTTTTCATTTAAAAAAAATAGTTTTGGAGTACTGATGGATTTTACAGAGCTCAGGGCTTCATATGTGATAAGCAAGTGCTTCGTCAGCTTGCACAATATCCTTGCATAATATTGAGCCCTAATATCTTTTCTTTCTTTTTGCTATCTATCTATCTATCTATCTATCTATCTATCTATCTATCTATCTATCTATCTATCTATCTATCTATCTATCTATCTATCCATCCATCCATCCATCCATCCATCCATCCATCCATCCATCCATCTATCTATCTATCTATCTATCTATCTATCTATCTATCTATCTATCTATCTATCTATCTATCTATCTATTCACTTTACAGCCTGATCCTAGCCTCTTCCCTCCTCTACCCCCATGCCCCTCCCTACTCCCCCCTCTCCTTCTCAGAGAAGGGGAGGCCCCGAAGGGGTACCAACCCACCCTGGCACCTCAACTTGCAGCAGGGCAGGACTAAGTGCATCCTTTCTCACTGAGACCAGACAAGGCAGCCCAGCTAGGGCTTAACATGGATTGTAGAAAGCAAACTTAAGTCCTCATACTTGTATGGCAAGCAATTTACTGGCTGTCTTTCCACCCCTGTAGGTAACTTGTGCATGTGTGTGGAAGCCAGAGGGCGACATTGGGTGTCTTCCTAAACTGCTTTCCATTATGCTTTCCAGACAAGGCCCTCACTGAACTCAGAGATCACTGGTTCAGCTAGACTAGCTGTCCTGTGAACTCCAAGGATCTGCCTGTCTTTGCCTTTCCAGTGCAGGGATTACAGGTGTGTGCTGCTGTTACTCTCTTTTTATGTGAGTTATGAAACTCCAAACTCTGGACCTCATACTTGGGCAGTAAGCACTTTATAGATAGAGCCATTCTCCTAGCTCTGTAGGTGACTTTTTGATTTTCAGGGAATCAGGAAGTTCCTTGGACCTTCCCAAATCTTTCCCAAGCTGTCTGAGTTTCTGACATCAGAAGATGATTCCTTTGGCTTAATTAGTGTTTAGGGTAGTTTAATTGCAATTTCAAAACAAACACAAAAATAACAAAGGGAGGAAAAAAATAAGATGTGCATTTCTTGCTTGTTTCCAACACTGAGAGAGAACCTATGAGGTAGGGTGCCTGTGATTTGGGTCAAGGGAGGTTTGCCAGATCATCTTCCAGGATGCATAAGTGGAAAGACACATTCAAAAGAGCTTAATAGAAAGTTTTTATGGGCTAGATTTTAACAGTAGTGTTCATCACTTCTCTCTGTATTCCATAGCCAGAATTCAGGTATAGCAGACCCACAAGGAATTCCAGGACATGTAGTACCTAGCCAGGATACTACTCTATTTCTTTGATATGGTGTCTTGGAGTTTTCTATGACCTAGATTGGCTTCAAGCTCATAGCACTATTCCTGTCTCATTCCTCAAAGTGCTGGGATTACAGGCTTTTCACCACCACACCCAAGCTTATAGACTCCCATTTTCCTCATGACAACTGTGCAATAAATGAAGAGGAACTGAATTATATTGTGATTCATGAGCTATCTTTGCTGCGCTTTCAAAGGAGACAGTGCCTTGAAAGAAAAGGGAGATTCAGTGTAAACTATGATGTTCTTGACAGAAGAAGGAGATCCTTAATCAGAACATGTGTTTTGATGGTGTGTGGGGTGGTGGTGGGGGTGTTAGTCTATCTATGCCTTTGAGGATAACTTGCAGGAGTTACTTCTCCTATTCCATTGTTTGGTTTCTGGGGACTGAACTCAAGTCTTCAGGCTTGGTGAGAAGCACCTTTATCCACTGACTCATCTTCCTGGCATCATCATGGAGTTTTCATACATACTTGGCTCTTATGGATCCTCCTGCCTACTTCTGCTCATCTCCTCCCTATCCCCATCAGCTCCCACTCAACTTTGTGTTCCATCTATTCTATCATACTTGTGTTCTCTTCAGAGCCCTTTTTCTGCTCTCTTACCAGTTTCCTGACCTATACCCCCATACCCATCTACATACATATATGAAATTCTAAACCTAAGATCCATCTATGAAAGAGATATTCAAGTTTCATCTTAGAAAAGATTGAAGTAAAAGGTTAAGAGCCTCCAGAGCTGAGTGGGACAGTGTATGGGAATGGTCCTTGATGGCCTTGTCTCTTATGGACTCTTGATTGTAAGAAGTGAGGCTTTCGGAAAGAGGACAGAGGAAATGGAAAACAGAGACAAAAAGTCACTACAGTGTCGCTTTGCTAAGCATAGGAGATGACTGTCCTCCAGAGGAGCAAAATGACCTTTGTGGGCAGCTCTGCTACAAAGCATTGCCAAGCCATCTGAGGGTGGCAAGGGCTACGGACGGAGTAAGGACATATTTCCCCCTTACTGTTCTTACTCCTCCAAGAAGAAGAAAGGAAGGCTCATTATGTCTCTAGGTGGATTTTATAGTTCTGGATTTGAGCCTAAAAGTTGCATGTGGTTTTCAAATAGTCATTTTATCACACCCCATGATTACTTCCATTATGTGTGGCTAACATTGAGTCTTTTCAGATTTAGTAGGGATATAAAAGGTTTAAATCAGCCCAATATCAGATGTGTCTGGGATTCCGTTTCTTGCCTGCACAGTGTAAATAAGCACTGATGAAAAATATTTTAGTTCCAAATTCTGCCACCCCAAATCCTACAAATATGCACATTAAAGCCCCATAATTCCCCCAAAGCCCTTTTACTTGTAAATAACACTATCTTGTTTTCCATCTCAGATTTCTTCTCCTGCAATTACACAATATTTGGTTTCCCCCTTTTAGGCAATTTAAATTAAAACTTATTTCATTTCATAATTACAAACATTCATTCTGAGTAAAGACTAATCTAACGGGAATTCGGTTCCAGTGATCTTGTGATAGTGTAGCCATCCATCTCCTGGCTAATGTCTTAGCTCTAGCCCAGCAAAACATTCGCATTTGGAAAGTTTTATCCTTTTGCTTAAAATAATAATACTTTATTAAAGAGCACTGAGTGATTTGATTTTTTTTCTAATAATGACTTAAATCAAAGACTTCAAGATATAAAGAATTTAAAGGGTGAGCCATTCCGCCCTCTTATTTGGGGGGTTATTTTATAACTCCCATGAGTTCTAGAGTGGAATGTTGCTTGGAAAATGTTCGTTATTAAGTTAGTTTTCAACTGTTTCCTGGAAAAGGAGAAAGAAAATATTCTTTGTCTGGGTATCTTTATAGGTGATAATTTTGAAATATTAGATAAAGTATGTGTTATTGCTACTCTTGAGTATGGGTAGAGTGAACATGAGCATAACTGACTGATCATTCAAGGATAGAAAGTTAACACCCAGAGACACACAACATTTATTAACTAAAAAAAATAAAAAAAATACATTGGAAAAAATGCCAAAAGGAATGTTTGTAGGTTAAGCACACCACAGCATAAAAACCACTCACAAACAAAAATGTTTTAAAACAGTGGTTTATTCTAATGGCTCCAAACTCTGGGGCTAGTGACCTTGGCTGGGTGGTTTCTGCTTGCAAAGGTCTCTCATGTGACAATAGTTACCTTAGCAGCTAAAACTGGAGACAGCTCAAGGATTTCTGGTTCATACTTCCCCACTGAAGACTGAGCTACCTAAGGGCTGATGGCCACTATCTTCAGTGCTAAGCTGGCTTTGTCTTCTGCATGGCACAGGGGTTTCCTGAGATGACAAAGCCCTGACAACAGCCACTCTGTTCTCACGGTGGCATGATTTCACTCAAGGAGAGAGCTCCAAGAGAACCATTCTACCCTTGCAAGGGCTTCTAACCTGGCTTTGAAAGACCTCAAAGTTCAAAGCAGAAGCTTTATTGTACTGGTTGTAAGTGCATCAAGGGGACAGATACCTATAGTCCTGAATAGAGAATATGCAGTTCATTCATATGTAGAGGGCCAGCTACAGGTCAAGTGCTTACTTAGTTCCTCTGGATAGAAAAATGCCATGAGGGTTTGTGTTACAAAGGAAGAGAGAAGAGAAGCATTCTTGGTTGGGAGCAGCTCACACTGTTAGAGTGACTGCTGTGCTTGAATGGGATCCTCCACCACCCTGACAACACTTAGAGTTAGACTCAAGCTGGGGCAGAAGGAGATGGGTATTACATGCTCATTGTGCCAAATTTGGGGCTACTCTAAGCATTTGCTGTCTTTGTTGGAAAGACATTAACTGTCGTGGTCAACTCTTTGATGATGTCATAACTCATGAGGATAAATTACTTAATTTCCTTCACTCTCTTAGTCTTATCACAAATAACATAATTGAGGGTCTTTGTTCATGGGAAAAAATGCTCTTGCCTCATTGTGCTTTTACAGTGCCCTATGTATTAGTCTTATGAATTTATTAATCAGTGCATATTTTCAAAAATATAGAAGCTTAGCATTCTAATTCTTTATATACGGTTTATATTACAAATATATTTAAAAGCTATGGATTTAACAAATTATGTTTTCCAAAACATGTAAATAAGAGTTGCTAGTGAAAGCTAAGATTCCTAAATATTTAATTAAAACTGCAAGCTTAACTTATCACATTCTTGTAAATGTTTAACACACTCTACAAAGCAGAGAACACGCATGTCAGTACACATAAAGTAACTCAAGACTCTGACATCAAAGTCTGGTACATAAGTGGTAATGTCTCTTTTGTTTATTTCCTATCTCCATTCTCATTCTACCTGCTTTGCACCTGGGAGATTAATTGTTGTACTTATCCATCTAGAGTGACCTTACCAACTCACTGAGGTTGTGGTTGTGGGCTAGCATCCTTTGCCTTTCCTATTCAATTCAGAGCTCCTCATTTCTGTTGCCATGGTCTCTGGATGTGTGTTCCCACTATCTATGTGTCAGAATTGAGTGGACAATGGGATAACATTACTACCCTCATGTACAATTATTATACACTGATGTCAAATAAATCAAAATTGATGGAGGTGAGGTCTTTATAGCATGACTATGTCATGACATGAGAATCTCCATGGATGAGTTTAGGCCTGTTAAATGGGTCTGAAGGGGTAGGCTTTTTCTCTTCACATCCACATGGCAATACCTGTGAGGAGTGGTATATCACCAGGCATTGACTTATCTTGGATTTCTCATCCTTCAGAATAGTGAGGAATAAGTTCCTGTTGGTTATAAATTACCTACCATGTGTCATTCTGCTGCAGGTGGACCAAAGCGCCTATCCCTACTTTACTTTTCTTCATAGTATTTTCAGCTGATGGTACTCACACTTTACTCATTTATTTCATGTTTCTACATCTATGTGAAAATAAAACCCCTTTTCAGACAGATGTGCTTTGTTCACTGCTGTATTCTCTGTTTCTAGAGGAGAAACTGGTACACAGGAGTTCTTTACCACAAATTGTAGAATGAACGGTTGCTAAATTATGGACTGGGATATTCATCAGTGCATTAGACTCAGGTGTCTTTTTGGGGGTGGGGCTGGGTAGTAGAAATTGTGAGTTAGTTACCCCTTCATGCTGGCTGGGATCTAAGCTAGGAATTGTCCAGAACCTGGAGAATTGTTTGAATAATTGGTTTTGATGAAGGCAATAGTTTTTATTCTTCTTGACCAAGCATTCCTTCTGAATCATTCTGATTTATATCCTGTCTTTATGGGACCTGGCACAAATCTATGTTAAAGCTGCTTGCTATGAACTGGGGCATCCGATTTGCCAGTCACAACTAAGGCTTTGAATCCATTTGTTACCCTGAAATAGCAAGTTTCTTCCTCATTGGCCACCAATATGTGCACGGCAATATAAGACTTAAACCACAGGGCTGAACGGATTAGACAGTTAGAACACAGAAGGTGAGCAGGTCAGTGGCCCACACACATTAGGCTGAATATATTCTTACAAACAGTGCTGCTGGTCTCACTAGAGACATTTTGTTTTCTATCCTAATGTACAGGAACAATTCTTTCTATGTTTAAGTGACAGGACATATTACCAGGCACTTTGAGATAGTTCCTCAACAGCTTGTCTGCTGTGTTTTCTGCTCTGGAGCAGAGAGCTTGCTTCTCCAAGGTGGGAAACAGATACAAGGCAATGAAAACATGAATGGCTGCCAGATTTATTAAAACCCAAAGTCCCCTGTGCATGTATCCTTTGGTCTATAGATTATCTGAGCTAAGTTCATGGGGGATTAGCATGTATTGATTACAGTGCATATGTCCTAACTTTTGTTTTCTTATTTGTTCCAATAAGTAATGTGAACTTGTTTTTAAAAGCTGTAGCTGAGAAAAGTGAAGACAGTATCTAAAAACTATGTTAGGTAGCAAGTGTCAGAACCAGGAACTCCTACTTGGGCTGTTTCCAAACCAAGGGGCCTTTTCCATACATCTTGTTTCAAGGAGCAGGCTGCAAGTCTGTTAAAGATGACAATTATTAGTACATTCTTCAAACATTTTCATGAATTTATCAGGACATTTATCCTTTCAGTCTCAATTAAATAACTGTATTCTTTATTCTCTCCTTAATTCTTATTGAGTAAATTTTCCAAATAAAAACTTATATTCAATCTGGCCAGACACCTGGTGGCAAATATAATGGATGTAAATGGCATTTATTTGTTGAATAAGATGTAAAGAATATTGTATGTATATGGTTCATTTGCTCATATATATTTATATTAATACTCCAAGAAGGCAGGGTAACAGAGGTAGAAGCAGAAGTATACACCAGGTATTATAAAGTTACTTTTACTGATGGTTACAATTTGTCCTTTAAAGCCCTTACAACTTTCAAAGTTTTGGGTTTCTTAAAGCAATATTGTAGACTAGAACTTCTTCATATGTGTTAATTTGTTAGTGTTATTTCTTTTTTGTTTGCTTATTAGCTCTATGATATGTGTTCTGTGAACTCTTGGTCATGTTTTTGGTGCATTTTTATGTAGTTTTCTTATTTATTTGTAGGAATTTTTTTAACACAATAGGAATATTGACCTTAACCATTATATGTGTTACAAATGTTTTTAACCTATTATGTCATCATCTTTCAACTTCTGTGACAAAATCTATTTCCCTAGAAAAATTTCTTTGTGACTATCATATCAAGAGAGAATATAATTTGTTTTAAATATTAATCCAATCTTCTGGAAAATAATACCCAATTTAGTAAATGAGAGGCTAACCCTAGAAGGCATAGTAATATAATTTTTCATTAAGCAAAAGCATAAGACTGTGTTACAGACAACAAAGCAGTTTTAATAGAAATTCCACCCAAATTAGGTTAAAATGAAAGGATTAGAGTAAAATATCAGAATACATACATATTTGAGATTTGATACAGAAGGGGAAACTAGAATATAGAGAAAAATTGTCCCTTTGTGCTTAAGAAAGTCACATTCCAGGAAAGGCCCCCTTTCTGCTGTCAAACCAACACACAGAACAATCTTTTTTAAATGTTTATTTCTCACAATGTACCTATAGATAATGTTCTTCGATCAAAGCCCTTCCCACTATATTTTCTTGTCTATCTTTTCTTTCCCACTGAATTCGTTCTTTTTCTAAAATTTCCCTCATATGTCTGTGTCTTTCTGTATTATTTGCGATCCGTTGCCTTCAGTTTGGGTTCCTGTGTGTGGGCATGGCTTGGTGGCTATGGCTCCACTTCCTGTGCAACAATTAACTGCCTATAGCTCCTTGGGGAGGAGTGGGACCTTTTGAGCTCCTCCCTCATTTATGATGCAGTATCGACGGGGCCAGTCTTGCGTAGGTAGCCACTGTTGCTGAGAGTGCTGGAGGACGGAAAGACTGCGCTAGGACAATGTCTTATTTATCAGTGTAGAGATCTCCCTAACCCTTGCCTTTCACCGATCTCCATTGGCTCAGAAATAGTAAGTACTAAATAATTCAATTGACATTACCATTTAAAATCTATTTAGATGTGAATAGTGTATTTGAATGCCCAGGCTCAATTTCTTTTTCTTTAAAATGGGAGCAAAATGCCTACACTGTCATTGTCAGGATTAACATGGGCTAAGACGCATGAAAAGTCTACCCATTGCTATAAATCATAAGTTGTTTGCTATGACAGTCCATTCATAATGTGATTTTCAAATAATGAATCCATTAATCAACTCACTTACCTTCTTCTGAGGAAATGAGGCATGGGGAGAAGAGAAGGCACAGGTTCTGCTTTAACAGGCCTTAAAATCTCATGTTTATAATTAGAATTTGTGTAACACTGTAGGATTTGCACAGCATTCTTACCTTCTGTATTATCTGTCTGTCCATTCATTCAACCATGGAACTACCCCAGTGACAAATCAGACATAACCCTTGACTTCATAGTGAGAGATAAGCAAGGCACTGGCTAAAATATTTGTATGTTTTAGTTCTTATTGGGCAGAAAGGTAGCCTGGGATAGGACGGAGGAAGATGAGAGTGTAGATATCGGGAGACTTGTTGGAGAATATCTCCCAGAGGCAGCTAAGATCCCAAAGGCCAGTAGGAGTTGGCCACATGTAGAATTGGAAGGACTAACTTCCAGGGAGCAATCTGTGTACCAAAAATTTTAGAATAGGTACGTTTTCCTGCAGATCACAGGGACAAGGAGGTGGTTTTGTTTTATAATTAGTGTCAACTATAATGACTTTAATATCCACTCAAAGGATTGTTTAGTGTATTCCCTAAGCCTTTGGGAGACCACCAGGCTGCCCCTTAATAGTCATGTGACTTATCCTGCTTTTCCTTAGGAGTAATAGTTTACCGTCCTTTCACCTAGACAAATCTGGGGAAAATGCAATTAAAAACAAGCACAAGCTACTGTTGATATTCTGCATTTGTAATTGTATGTGTCTTTCTGCTTTCCCAGTTCTAGCTAAGGGAAGACATCACTTTTCAGGCATATTTTGTTGCCATGATGGCTGGAGGTGGTAGCTCCCCTACTGAGGCAACAGTGGACCAGCCACAGCCATTCAAGAAGGATTAGCATCTCTCTCCCTGGACACAGCTCATGAGCATAAAAAGAAGACAGTGGCCAGTGAGAGAAGGTACTCAGGACATCAAGGGATGGGGAGCCTAGATTCATATCTTCACAGTTATTCACAGGTCACAGATCATTAATTTGGCCTTTTGTCTTTTTTCCTCTGTTGCTGGGGAGAGAGGGTTTTTGTTAGAATTGTGTCTTGTATCCCTGGCCAGTCTCTAACTATGACAGGACTGAAGAAGCCCTTGAACGTCTAATCCTTCTGTCTCTACTGTCCAGGTGCTAGGATTACAGGTGTGCATCATCATGCGTCATGCACTAATGAGTTGGGGATGGAACCCAGGGCTTTGTGCATGCTAGGCGAGCATTCTACCAAGTGGGCTCCATTTCCAGCCTGAGAGATTAACTAATAAGTGGAATCTAAATGACCTTTGACACTGACATGTCCCTGCAAATTTTGGTTGAACTGATTGTAAGACTTCCATGCTAACAAAGCCCACATGTATCTACCAGTCCTGCTTGATATGGAGTGGCGACTCTTTGAACATTCTTTGGACTTCCCATGAGTTATCACTATTGCAATGAAAGATGACTCTTGGCATCAGCCACAGTCACATTCTGAAACAGTGAAGTCTTTTTAGATGCCTGGCTCTGGCCCCAGCCTATGGTGCTAGGCAGGATTCAAAGATGAATGAGGCCTTGCTGATCTTTCAGACATCATCCACCGACTGTACTTGAAGTTGCTCCATCTTTGGTTTTTTCCTAAACAAGACAAACAAAAAGAGACAACAGATGTTGGCTGAACCATTGTTAATTGTGTGACTTCTCTGTGCTGCGGTTTCCACAATTGAAGTGGAGACTGAGGGTGGCTGAAAGTGAGCACTTCAGAAGGGAGTGGCTGGTTGCTTCCTTAATTTTCCTTTATCTTCCCTCATCCCATTTCCTTCAAGTTCTATGTCTTGGTCTTTCCTAAATTAATTTACATTATTAAAATGTATAATATCTTCACATAAACTTAGCACAACATTATCTATTTTGGGGTTTTTCTTTTTCTCAACCTTGTCTGCAACCAGGAGGAGAAAGTTCTGTGTCGTCTTATCGGGTTTTAAGTGTACGATGACATTGCAGAGGTGTTGGAAGACTATGTAAAATGAATGTCTTTTGAAATCTTAGCACAGGGCTGGTGAGATAGCTCAGGGGAAAGGTAACTTCTTACACAAATTCAATCCTAGGATCCAAAGGTGGAAGGAGGAAATCCTCTCATAAAGGTTGTCCTGTGACCTCCTTAGCACACATGTATGTGTATCTACTCCCCCATGCAAGCACCAATAACAACCCAGATGTCCCTCAACCAAAGAATGGATAAAGAAACTGTGGTACATTTACACAATGGAATACTATTTAGCTATTAAAAACAAGGAAATCATGAAATTTTCAGGCAAATGGATAGATAGAACTAGAAAAGATCATCCCAAGTGAAGTAACACAGACCCAGAAAGACACACATGGTATATACTCACTTATAAGTGGCTATTAGCCATAAAGTACAGGATAACCATACTAAAATTCACAGACCCAAAGAAGCTTAAGTAACAAGGAAGGCCAAAAGGAAGATACTTGAATCTCATTCAGAAGAAGATATAAAATAGACAGTGGAAATGGTTGAAGAGAGGGAACAGGATAGAAGAGGGAGTGCTGAGGGAAATGAGAGTGGAGATCAGATGTGGAGAGTAAGGGAGCCGGGGGACAGGGTACTTGCAGAGAGAAGGGAATCTCTAAGGCAAGCTGGAGGCCTATGACAGGACAGGTTCTTGGAAGGATATAGGGGTGACTCTAGCTGAGACCCCCTAGTAGCAGGGGCACGGAGACTGAAAAGGCCACTATCTAACCAGACAGGGCTCCTAGTGGAGAAAGGGGAGCATGAACCCACCCACAAAAACTTTGACCCCAAACTTACCCTGCCTACAAGATGTACAGGGCTAAAGATAGAGCAAAGATTGAGGTAATGTACAATCAATGCTGGTCCAACTTGAGTCCCACACCATGGGAGAGAGCCAGTCGCTGAGACTTTCAACTATGCTCTGCTCTGCTCTGCTTGCAGATGGGAGCCTAGTATGGTTGTTCTCTGAGAGGGTCCACCCAGCAGTGGATTGAGCCAGATGATGAGATTCACAGCCAAACACTGGACGGAATGCAGGGAGATTTGTAAAGAGTCGGGGGAAGGGTAGAAGGACACCTAGGAGACAGGAGCTCTACCTGAAGCCAACAGAGCCAACTAACCTGGGCCCAAGGGGCCTTACAGAGACTGAAGCACCAACCAAGCACTATACATGGACTGAACCTGGGTCCCCTACACATATGAAATTGATGGGCAGCATGGTGTTCATGTGGGTTTCCTAGTAAGAGGATCAGGGACTGTCTCTGACAAGGACTCTCTTGCATGCTTTTTAATCCCTTCCTCCTGGCGGGACTGACTCACCAGGCTACGTGGGATAGTGTGTGCTCAGCCCTTATGTGACTGGATGTGCTGAAGAAAGTTGGGGGGGTCTCCCCTTTTCTGAGGGTAGGAGAGGGAGGATAGAGGGAAGAGGGAGGGTTGGACTAGGAGGAGAGGAAGGAGGGGGTTATGACTGGCATGTAAAGTGAATAAATAAAATTTTAAAACAAAATTATTGAAAAATAATCAATAGAGATATTTCTTAGCACAGTTCTAAGAATGCATAAGTACTCAATGACTTACTATTTTTAAAATATATTTCATAATAATATATTGCTATTTTTGACATATATCAAGAATATATATCTAATATATGATATAATATGAAATATAATATATTACATGATATAATGTATAATAAAGCATTTCAAATAATGCTTAGCAGAGAGAAATAACTCAGTAATTGTTATTAATGGTTTTTCATGTTGTAACACCTCTTTGCAATCCAACACTGATCATCCAACCAGCCCTGTGCCTTTAAAGGAGCATATTGACCCAGCCCCAAGATGCAGACATTCGATAAAGACAAACCTTTAACCCATGACCCTGATTTCGGCAGTCATTTGGCTTGCTTATTTTTACTGTCTCTCTTGCTCCCTTATAGTTTGCTATATTCCTTACCTTATGGTTCCTGGCTGCTCAGTTTGGTTTTCACATCCCCGAGTCTGTGTTCATCCCTAGCACACATGGCTCATGGCCCCCTGACTGTTCTGCATCAGTGTGACAACTCTGTTCACCTCTTACTCCGTTTCTGACTCCCACAGACTTCTGCCTTTTTCTGGCTTCACTGGGCTTCCAAAAGTGGCTTTGGACAAAATCTGGCTATGATCTGGATTTGGTCATGAGAAAGTCCTTATTTTGACAAGTTGCTTTTTTAAATCATTCTTTCAAAAAATTCATCTGCCACTAAATTCCTTCTTTATACCAACTTTAACTCCTTCAGTGAAAGACCTTTCTTTCTGCTAGTTTCCTTGACTAATGGGGGGATTATAAGATTAATTCACTTGGTCTCCACAGTGAGAAGGCTACTAGCTGCCACTTGCTCTTGTAGTATTAGCAGCCGCGTCCACTCTGACTCTGACTTTCTGGCACCTATTTTTATGAAGATTGCTTTCCAGTGCCTGGTCTAGTGATTAGGAAGGGCATTAGCCCAATGGATAGAGATCAGTGAGACACCTTTGGCAAAAGCAACCTGGGTCCCTGCCAGAACGTCTAGAGAGGAGAGACTACAGCTCTTGCCAAGGCCCTGAGTCCCAGTGCTGGCTTATGAACGAACACTGCTGGTTAAGGAGTTTAGGCAGTCCTAACTTTAATAAAAGTTTGATTGTGTAGTTAGTGTGCTACTTACACTGATCCCTCCAGTCTCCTTCTTCACTTCCCCTCCTTTCCCCCTCCCCCATACTTCTTCCTCTTTTCTTCTCTTATTTTCTCTTCAGGAATCATTATCTCAGTTGTAGCCCAGGCTATCTCTAAACTCCTCCTCTTCCTAAGTGCTGGGTTACAGGTGAGTTTGGATTATGTTCAGCGATACACTATTTCTTCTTTTAAAATCATTTATTTACATTATTGTATGTGCTGTAAGTATTTGCATGCTTGTCTGTCTGTACACCACAAGTGCGCCTGATGCCCACTGGTTTGAATTCTACCATCTCTTATATCCTAATACCAAGGGATATTTGGTGTATGTACTTTAAGTTCTTATCAAAAGAAGCTTAGTAAATAAGCAGCTTTCTGTGATGGAAGCCCCGCTTATGTAGGAGCTTCCCATTGACAATTAATACAATTAATACAACTGTGGTCATGTTGTGTGGATCTCTTGATATCTGAACAGTTTTTAAAAATTTTTTTTATTCCATGCAGAGAGACAGACAGGAAGCTTATAAAAGAAAACACACATACACACTTCAGTAAAAAACAAGCCTGCATTATCTGGCAAAAGGCAACCTTTGAGCTGCTTCAATGCTTTCCAAAAGCTTTCAAGCTACACAGAGAGTAATTTTGGTTTGTGCAGCTGAGATGCTGGAGTGGAGGGCGCTTTCATTGGTCAGAGAGGAGTGATAACTCACTGTAGTACTTCTCCAGTTATTGGGCACTTTATGTTAATAACTCTTGATGGCTCGAGTGTTTAGGTGTGTGTTTCAAACTCTGTGTAAAATACCATGCCATTAAGAATTTAAACACATTCTAATTTAATTATGGCGCAGGGCTGGCTCCAAGTGATCCTGTGTTTTTGTTGGCTAGTTTTAATATTACAAATTTTCAATAGGGAGAGATTTATTTTCTTACCCTTTGCTCTTTTTATTCTGGATTGTTAAAACCCCTAATCATTTAAAAGGGTACACATTTGGAAAATGGAGTGCAATTGAAGTTGTGGAAAATTCTATTTCTCTTCAATGCTATTTTGTTGTCTACTTTGAGATGTGCCAAAGTCCTCCTGTCCATGGTGAACTGATTACTCACATATTTTTTGTCCTTAAACAACTTTTCTATTCCTTAAATCAAGATAGTGAGATCATATACTTTTTATACTATGATATAAAATGGTGGAAACCATCAAAGAGATTATTGTGTAAATTCCAAGTTAACTTGGAATGTACCATATAGAGATAATGACCTGGATCCTGGCTTTTAGGTTCTTAATCAGGCAGCTGTAAGGAGCAGAAGGACAGGTAGGAACAAATGGCATTTAGGCTCAAATGCAGATATCTGTCTGTTTATCTATCTATCTATCTATCTATCTATCTATCTATCTATCTATCTATCTATCTATCTATCTATCTACCATCTGTAGATAGATATCACAAAAAGTGATAACCACTGTGAGCTGCACTTCTCGAACCTTTCCTTGCAGCCTCTGCTAACTCCCATTTATGGCCCTTGATAAGCAACTGTGGTTGTTTAGTGGGGAGACATGCCATGTGTTTGTCATGCGTTTGAATACTTGGTCCTTGGTTGATAGTGCTGTTAGAGGAGATTATGGAACTTTCAGGATGAAGAGCTTCATTGGAAAAACCTCCCACATCATGTGGGATGAGCTTTGGGGGTGTGTAGCTGAGCCCCACTTCAAGTTCATCCTCTCTGCTTCCTATTTGCAATTGAGCTATGATCTCTCAGTTTTCTGCTCCCACCACTGGCTGCCATGGCTTCTTGCCATGATAGACTCTTCTTGCATCTCCAGAGCTATAAGCACAAATAAACACTCCTAGCTGTAAATGGCTTTTGGTCATGACATTTTATTACATCAACAGAAAGGTAACCAATGCAGCAATATAACAAAATATAGCTTATAGTAAGACACTTTAAAACCCCAATGAGGAAGGGAGGGATTGATCTTCAATGAATGTTACATTTGTGGACTCTGAGTCTTTGTTTTCTATGGGAAAGTTCAGTCATCAATAAACTCAGGAGAACTGATAAAAGATAATGACAATTTAAGACCAGTCTTATTCATTCTCTGCCACATACAATCATTAACACCTTTGTATCATAAAGATATATTTAGAAAACCAATATGCATACTAATCTCATTTCCTTCTACTGTATAAACTATAAAATAAACGTTGATTGAGAGCACAATGATGATAGAATCACAAGATTCAGATACAGGATTGGAGAGATTTATCTTCTTGGACTAATAGTCACACAAATTTCTATGGGAAGATTTAAGTCTTCGAGGAACCCCTCTTGTGTTGAGGATTTTTTATAATTAGTTGATTTTTAAAATTAATTACAGTTTATTCACTTTGTATCCTATTTGTAGCCCCATGCTTTATCCCTCCAATATTAACCTCCCTCCCTCATCTCCTCTCATGCTGCTCCCTAAGTCCACTGACAGGAGAGGTCCTCCTCCCCTTTTCTCTGACCTTAGCTTATTAGGTCTCATCAGGTTTGGCGGCTTTGTCTTCCTCTGTGGCCTGGTAAGACTGTTCCCAGCTGAGGGGGAGGTGATAAAAGAGCCAGCCGCTGAGTTCCTGTCAGAGACTGCCCCTGTTCCCCTCACTAGGGAACCCACTTGGAGACTGAGTTGCCATGGGCTACATCTGAGCAGAGGTTCTAGGTTTTCTCCATGAATGGTCCCTGGTTGGAGTATCATCAATTTCAGAAAAGACCCCTGGGCCCAGATGTTTTGGTTCAGCTGCTCTCCTTGTGGAGCTCCTGTCCCCTCCAGGTTTTTCTATCTCCCCATTCTTTCATAAGATTCCCTGTACTCTGCCCGAAATCTGGCTATGAGTCTCAGCATCTGTTTCAATACCCTGTTGGGTAGAGTCTTTCAAAGGCCTTCTGTGGTAAGCTCCTGTCCTGGTCCCTGTTTTCTCCCTCTTCTGATGTCTATTTTGTTTGCCTTTCTGAATGAGGATTGATCATCTTACTCAGCGTCCTCCTTCTTGCTTAGCTTCTTTAGGTGTACAGATTTTAGTATGATTATCCTATATTATACATCTAATATCCACTTATAAGTGAGTATATACCACATGTGTTTTTCTGTTTCTAGGATACCTCACTCAGGATGATCTTTTCTAGTTTCCACCATTTGCCTGAGAATTTCATCATTTCCTTGTTTTTAATTGCTGAGTAGTATTTCATTGTGTAAAGTGTTGAGGATTTTGAGAGGCCAAGAATACAGTCCCCTTAGGAAAAAGAGGGGCCCATTGTTCCAGTCATTTTCAGATGTCCCCCTTTATCCTGCCTCCCACGGTGGGATGAGTGCTGAGTAATGATAGACCATAAGGCTACAGAAAAAACCTGTGACATTTTGCTCCAGTATATCTCAAAAGTCCAAATGCAAAATGTATATTGAAGATCCATTTTCTTGACACATTTGTCTAACCTTTTTTTCTGTAAAAGTCCTTCAAAGGAAGAGCTTGTGAACTGGTACTTCACACAGAACAAGTTCACAACCAATGGATAAAAAAATTAATGAGGGACGTTGGTTTAAAGGAGTTATACGTGGAGTTTAAAACTGCTGACATTTGAAATGACAATGCTGGGTTGCAAGGAGTTAGTACATGGAGAGTGTATAGCCTAGACTACTTCAAGTTCATCCTCTCTGCTTCACGTTTGTGGGAGTGGACACTGTGGAGATTCTTGCTGCTGATAGCTTATTGTGAGCAGAAGATATTCTAGATTTACATGGCAGTCACCATGAAGGGGTGAACCAATTTTCAATTCAACTCTACCAAATTATTCCTCCCCGAGGCTACTTTCAAAATATTACCTCCCACATCGCACATCCCCCTTGCCACAAACACCCGCAGTCATTTCCTGAGGCTTGCCGCTGTAGGACACCAGAACATTCAGGAGCAAAGCAGAATACTCCAAATGCTTCCCAGATGTCTGAATGTGTGGCATAATTAGGCACCAAAACGATTGGAGTTTTCATTCTTCTGCCAGCTGTTCCGGCAACTTGCAAACACAACTTTAATACAGTAAATAAATCTCCTTTTCTTTTTTTTTCATCCCAGTAGACAAGTTTATAAAGTTTTCAATGAGCATGTATTATATGCTGGTTGTGGCAGTGAGCGTTAAAGAGTGCAGAGCCTTAAGAGTCATGAGGCAAGTGTGAAGAAATGTATGAAAACTATGTTGATTGTTTGGGGCAAATACTGCAAATATTTGCATTTTTCACACCCTCCAAAATTCTATAAACGTGGTAGAATGATTACGCCCTAGGCTATGTATCAATTATCTATCAAAATATTTTTTTCACATATTAGAAGACAGAAAATGGAGTTATGAAGTGAGGCTACGCCTGTGAGAAGGGACAGTGCTCTGAGTGAGTCTACGCCTGTGAGAAGGGACAGTGCTCTGAGCCTAAGCCTGTGAGAAGAGATGGTACACTGAGTCTACGCCTGTGAGAAGGGATGGTGTACTGATTCCAGCCTGTGAAAATGGACAGTGCTCTGAGTCTACGCCTATGAGAAGAGACAGTGCTCTGAGTCTACGCCTATGAGAAGGGAT
This sequence comes from Pachyuromys duprasi, assembly GCA_028658305.1. Taxonomy (NCBI): domain Eukaryota; kingdom Metazoa; phylum Chordata; class Mammalia; order Rodentia; family Muridae; genus Pachyuromys; species Pachyuromys duprasi. The sequence goes on from CM053751.1 coordinate 54,779,879, forward strand.
GGTGTACTGATTCCAGCCTGTGAGAATGGACAGTGCTCTGAGTCTACGCCTATGAGAAGGGATGGTACACTGAGTCTACGCCTATGAGAAGGGATGTTGTACTGATTCCAGCCTATGAGAAGGGACAGTGCCCTTAGTCTAAGCTTATGAGATGGGGTGGTGCACAGCTGTTGTTTCTGTTCGCCCCTCACCTCTAGGCTGTGGGGATGAAGACTCTCGCCCTCTTGGGATGGATTCATCATGAGGAGGTTCAGAAATAAATATGACTCTCAACAAGTTTCCCAGTTAGGGTTGTCTTTCTGCGGTTTATGGTTTCAGTCAAACAACCTCAGTGGAAGTGGCATAATGGACCCAATCACTCAATCACTCTGTATTCAGCGGGACACTGGACAAAGCATTGTCCCAACGGCTAGCACATAATTCTCTCTCTACTGCCATGGTGATTTCAGTAGGTGTTTAATAGGAAATGTGTAGAGGGAATGGCCTCATTTACATGTAGAATCTATAAGTGATAAAGGCCTCTAAGATTGTATGACTTACCCATGCTCCCTTTCAGAATGAGAAATTGATGACTCTAAGGAGAAGAGTGATTAGCAATGTGTCATAGCTCATTGAAATCAAAGTGACAATGAATACAGTCCCTGCACCTCTGTGTCTCCTGGGTTCCTGTCTTCCTTTCTATCACTCTGTGCTCTATGTTGGCTCCCTAGTGAGAAAGCAGCTGTCTGGATGGGAAGGAGTGGTGTCCCCAGGGTTCATATTTCTTCATTGCACAGTTACCTTTTCCTGGATGTCACTTCTTTGGATTACAAATATGGCCACTAAAAAAAAAACAAACAAAAACAAAAACATTCTGTACCCATCCTATTTATTGTGTGGCTTCACAGCTTTTCTGTTGAGAGGAGAGATATGTTTTCAGTCCTTGAATTAAGGCTAGTCCTTGACTTTTTGAATTCATCACGTCTGTGACTGGCATCCATTAACTACTTAGTAGAGATTGTCTAGGTTATCTAGAGATTGTACCGGTCCTCTCATCTGAGCCTCAAGGGACTTATATGCTATGCCCATGTCTTGGAATATGCTACCACCTTAAGAACAATCTATGGCATCCAAATGACAAAGCCCTTCCTGTCATCCCAGATGACAACCAGACAAATTTCAGACCTATGACTGAAGCTGTTGTAGACCATCCCCACTTTCTCCCTGAGGGACGTTTTAGAAACAAGCCAAGAAGAAGACAGCCACATCTACCTTACATTGACTAAATGGTCCAGCTGGAAATGACAAGTGTTCACTCTTTTTAAGGAGTCAATCTGGGATGGTTTATGACTCAACAACAACAGAATTAGTATGCCTCCAACTCTGACAGTGTTTAGTTCTGATCCTGCCTTTGCTCTAGAATTCTAAGTTCTGTACGGCTCATGTCTGAGTTTCTGGAAAAACAGGGAAGTGTCTGATACACATCTGTCTTGAATTATGCTAACCCCTTGGCGTGTTTCTAGATGTACCAAGCATGTAGTGTCCCCTACATGGGTTTTGTTGTGGTATATGGCATCTCTTGGAGAGAAACACAGGAGGACATGGCAAGTAGCTCTGAAGGAGCATGGGGTGTTGTTCAGAATCTCATACTTTGGTTCACTGATTCTTTGCCTAGCAGTCCCTGTCCTCTACTCTACTCCTTGATGTCCTTTTCACTGGACTGAGTCTTCAACTTACATTTTTTTTCTTAGTGCAGACACCTTGTGGTCCTGATCCATGCCAGGCAAGATCAAGCCTATATATAAAGGTTCTCCTGAATGTGATGGTATTTGAGATGGAGCCTTTGAGTAGTAATTAATATAGATAAAATTTTGAAGGTTGCATCCTCATGATAAGATTAGTATCTTTTAAAAAAGAGGCACTGGAGAGCTTACTCTCCCTCTTGCCTTGTTAAGACACAGGGAGAAAGTAGCCCTGAGCAAGCAGGCAGTGAGCCCTCACCAGAACCTGACCACATTGGTACCTTTTATCTAAGAGCCCCAGCCTATGTAATTGTCACTATGTAAATTTCTATTGTTTAAGCTACCCAGCCTGTAGTATTTTGTTATGGTATCCAGAGCTGACTAATATGCAGATGTTTCTAGTTAGACAGATGTTTGGCATTGCTTCCGGGGAAAATAATTTGAAAATAATATATATATGTTTTGCCCCAGATGTTTTGCCAATGTGATGAAGCATATGTATTTTTCTTTTTTTGAAAGGAAAGTAATAAGACTCTATATGCAGCAGGCTTAGCGATTTACAACATACATATAGCCTTTTTCTTTGAGCTGCCAACAGATGGCATTCAGCAAGCATGTGTACTGGTTTGCTCTTTTCCTCCTTGGAGTTGCTGGTAATCACTATTGAAACTGCAGAAAGCAAAGTCAGGACAAGGTCAATGTAGGAGGGACAGAATAAAAGATTGACAAATGATGATCTGGGCTATTTCCTAGTGCCCGCCATACAATGATAGAGGCAGTACTAAGGCATCTGCACCAGGAATGGAAAGCTGCTTTTCCTGAAACTGCCCTTTCTAGAGCTCAAAGATTCTATTAGATGATATTCTTCTATCTGTGTGGCTTAGAGGGGGAGGGGCTCTGAATATAGAGGAAGAGCATCTTCTGGAGGATTAGTATGTTTTGTATGGACACCAGATAGTAAATTTTCCTTCCTTCCTTCCTTCCTTCCTTCCTTCCTTCCTTCCTTCCTTCCTTCCTTCCATTTTTCCTTTCTTTTTTGCCAGCTGTAATTATTGCAATGACTCAACTCTACTGTCATAATATAAAACAACCATAGTGTGGAAACTCCCAGATGAATGAATGAGCCTATGTTTATAAAGTTCACTATTTACCAAAGAGCCTATAGGTCAGATTTGCCCTGTGAATTGTACCTAGTATGCTACTCCTTTCAATGAACTGATACATCTATGGGGCTTTGAGTAGTGCCTGAAATATAGTAATCTCTTTAGCACAATTGGCCATTGATTTTCTTTGCCTGGCATGGATCAGGGCCACAAGGTATCTGCACAAAGGAAAAAAAATGTAAGTTGAAGACTCAGTCCAGTGAAAAGGACATCAAGGAGTTGAGTAGGGAGAAGGCACACATAGCTCTGACATTTGCCATACAATGGTTTTAAATAGTGTCCTTCTTAGGAACAGAGGAGATTGGTTCAGTCAGTAAAAGGCTTGCTACACAAGCGTGAGAGTTTGAATTCATTCACTAGAGCTTACAGAAAGAAGCCAGGTGTGGTGGTGAATGCTTATAATCCTAGTTCTGCGGAGGTGAAGACAAGAGAATCCCTGGGTCCACTGGCCAGCCAGTCCAGCCTAACTGGTAAGATCCAGACCAGTGGGAGATACTGTCTCAAAGGAGATAGGTGCTATTCCTGTCCTCTGGCCTCCACATACGCTCAAACATGTGTGCATTCAACCCCCACCAAGAACATGCTTGCAAAGCACGCATACACAGATAAAAAAAGGAGTGTGATTCATCTTATAGTACCATAAAATTAACACAATACATTCTGTCACGAGATAAGCTATCCTCTCTTTCTTTTATATGTTGCTTTAGCTTTACAAATTAGTACAACGCATAAACACATTGGTATCCTGTTCCCATAACATCATGAATCATGAAGCCATCATCGTGTCAAGGCAAAGGAAACAGTACTAATGCCCAAGGATAAATATCATTTTGTGTGATCCAGATCTAGAGTCCATGCTTACAGTGCTCTTAAGTGATTTACAAATCTTTTCACTCAATGCTGGTTGCATTTACTTTTCCATTGCTATATGAGCTTTGTGCAGGTGTGTGAAAACATTCTAACATGATGAATTGTTTCTCCACGAGCCAAAAGGTAAATGATGAAAGAATTGGACAGAAAACATGTTAACAAGATATTTTATATTAGCTCCGAGGAGTTAGATCAATTACTGTGATGTGTTACATGTTCAGAAGTCAGGAAATTCTAAATTATGGTTCCCAGTATGAACGTAACTCAGCCCCTTTGCACATGCAATATTTTATATGACTCTGTATGGTGTTAACTTTAATGCTTTAACATCTATGCTTAATGTGGTGACTATAAATTTAAATTTCTTGACTTCAGAGGTTATAACATTTTACCAGCCAGCTGCTTGACAAACTTAGGGCATTCAAATAGTTCTGGGCATAATGTTTTGCAAAATAAATGTATATAGATGATTCTGATCTTTGTTAAAAATATCACATGCATGTATACACACATACAGACAATACAAGAGAATGTAGCCTGACTCTGTTTACCTCTGTGGCTTTACTTGGTTATGTCACAACTACAGAGGCTGAACAATTATCACTCTTCAGTGGCTTTTTTTTTAAATCAAATTATATCTTGAGAAAGAAGAATTTTCTGAATTATCTGATGTGAAAAGTATCAGATAAGTTCAGGACTTAATGCCAGATGCATTATTCACAGTGTCACAACTATAAATAGAATATTCTTACAGTTTGGATCAAACTTGGAGTCAGATATGAGATCTGTGAATTAAAAATTCCACACAACTAGAGTTTAACCAGTTATTTATTGTAAGAGAGTGATACCAGGAGCATTTATTCCTCTTAGACATATGTCTTTGTTGTTGGACACACGTTATTAGACAAACAAATTGGTCTAGTTTCAGAGAACTCTATTTCCATGTACTGATCCCAATACATCTCGGGGTTACAACTTTCTCTAGTTTTAGCAAATAGCTTGTGAAACACCTGTCCTGACCACTGCTAGTAGAAGGTCTATAAGAGCCAGGAGGGAAGCTGTGCTCGTAACTATTTTCTGTAGTAATTAGTCCCAAGTTCCCTGTTATTGGGTAGAGAACTCTACCGCCAACATATACCCATGTATACATACACTGAATACAGACCATACTTAATAAGCTCAGGTGTGCAGGAAATGTTACTTTATTTATTTGAAATAACTTAATATTAGCTCCTGGGACCCATCTTCCCAGACTGTGTTCTGTGCTGATCGTTAAGAGCCATGTGCTAAATATCAGGATACTGAAAAGCTGGGATAGCATCAAAAAGAAGATGGAGTGCAAACACAGCCACCAAGAATGTTTGGCAATGTCTATGCCACTAGAAGACAGGGTAGATAAACAGACATGTCTAGTTGGGCTTGGCATACACCTTAATTTCAGTGCTTTAGAGGCATAGGCAGGTGAACTATGTGATATGAGGCCTGCCTGGTCTATATAGTGAGTTCCAAGCCAGGCAGGGTTACATAATGAAACGCTGTCTCAAGAATATTAGTTTTAGTAAATAATTATTTAAAAATTTTAACTTGAGAGACGTTCCAAGATGGCTGCCCCAGGAGGACACTGTGTCTGAAGAGCAGGACAGTAGTGTAGGCACAGCGACTGGGAGACTGAGATCTGGGACCTAAAACACCAGCGTTTGCGACTGCCAGGTGAGCAGAATTCCTACGGTGGGGAAATCAAGTAGAAAAGTCCAAGGGACACCCAGCTATTCCCAGGAAAAACTCTGGAGGGAGACAGGCTGCTCACAGCCGGGCTGGACGCCTAAGCCGCCATCTTGGGCTGGGGCACACAGTACCCTGGATGGACTGAGTTTCACCCAGATACCGTGGGCTGCACTGCATGGGCGCACAACCCTCTGTGCCAGCGACCACCGCTTTGGGCTGGGGCACACAGTACCCCAGACGGTCTGAGTTTCACCCAGATACCGCGGGCTGCACTGCGCGCGCCCACAACCCTCTGTGCCAGCGGCCGGTGCTTTGGGCTGGGGCACACAGTACCCCAGACGGTCTGAGTTTCACCCAGATACCGCGGGCTGCACTGCGCGCGCCCACAACCCTCTGTGCCAGCGGCCGGTGCTTTGGGCTGGGGCACACGGTACCCCTGACGGACTGAGTTTCACCCAGATACCCCGGGCTGCACTGAGCAGGCCCGCACCCCTAAGCACACCCAGCCACCACCCCGGATTGGGATCCATAGTATCAGGTCCAGACCAAGGTGCCCCAAATACCATACACAGCCCCAGACCCAGAAGGAGGCGCCAAGGCTCCAGTCCAGAAGAGAGCCTTTAGCAGCAAGCTCAGGGCAGAGCTCAGAGCCTCCTGACCAGAGCAGCGCCCCCAGCGGTCATATCAAAGGGGGACACAAAGCCTCTGGCAAAGAGTGAAGAGCCAAACCTCCAGACCAGAGGGGAGACCAGCCTGTGGTGCTCACAGCCTCTAGCATAGAGCACGAAGCCAGGCACACAGATCCCACAACAGAGTTCAACTGAGGCAACAACACACACTATCAAACCACTAGAACTCCCTGATCTTCTTGAAGAATACTCCTAACACAAGAGATTGACAGTTCCAGTCTGAAGTTCAGCCTTGAAGCACAAACAGCTCCTTGATTATATATAAACAAATGCCCAGAAATCGGCGAAAGAACTCACCCAACAAAAATCAGGACACCATGGCCCCACCAGAAACACCCAAAAGCAATAGAGATTTTAATGCAGCAGAGACACAGGAAAATGATATTAAAGCTATAATTATGCAGATATT
>CM053751.1:54786955-54838560 GCA_028658305.1 Pachyuromys duprasi
ATCTCAAAAGTGAGGTATCTCAAAAGCAGAAAGAAACATATGGTATATACTCACTTATGTAGACCTATAGGATAGGAAGGTCATGCTGAAATCTACACTCCTAGGGAGGATATACAGGAAGGAGGACCCAGGTGGATATGATCAATGCTAGTTTGGATGAACAAATGGGATGGACATTGAGTGGAGGAGAAAACAAGCAACAGGACAGGAGTATGCCAAGGAGGACCTCTGGGGGGGTCAACGTAAAGATGTATCAGAGCAGATATTAAGACTCGTGATCAAGCCTTTGGCAGAGGGCAAGAAGTGATGATAGAAATGGGGGAGGTTGGTGAAACTTGGAGAGAACAAGAGCTCCACAATGACTAAACTGAGCAGGGCACAGGGGTCTTGTATGAGATGGTTTCTATAACCAAGGACCAGGTGTGGATGTGGCTTAGAACCCCTGTGCAGATGGGACCCAGGATAGCTTGGTGTAGGACTGGAGGCCCTAGTGAGGGAAGCAGGGACTGTTTCAGTCTTGAACTTGATGGCTGACTCTTTGACCCTCCCCCATACAAGCCAGGGAGTGACAGACTGGCTGGATCCCAGTGGAGGACATTGCAGCCAGCCCTGAGGAGACAGGATGAGCTGGGGGTGGATGGAAGGGGAGGAGGTCCTCCCCTGTTGGTGGACTTGGAGGGGGCAGGGAGGAGATGAGGGAGGGTTGGGGAGGGTAGGAGGGAGTGAGGGGGTGGCTGCGCATGGGATGCAAAGTACATAACCTGTGATTGATAACAAAAAAATAAAATAAAAAATATTATAAAAAATTTTAACTTTTATTTTTAAAATTATTTTTAAAATTAATTTAGAAATTATTTTAAAATAATAAATATATTATTTTGTGAGCTAAATGAAAGATGTTAATGAGGTTTGTGGAGGTAACTGGGAAGAAGCATACTTCTAAAATTATATATGTCTCATGATATAACCACTAAATACATAAAGCAATATCTACACTAAGGTAAAGGATATAGTGACAAATTTGTCTTCAAATTTGTTAGAATCTCCAGATAAAATATGTATAAGGCTATGAAGGAGCCTTTTATGTTTATGTGGGACATTTCTTTACCAACGTGGACCATGTGTTCTGAGATAAAGCAAGTAGCAACAAATTTTAAAATATCACAATGCCACATCACACATTTTCAACCATGGTAAAATTAAACTATAAGTAAGTACCAAAAGATAACCAGAAAATCCTAGAAAAACCTAAAACTATGTAACACATTTCTAAATAACCCATTGGTTTTAAAGAAATCACAATGAAAACAGAATACTTTTCCACTGAAGGATAAAAATACAGAGTAAAACTTCTGGAACAAAACTAAGTGAGGATTAAGAGGGAAGCCCACAGCCTTCACTTGCCACACCAGTGAAGAGAAAAAAAAATCTGGAAAGTAGAGTTGTTGTACTATATCTCTGGAAGCTTTAAAAAATAACTACAGGGAAAATTAAAAGCTTAGCAGGTACAAGGAAAAGCATGGAGACAAATCAAGAAATTGATTAAGTAGAAAGCAAACATGCAGCCCAGTGGACCAACAAACCAAAGTGTATTTCCAGAAGTCACCTAGGAAATAGAGAAAACCCCAAGAAACTAAGAAAGTCACTAACCACAAATTACCAACATTAAGACTGAGGGGAGGAGACATCAGAGAGACACTGTAGATTTTTCATATTTTAACTAAAAGTGGGTGAATTAAAACAGGATGATGTCACAAAGAGCAATGGAACAGAACGGAATCTGAAAATGTGCTCTCGTGTATGTCACCTGACCTGTGATTTCTATGTCACAGAATCACAGTGGTGTCAGAAGTGTCATTGAAGCTCAACTCTTGCCATCATTCTAGCCATCTCTTCAAGGTGAACACAAAGTCTAATTCAGATAGAACATTAATTTAACTATGAAAAGTGAATGCTGCTAAAAGAGAGTGTTTAAGAATATATCATGTGTTTACAGTGGACAAAATTTTATGTAGAGAATATAAAAACTGTGAGCCAGAAAATGTAAGATTTCTAAGTTGACATATATTAAAATTAAGACTTTCAGCTCATCAAAAACATTATTTAAAAAGTGAAATATCCTTGTTTTTAATAGCTGAGTAGTATTCCATTGTGTAGATGTACCACAATTTCTGTATCTGTTCCTCTGTTGAGGGTCATCTAGGTTGTTTCCAGATTGTGGCTATTACAAATAAAGTTGCTATGAACATAGTTGAGCAAATGTCCTTATTGAATGGTGGGGAGTGGTATAGCTGGATCTTGAAGTAATGCAATTACCAATTTTCTGAGAAAGTGCCAGATGGCTTTCCAAAGTGGTTGTACAAGTTTGCACTCCCACCAGCAATGGAGGAAGGTTCTCCTTTCTCCACATCTTTCCAGCATGTGAAATTTGCAGGCAAATGAATGGAACTGGAAAACATCATCCTGAGTAACCCAGAAACAGAAAGATGAACATAGTATACACTCACTTATAAAGTGGATATTAGCTGTATAATACAGGATAGCCATCTGCAGACCTAAAGAGGCTAAACATTAAGGCGGACTCTAGGGAGGATGCTTAAATCCCATTCAGAATGACAAACAGGATAGACACCAGAAGTGGTAGAAGAGAGGAAGTGGGGTGGGACCCTACTATAGAGCTCTGCTCCTATGAAAGGATTCACCCAACAGGGGATGGAGGCAGATGCTGAGACTCACCACTAAACTTTGGGCAGAGTGCATGGAGTTTTATGGAGGTAGAGAGTGGTGTGGGGATAGAGGGACATGGAGGGGACATGAGCCCCACTAAGAGACCAACAAAGCTAAAGGATCTGAGCCGAGGGGGCCCTGCAGGGACTGATGCACCGACGGAGGACCATGCACAGAGAAGACCTAGACCCCCTGCTCAGATGTGGCCAATTGGCAGCTCAGTCTCCATGTGGCTCTCTGAGTGAGGGGAGCAGGGACCTCCTCTTTCATGAATTCAAGCAAGAAGGAGGAAGGGTGGGACTGAGAGGAGTCGAGGGAGGTAGCTTCAATTGGGATATATAATTAATAAAGTGTGAAAAACAATTAAAAACTATAAAAGAAGGATCTGTACAGGGTACTACAGAAATTAAAAAATAACAAAAATGAAATATCAAGCCACTAAATACAAATATTTGCAGAGAAAAGTACAAGAAAGGACCTTTTCCCAAATTAAACATGCAAACCAACAATCAAACAACAACAGTAAATCAAAGGGGCCTGGGAGATGAGATGGCTCAGTGGTTAGAGACACTTGCTGCTGTTGGAGAGGACCCAAGTTTATCTCCCAGCACTTGCTGTGGGTGGCTCAGAAACAACAGTAACAATCCCAATGCCAAGGGATCCAATGCCTTCTCTCCTTCATGGACACTTGCCCTCAAATGCACACACACACACAGGATCATTCCCTACACACTTACCTATTTAAGATAGAATAAATCTTTAAAATGAAAAGCAAAATCTAAACAACGTTTGTGTTAGTCTCCTTGGGCTGCCGTTACAAAATGTGTCAAAACGAATGATACAAAATGTCATTCATAAGAACAGAATTTCTGTATGTTCAAGGTTCTGTCTTCATAATCCCGTTTATCCTTAGTCATTTCCTCCCAGGTTCCGTCTCCAAATACAGTCACATGGAGAGTGTCAGTAAATAGATTTGGGAGACATGATTCAGTCCACAGCAACTTTAAAAATCAATTCAAAGGAATTTTCATCAAAAGACCAGAAAGTAGAAATATGTCTAATGAAGTAGGAGGCTGTAGTTTGTATTTTAACTGTTTCCAAAACGGCTGTGGGTTAGTAGGTTGGTTCCAAGTCCACAGTGTTATGGGGGTGCAGTGGTACCTTTTCAAAGTGAAGCCTACTGGGGAGTCTTTATGTTATTGGTAGTAGTTTCTTGTTGGGGAGAGTGGGAGCCCATTTTGCTTTCCTGGTATGAGAGAAGTGGTGGGTTCCCCCCCCCCGCCCCCCCATACCCTTCTACTGTAAGCAACTGCTTAGCCACAGCTGAAAGTGAAAGGCCCAACTGGCCGTGATCTAAGACCTTCAAAATGCTGAGCCAAATAACTGTTTTCTCTCAGGAAATTGATTTCCCCAGGTATTTGTTACAGTAACTGAAAGCAATTAACAGAGAAACTAACAAGATATTATTGCACATTTGCCAGACTGACTAACATCTGGAACCAACAAACAGCACCCCCCAAATCCTGGTAATATCAAGTGTTGGCTATGTCCTGTTGCAATAGGGCTTCTCATACATCACTGTAGGGAATATCACTTGATAAAGTTGATCGACACTATCAAAATATAATGCAACCATCTATTCTCCAATAGAAAGTACCTATGGTAATCAAGACATGCAGAATAATATTTATAGTTGTATCTTAGAATACTATTTTTTTCCAGTTGTGACAAACCAGAAACAACTCAAGAGCCTGTTAATCATAGGACATATATAAATTATGATGTAGGCACAAGTGACTATTGAGCAATAAGGAACTTTTATATGAACTGTAGCTGTACATGAAAGACTTGATATTGAGTAAAGGATGGCAGACCGTAAGAACACTCAGTAGGATATGACTTTGTGTAATGTTCAATTTTTAAAAAGTGATAAATGGTAATACAAGCCAAAAGAAGTCTTTAGAAAGTCATAAGTGGGACTTCCAGGTTATTAATATATTAACATGGTTGGTACTTTTATGGGTACGTTAACTGTAAAAAGGTCATTGGTCTACACACATAAGATTTATGAACTTTAGTCGGTTGGTGGTGATGCACGCCTTTAATCCCAGCGCAAGGGAGGCAGAGGCAGGCAGATGTCTGTGAGTTCAAGGCCAGCCTGGTTTACAGAGCAAGTTCCAGGACAGCCAGAGCTATACAGTGAAACCTTGTCTTGAAATAACAACAACAAAACAAAGGCTTGTGAACTTCAGTCAGACATGTCAAAGTTCATACAAAAGTTTTCAGGAATGAGCTGGCCCTTGGTTGTATTTGCTTGTTCCTAAAATTGGAGAAACTGGGGCAGGAGGCTCATAAACTGGAGGCCTGCCTGGGCCACTAGTGAGAGCCTATCTCAACACATAAAACAAGTTTTCAAGAAAGTGTAAATGTAGATCCTCTACCTCATCTTTCCTGGCATTTGAAGGGCAGCAAAGAAGAGAAGTAGTGTCCTGTCTCGTCAGAGGCCAGGGAGGGTCCCCGGACAGTAACTCCCCATGGTGCAGCTGCTCCCTCCCTCTGCTCTGTCTTCTGGGTGAATGCTTGTAGAAAACATAGGAATGGGGGCCCAACACTGGCGTCATAGAGCACAAGATACTCTGTTTCTCTGTGTAGGTCTAATGAACCTGCTCTTGAAAACTCAGAACTGAAAATGAAGAATTCCATCAGCAGAAAGTGGCAAACCTGTAAGCTGAGTTGGAGATGCACTGAAGGAAAATCGTAGCTATTTAGAAGGTGGTTTTATAGAGAAGAAAATAGCATCCTGGATTTTCATTGGTTCACTTCAAGTTCTGCATGATATTGCTTGAAACTTAGGCAAGAACCATGTTTTCTTTAACTTGCAACCTGAGTAACAATAATCATATTTTTTAGAAAGCCCAAATAGTTGATAACAACGGCTTCAAACAAATGCCAACACATCCAAAATGACCAGAAACTCTTCTCAGTGATACCCCTTGACAGGTATGTTTTGGTATCAACTCTTGTGTCCTCTGCAGGTACCGCCTTTCTATTTAAATTGAAGAACATCTGAGCAATGTATTTAAACCTTACACATTATGTAAAAAGGCAACAAGAAATTGCTTTGAATAATGGAAAATACCTCCACGTTCCAATAATTTAGATTCTGAAGCTATTCCATTTGCATTTTACACATGTGTACAACCATCCCACAAAATGCTAAGCACAGACATGGCTTGCTATCTGAGTTTAATTTTGTGCTGGTAGATGATTAGAAGAAAGATTTTTTTTTTTTAAATTATGTTTCCAGCACAGTAAACGGATGGAGATGCTGCCTTTGAATGACATAACAGTTGAGCACTGTACAGTACATCTTAATCTTATGAAGATCAGTGAATTAAGGGTTACTAGTTTTGTGATTATAAAACATAGGCATTCACAGTATCAGCTTCTTTTCTTTTTTCTTTCTTTCTCCACCGTCGGGAGTGCTATCTTATTTCCTGTCCTGCTCTCTGTGGCTTTCTTTTTTGAGTTATCTGTATGCAGTAATTTTGAGATATTGTTGATGGGATTCAAGTTATTTTAACCTGATTTTTATGTTTTTAAAAATATGTATGTAATACAATTTTTATTCATGTATATGTTCGTGTAGCCTGGGTGTCTGCTGCATGTATGTGAGTACCGGCAGGGGCTGGATGTTTGTGTTCTGCCCAATGTGATTGTTAAGAGCCAAACTTAGGCCTTCTGCAAGAGCACTACATGCTCTTAGCAGTTGAGCCATCTCTGCATCCCTGGTTTTTATTCTTGGTATTTACTTGGTGTGTGTGCTTTTGCTTTTTTCTCTCTCTTTTCTTTTTTTTTTTTTTGGAATTGAAAGACATAGTTTTTAATACTTGATGAATCAAGTTATTCATATCCCATTTCTCATTTTTCTTGGTTGTTATTTTTTTTTAGACTTGGAAAACTCTTCATTATAACTTTTAAGTTTTCTCTCTTTTGAAAAATATCCATCTTGAGATCTTTATACTGTTTTCTTATTACTCTTGACTTTAAGTATTTTTGAAATCACTTTCCCGTGCTTCTTCCTGTTATAATATAAATGCCATTTTCTTTAGGATACAATTGTTAGCAAATAGAAAATGGAATCAAACAATTCTCCTTTGTGTCCTTGTTTTTCACACAGCTTTTATTTGGGACTCTGCTAATATTCTGTCTTCAATGAAATAGGTAAAACCAATTCTTTTTTTAATGGAAAAAGTTTGCTTTTCTAAACAGCTTTGAGATACAATTCACACTCTATAAAATTCAGTCATTTAACATGGACAGTTCAGTAGTTATGCAGTATATTTACAGAAATAATCAGCTACCACAACACTCAATTTTATAATATTTTCTCACTTAAGAAATATCACTTAACTATTGTTCTGCTTTCCTTCACTCCTCCTAGTCCCAAGCAATTGTCAATCTACTTTGTTCAGTCTTCCCTACAGATTGTGACATACAGTCTCTCATGACTCTCTTCTTTCACTTAGCACAATGTTTCCATGTTGCAGGGATATCATGGTGCAGTGCTTCCTTATTTGTATGACAAAGTCCCTTCCACTTTTGAGATCTCATAACTTTTTGTTTATCCATTCCTCTGTTATGAACATTTAAGTTGTTTTCCATTTGGTTGGTGTGAATATTGCCATAGTAAGCACTGCAGTATAGGTGTCTGTGTGGACACATGTTCAATTTCCTTGTATATAAATGTGAAGGTGGAATTGCTGCATTTATGTAGACTTATTTGGGCATCAGCTAAAACTTTTCCAGATTATCTTGACTCTCACTAGGAGTGTTGAAGGTTTTTTTTTAAAGTGTTTTCCTGTACACTAATAATTGTGTTAGGATTTTTATACCTACATGTTCAAATTTTAGCACTGGCCTACTTATACAACATTTCCATCTCATCACAGGCTGTTCAGAGGAACTTACCTTAAGGAAACTGTCAGTAAATAAATGACCTAGGACTAGAACGTAATAGAAAAATGAAATTTTCAAAGTGAAATGAAATATTAGGTCTGTATCATCCCAAAGCCTGGGCTGTTTCTGTTTAGGTACATATTTATATAAAAAAAATTGAATAAACCTAAAGGAAAATACATGAAGATGCATTATGGAGGGATGGGTATTGCGAAATGGAAATATGTGTTCGGGGCATGTTAGGCACTTACTTTCTGTTTGGTTTCTCAATGGGTGTTTGATGAATAAGTCATGATTCAGCAGAGGTATTGTTTCTAGGGGTTGCCATTGAGGCAGGGTGGCTTCCTTCTTGATGCACTCTGTGTACTCCCATATCCAGTGCTTCATAGAGACTTCCGCTGAGTGAAGAAACCCACAGTCAGCACAGGTGACTGTGGCATCACTCCAGACGCCATGTGCACCCTCCTTCCATGTGCTTCCCTTGGGCCCTGGCATCAGCACTCCTAAGGATGAGGGTGCTTGTAGTCTGTGGGCTCAGCAATTGTGCTTGGGTTGAAGCAGCTGTCAGCTGAGGGCCTGGAGGCATTCTCATCACAAAGAGATCAGATGAGCTCATCACCAGGAGGATGTTGGAACTTCATCTACTTCCTGGGCAAAGAGGAGCTCTCTTCTGGGTAGGATGTAATCAGCACTCTTTTCTGATCAATTTGCACATGGATGCTTCTAGTAGCTTTGCCTTGTGTCTGTTGGCATCCATCAGCAAATTGACTGAGTGGAAATCTGAGGGAAGGGGACTGTATTTCTCATGGGAGAGAAGAGAATTGTCTTCCATGAATAGTATCAACTACCAACACTTTTATTTCAATGGACCAAACGATACGATTGATTATATGGCAGTAATGAGGGCAAGAAGAAGGATTGGGGAAAGAGGCCTATGAATGTGTCAGTATCTGCCTAAGCATTGCTAAACTTGATAGAGATATTTTTGTATGTGCAGAAACAGATAGAAACAATAGGTGTGCTGAGAGAATCAGTCGGATTTTGCTGTGTTGTCTTTTCTGCCTGGCTTTCATTTGTATTCAAAGTAGGGATATGTACAGAATTCACACAAGGAGACCATCTCTGGATTGAGAAGAAAAATTCATGAGTTTGGCTGAATATATAAGCAGAATATTTTGCCTTTTAAGACATATGGTAAGGTGAGATTTCATAAAATTAAACTTCATGATGCAGCAGCAGCAAGTAACACTCCTGGAACACAGGCTTTTTAAGTGTGCATACTCAAGAGTAATGTAGAAGATAGGGGTTGATCAATTTGTTAAAGTATGAACATGTCCACACACAAAGGAAGGGGAGGCTCAGTTGTGTTGTGGAGCTCTGGAATATCATTCATGGATCTGCCTTTCCCTGAGTACCATTTGGTTGACTTCCTAAGATCTCAATGTTCTCATTCATTATATGGGATTAATACAAACAACCAACTTATATAAAGTTCTGAGAGTAGATTGCAAAAGAGATAGGAGAGGGACCAGGTTCACAGTCGGGGTTGCCCTTGGAAATGAAGGCTGTAAGCCGCTGAGACTGATCCCCGTGGAGCTAAAATCAAGGTGTTAATGCAAGAACTGAACCCTATTTCTGGCTCTGCAACCAGCAACTTGGGTAATTTGAATTAAATTCATATCCCACCTTGGATCCCGAATGCCCTCTGTATAGAAGGAGGTGATTGGAGATGATGGTCTCTGAAATTGTAGCCTAAATTTTCAGTTTATGATGGCGTGGTAAGTTCAAATCTCTGTGGGGACCAGGCAGGCAGTGCTTAACAAGCCAAGAAAGCTAAATGTAGGAAAACTTGTCTCAGCATATAGGGGCGGTAGAGAGGAATCAGAACTCTGTAGATTAAGGGCTGATGCCAAATACTGCCATATGGAATGTGGGCTCATCAGTATTATGCCTTCTGGTTTTTCTGTGAGAAGCCAGGAATTCAGGGTTTTTTTTTTTCTTAAATAAGTTTTATGACCTCTGAAAGGTAACAACTAATTCAGTTTTTGTTAGTTTTAAATGCAATTTGGACCACTGTGTAGTGGGCCAGACAAAATACATCTGTGGGTCATTGGTTTGTGACTTCTGGTTTAATTCAGGGAAGTAATGACGGAAATCTGAAAAATCTGGGGTGAGTATATTGGGGTAGTTTTTTTTTAATTTAATTTCATTTATATATTTATTTATTACAATTTATTCACTTTGTATCCCCACTGCAGCCCTCTCCCCCATCTCCTCTGAGTCCCACCCACCATCCCTCTTTTCCCCCTATGCCTTTCCCTAGTCCACTGTTAGGGAGGACCTCCTCCCCTTCCATCTGACCCTAGCTTATCAGGTCTCATCAACGCTGGCTGCATCTTCTTCCTTTGTGGCCTGGCAAGGCTGTACCCCCTGGGGGAGGTGATCAAAGAGCTGGCCACTAAGTTCACGTCAGAGACAGGCTCTGTACCCCTTACTAGGGAACCCAATTGGAAACCGAGCAGTAAATGGGTTTCCTTTGAATAGGGGTTTTAGGTCCTCTCCATGCATGGTCCTTAGTTGGAGTATCGGTCTCTGTAGGCCACCCTGGGCCCAGGTATTTTGGCTCTTTTGTTCTTCTTGTGGAGTTCCTGTCCCATCCAGGTCTTTCTATCTCCCTCTTCTTCCATAAGGATTTTCTGGCGCTCTGCCCAAAGTTTGGCTATGAGTCTCAGTATCTCCTTCGATACCCTGGTGGGTAGAGTCTTTCAAAGGTGTTCTGTGGAAGGCTCTTGTCCTGTTCCTTGTCTTCTCCTACTTCCGATGTCTATCATGCTTGTCCACCTGAATGAAGATGAAGCATCTTCCCTAGAGTCCTTCTTGTTGTTTAGCTACTTTAGGGCTGTAGATTTCAGTATGTTTAGACTATATTTTATGGCTAATATTTACTTATAAGTGAGTATATGTATCTTTCTGCTTCTGGGTTATCTCACTCAGGATGATCTTTTCTAGTTCCCCCCATTTGCCTGAAAATTTCATGTTTTTAATTGTGAGTAATATTCCACTGTGTAAATGTACTACAATTTTTCTATCCATTGAGGGACATCTGGGTTGTTTACAGATTCTGGCTATTATGATTCTGGCTATTACTCATAGAGCTACTACGAACATAGTTGAGCAAATGTCCTTATTGAATGGTGGGGCATCGTGTGAGTATATGCCTAGGAGTGGTATAGCTGGATCTTGAAGTAGTACTATTCCTAATTGTCTGAGGAAGTGCCAGATTGATTTCCAAAGTGGTTGTCCGAGGTTACATTCCCACCAGCAATGGAGGAGGGTTCCCCTTTCTCCACATACTCTCCAGCATGTATCATCCCTTGAGTTTTTGATCTTAGCCATTCTGATGGGTATGAGGTGAAATCTCAGGGTTGTTTTGATTTGCATTTCTGAATGACTAAGAATGTTGAGCATTTCTTTAAGTGCCTCTCTGCTGTTCAATATTCCTCTGTTGAGAATTCTGTTTAGTTCTCTACCCCATTTTTTAAATTGGATTACTTGGTTTGCTGGTGTTTAACTTCCTCAGTTCTTTATATAGTCTGGATATTGGCCCTCTGTCAGATATAGGATTGGTGAAGATCTTTTCCCAGTTGGAAGGCTGTCATTTTGTTCTGATGGAAGTATCCCTTGATTTACAGAAGCTTTTCAGTTTCATGAGGTCCCATTTATTAAATGTTGATCTTAGAGCCTGTGCTGTTGGTGTTATGTTCAGGAAGCTGTCTCCTGTGCTGATGAGGTCAAGCTCTTCCCACTTTTTTTCCCAATAGATTAGTATGTCTGGTTTAATGTTGATTTTTATTTACTTGGACTTTAGTTTTGTGTAGGATGATAAATATGGGTTTATTTGCAATTTTCTACATGTAGACATCCAGTTAGATCAGCACCATTTGTTGAAGATGCTGTCTATTTTCCATTGTATGGTTTTGGTTTCTTTGTCAAAAACCAAATTTTCATAGGTGTGTGGGTTTATTTCTGGGTCTTCGATTCAATTCCATTGATCCACCAGTCTGTTTCATGCCAGTATCATGTCGTTTTAATTACTGTTGCTGTATTGTACCGCTTGAGATCTGGGACGGAGATCCCTCCAGAAGATCTTTTATTGTACAGGATTGTTCTAACTATTCTGTTTGTTTTTTCCATATGAAATTGAGAATTGTTCTTTCAAGGTCTGTAAAGAATTGTGTTGGCATTTTGGTGGGAACTGCATTGAATCTATAGATTGCTTTTGGCAGGATGGTCATTTTCACTATGTTAATCCTACTGATCCATAAGCATGGGATATCTTTCTAATCTTCTGATATCCTTTCAAGTTCTTTCTTCAGAGACTTGAAGGTTTTTTTGGTGTTTTTTTGTTTGTTTTTGTTTTTTCATACAGGTCTTTCACTTGTTTGGTTAGAGTACACCAAAGTACTTTATGTTATTTGTGGCTATTGTGAAGGGTGTTGTTTCCCTAATTTCTTTCTTAGCCCATTTGTCTTTTGTATACAGGAGGGCTTAAGATTTTTTGAGTTGGTTTTGTATCCAGCCACTTTGCTGAAGGTAGCTATCAGCTGAAGGAGTTCTCTGGTAGAATTTTTGGAGTCACTCATGTATACTATTATTTGACTTCTTCCTTTCTAATTTGTATCCCTTTGATCTCCTTTAGTTGTCTTATTGCTCTAGCTAGGACTATGTTGAAGAGATATGGAGATAATGGGCAGCCTTGCCTTGTCCCTGATTTCAGTGGGATTGATTTAAGTTTCTCTCCATTGAGTTTGATGTTGGCTATAGGTTTGCTGTATATTGCTTTTACAATATTTAGGTATGTGCCTTGCATTTTGGGTTAGTTTTAAGAAAAATGGAATCATTCATCATCTCAGCCCCATCTCTGTTCCTGATACCATAGTTGGAAGTTAATAAAAAGGACAGGGGCCTTTTTATTCAGTTTATGATTTTGGAGCCTGGGAAGTCTAAAAGCATAACATTGGCATCTGGTGAGGGTGTTTTTTCTGTGCCATGACACAGCAGAGGGCATCATATGGTGACACATGGCCAGCATGTATCAGAGAGAGCTGGTGTGTATAGAGAAGGCAGTCCCTGATATGAGTTCACTATTCATGAGTAGATTTGTCTATTTATAAAGACAGAGCCCTTATCGCCCAGTCACCCCTAATAGGTCCCAATATGTGGCTTTGGGGATTTAAGATTCTAATACATGACTTCCAGGAGACTTCCCCAAACTGTAGTAACTACTGATCTCTGCTTTGCTTATCATAATTTCCAGGGGCAAGTGACTGAATCTGCCACCACCAAGATTGTCTTCAGGTAGTAAGAGGACTAATGCTGTGATAGTGTCTCTGTTATTTTTGGTTGCCTTGGGGATATTTTAAATTGTTTCCTGAGAGTGGTTTAGGACCTCTGAGGATAGTGAAATGAATATGCTCATGTTTTCTTCATTTTTTCCTTTGGACAGATTTCATGAAGGTCAGGCTGGTCAAACTTTTTACATAGCCAAAGATGACCTTGAACTCATGATCATCCTGCCTCTACCTTCTTAGTGTTGGAATTGACAACATGTATCACAATACTTGGTTTTATACGGTGCTGGGCTGAACCTAGGACTTTATGCATGACACATAAGCATTCTACCAATTGAGTGACAGCCCACCCACCTAAGTTACTTTTGAAATGATTACTGTATAGTTGACTCTAAGTGAAAAATTTCAGTGAATGGATTGGGATGACCAATCAGAATGTGAAAGTTAGAGGAAGGGGGAATATGCAGAGCCTTCACGTCCTACTTCCATTCTGTCTCGCTTTTAAAGTAATACAGCCAAAGGCAACCTAGAGGAGATAAGGTTGATTTTAGCTCACAATTCCAGGTTATACTTTGTTGTGTGGGGAAACCAAGGCAGTGGGAACTAAAACATTTACTCACGTCATAGCCACAGTCAAAAGCAGAGAAAACTCAATACATGTTTGCTTGTGCTCAGCTCAGTTTCTTCAATCTTAACAGAGTTTAGAATGCCCTACCTAGGTGATATCGTTCGGATGGTGGTTCTTCCTATATCCGTTAGCTTAATTAGGACAAGCCTTCCCATAGACATGCTCACAGGCAGAGGCAACATAGAAAACCCTGCATTGGGACTTTCATCCCAAATTATTCTATGCTGTGTCAAGTTAACAACTAAAGATAGCCATCATATATTTTATCTGCTGTTTTTGATATGCCATTCACAAGAAGGAACCTAGAGACAAGCGATTTGTTCACTTCATCCAGAATTACGGTGGTGGAATCTGAGACCTTGGAAAAGGCAAGAGACTTCAATGAGACCATCTACATAACATGGTCCAATGAAGATTTGTTCAAGAACCAGGTTCTTGGTCCAGTGAGATCTGTCTGGATGAGGAGCTATCAGTTCCTACAGATGGAAATTCATTTGAGTCAACTGACTGGCTTCAAGAAGACATTTGGCAGGAATCAAACTGAGGGAGCCATGGCCTTCTGAACATCCTGCAGTTGGCCAGCTGACCAAATCAATTGATTTTTTTTGTAACTGCTGATTTTCATTTGGCATCATAAAAAGTCAACCTAAATAAAGCATTAGCCTCTAGAATGTGTTTAAATTGAATTTCTGGATACTTTGGCACTTGTCCAGTTTTAAATAAGTTCTGATCTAACTGTATCTAATCTCTAATCAAAGAATCCTTTGGATATGGAACATTCCCGTTAATAATGATACCTTAGACATCCATTAAGTCTGGACATTAATTTTATGGAAATTCTCTAATACATCTCCATTAGGATTTTTTTCTGGGCAAAATTAGTAATAAAAGCTTTTAATAAATGTCATAAATATCTATGTTCAATCAGACTATTACTCAAATTAAAGCCAGACCAAAATAGAAAATAGTTACCTCTGCTAACAGTCCTGACCTTCAGAAGGCATTTTGAAGAAAGAAATTATGTGTTCTGTTATTACTCAAAATGCGTTTATTACAAAGAATAATTAGCTAGAGGGAATAAATCACGAGTTATTTGACTACGATGTGAATGCTCTGGTTTTGAATCCATTTCTATTGGCTCTTGCAATAAACTCTGTAGACTTTCTGCCCATGATGTAAAGAAGGCTTTGCAGCCAAGTGGGTCATAATTTGAGGCTGTACTCTTCTGTGGCCAGTCATGAGACTCTGAATGAGTTATTTACATTTTTTGAATCATATTTTTGGTATCTTTGAAACGAACCACCAAGATTTAAAAATATTTATTACTAGTTAAATACACACACGCTGTGACACACACGTGGAGATCAAAAGATAGCTTTGTAAAGTCAGATCTCATCCTCACCTTTTCGTGTGTTCTGGAAGTTTTTCTTTTTTTAAACCATGCTTCCGAGAGCCTTTTCCGATTAAGCCATGCAAACATATAGACTGCCCCAAACAAGATTGTCTAAGGAGGCCACGGACTGCACATTACCAGTAGGTGGCGCTCTCTAAGTGGAAGCCATTGTTATCTCGACAAAAGGGTGGGAGAGAAGGCTTTTATTCTCATCACCATGTCTGGAAGAAAAAAAAAAATTCTGTATCTTTTCCTGTCTTTCTTTGGATTTTCCGTTCCCATAGTCTCTCTAAGCAGTTAACTCAGAGTGATGGTGGGGAAGGAACGTGGGTGCTCCGTCCCTTAGCTTTTAAGTAAACTCTCAGCAAACAGTAGAGTCGAGCATTTATTCCATTTGACTCTCTGGAACAACCACAGAAAGCAAGCTGGCACTTACTAAAGTTTCCCAGTGACGTGGGAGGCCCTGGGTTCTTCACTGTACTGTGGCCATGCTCTTTGCTTGGCTTTTCTACATCATCTTCACCCTGGAAAGTCCCCATTTTCCTGGGTCATCCTTGACATTCTTGCAAGTGGATGGTTATAATTTAGAACTATGTTAGACTTCATCTAACCAAGGATATTTAAGTCTGTTAGCAGCCAGTGGAATCCTCTCATTAAACACAGTCTTGCATGCAAAACAATGAAGGAAAACAATTGTCATTGTTCTGGTTTTAAGTAAGAGTGGAAAGGCAGGCTACTTTTCTTTCATCTTCCTTCCCTAACCTTCCCTACTGCTGTTCCTAAGAGTAATAGTTAACTACAGAGAGTGACAAACACTTTAAGAGAATAATTGACCTATTCGAGGTTACCTGGTTAATGAATGAAGTGGCTAGTGAAGATACAGATGTACTTGCCCTGGAAGACCTTACCCTCAGCTCCTGTGCTGAACTTTATCATGAACAACTAGCTCTTCATCTCCTGCACTCAGCCTTCCCACCTCCAGAGAGAATCTCAGGTTACTATTATGAGTCCAACAGAATCCACAGTTCAGGGGTGCAGATCCAGGTTTGGAGAGCGGACATTAACACCAACAATGGTGTGGAATAGAATACATAGTTGAGACTTTAATTCATAGTTTTCTTTATTTTTAGCTAACCACTCAAGTTCTATCTGCCTCAACTCTGGATTGAAAAATTTTAAGAAGATTTTGGGTTGGTTTTGTTTTAATTAGCCAGGGCCTCCCTAGCATTGCTCTGAGCTCTGCTTGCTTTTACCGCAGATGTAACACGTAGAATCCTGGAGCTGGAGGAGTTCTCTCTGCTGTGACTCAGCTCACCTGTGGGCAGGCCCCATCCAGGCAGGTCCAAACTCAACCTGTTCCTTCTGTGTAAAACCAACAAACCTTACAGACAAGCAAGACTGGATTTGGTCTGGGACAAAGTGGAACACTGGAAAGGTTGGAACATAAAGCTAACACAACATGAAAAACAAAATCACCCACAACGTACTGCAACTCAATACACTTTAACATTTGGTATGTTCTCACTACTGTTCTTTTTATTTCTTTGTAAATATAGGGTGTATTTATTAAGTCATTTCCCTGTTATAAAACAATTTAATTGCCACATCTTTTACTCTTTGTGAAGAATGTTGTTAGAAGCAACCATATAGGCAAGTTTTCCATTTATTATTAGTTGGGGACACTCCTGAATTTTGTGAGGTGGTGTATTAGAAATGTGCAATTTCATGGTTCCAGTGTCTCTGGACTATTCCCTGGTCCTTATGCTTTATCAATCTTTTCAGTGTGGTCTTTCTTTTTAGCCCATTAAAAGCTCTCAGACATCTTCCTTTCTTGTGATTAAAAACTCCATTATGACCATAGTTAAATAAAACCCAAGTGCTGTAATTGTCCATTCTGACCCTAAAGAAGGTTACAAGGAGTGGGCAATGGAAAAATTAATATAATTTGAACAGAACTGGGAAACTCTCCAGTTATCTGCATTATTCTTATTGTCGTATTTTTATGTTCAATGTTGATGTGGGTTGTAATAGTTAGATTCTTGATCTGTGAGTCTCCTTATTTGCTTTAGTCCTTGAAGTAAGGTGCGTTTCTTATTTGACAGATAAGGAGCCTGGGGTCCAGCAAAAACGCATGTTGCATGGCACATAACTAGCAATATGGCTTCCAGTGATGACTGTGTCTTACTTTTTGAATCTGTGACTATGCAACAAATGAATTTGGTATGTGTGACCTGAGTACCTTGAGCTGGGAGTATTATTTTATATAATCTGGGTGGACTCACAGAGGGAGCCTACAGGATCAGTGAAGTAGGAGTCATGATGATAGACATGGTGAAAGGATTGCTGAGAGAAGGCAGGAGTCAACCGATGCAGGTGATGGCCTGAATTGGAAAAGGCATGGAGCAGATTCCTTTCTGGAGTCTCCAGAAGGAGCAGTTCCCCCTGGGGGGTCACACAGTCAATGAGGCTGCCACCCAGAGGGCGCCGAAGCCTGAACAGCAAATTGCTTTCTCCCACTATTTCTAGAGAACCAAAAAAAAAAAAATACTTTAGCCAAAGCAACTCTGTCAGACAGAGTTCTGAATTCTTTGGATAAAACTCATTTGGAAATGAAAACTTTGCTACCTACACCCGTGGAAGCTGATCTATTCCTGAGCAATGTATTTGAGAGTGGGTGTGCACTGTCAAGGCAGCTCTCTGAGACGACAAGGGGATAAGATTGGCATTCCATGTCTTCCTGACTGATGTTAATTACTCCTTTGGTTGGAGTGAATGCAACTTTTGTTCTAAAGTAGTTAATGATAGCCTTCTTATTGCCCTTTTTAATTCCATGAGGGACATATCGGCATTAAAAAAAATTCCATTACATATACATCTGCGGTTACTCTCTTATTTTTCTAAATGTAATTATCCAGCTAGGCTAAATTATGGAAAAGAAATTATAAAAATCTTTCCCTGCCAACTGAATCTGGCCAGCACATTTTTGTTGGTTTGGATGTTGGGAATAGTTTCTTTTTATTCTTTATTCTCCCCTGCTCCTGAGACCCACCCCACCCCGTTCCTTTTAAACCCAACACACTTTTTAGTGAGATTGATATTTCTTAAGGTGTTTTCTTGAGCAGGACACCATTGCCAAGTACGTATCTGTACATATTCTGTAGGAATGTGGGTATTATAACTTTCATATTAATTTTGAGTTATTGTTGCATAGAAAACAGGAATACACATGGTAGCTTTTATGCATTATGAGTTATTCACAGAATGAAATCATATTTAAAATTATAACTGGGATTTGGGAATGTGGTATTAACTAGGCTAAGTAATACATAATCTATTTTTAGTGAGAATAAAAATAATTGCAACAATTCTGAGGAAAATTGGCTTATGCTAAAAAGGGCTTAGGTAGAGAGCTGGTAGTTAGAGAATAAAAGATTCTAAATTGTTTTTAGTTGTTCACTTGGTCACAGAACCTATGCAGTATGGTTCTCAAGGAGTGAACAGTGTTCAGCTGCTCCTGGATGGTAACTGCCAATGTGTAGTACATGGAAACTGAAATGTGTGAATGCCTTCCAGTCTATGTTTCAAACAGGTAGATGCCCCAGAATGTTTTGCAAAATCCCCAAGAAATGAGTAGAAATTAAGAGCTCCCCCCCCTCCACTTTCTGTTTGTGCTTACCAGTGTTAGAAGTAACCTGTTATCCATCAGAGGAGGAATGGCCTTGGAAATCCTGTTTTATACTTAAGCAGTGTGTTGTAATTCCCTGTGACTTTATGGTGCTTCCTATAGCTTTAATGCCTACCCCCTAAAGTTAATGTTTTGGAAATGATGCCCAAGTTTATAGGGTGATGGTATTTGAAGACAGTTGAGGTCATAAGGGCAGGTTGCATGTGACGAGATAAGTTTCTCTGTAAAAAGAGGAGTAGAGACCAGAGATCTCCCTCACTCTCCTAATGTGATGCTGTTTGCCATGTTTTCACGTGGCAAGAAGACCCAGACAAGATGCCTGTGTGTGGACCCTGTACTGGAAATGCAGAAAATACACATTCTGTAGAAATCACCATGACATGATATTCTGCTGTAGCAATGCAAAATGGACCAGGGCAGAGTCTTAAGAGTAACTTTGTGTGGAGAAGTCAGCAGCATATTAGGAAGTATGTGGTTTAAAGGAATAGCAAGGGAAAAACCCAGACAAGTCCTTGGCTCTTTCCAAAGAGGCTGCTGCTGAGCCTCCTTGCTTGACCTAGAATCCCAGCGCCCCTCACTCTGGTGGTGTTGCTCTAGCCTTGTCATTTTGGTTATGTGGCTTTATTTCTTGCATTCTAGTGGCCTGATGTTTATAATTGGCCTGAAAGTAACATTGCCATGTCAATAAGAACTATATTATTTTTTCATCTGTTGGACAAAAGTTTGTCAAGTGGAAACATAGGATGTTGTGAGGGATGCGTGGTGCTTCTGTGGTGCCAACAGGAAAAGGGAAACCAGAGAGCTGAAAACTGGCTCTGGGTCCAGTAACTTGGGTCACTCTAGTAAAAGATACACCTTGGCAATGTTGTAAAATGCCAAGTCACTATGGCAAATTTGGAGATGACTCTCCTCTGATTATATGCCTGAGCTTCACATTTCACAACATACAGTTGCTCGCAATGTCTGGCAAAGTATTTTTGTGGGTGTCAGAGGAGAGTATTGGTAGCCACTTCTGCTATCCGGGTGCATCCATGTGCCTGGCTCATTAAAGTCAAAGCCTGTCTCTGTTACCTTGCTTCTCAGTGGCTGGTACCCAGAAATGCATACAAACAGCAAGCAAGCAAGAGGGAAGCAGCAACTCAGAAAGTCCTAGGGGGTGGGGAAACAATAGAAAAGAGTGTCCTCACACCCCAGGGGAGCTTTGATGACAGCTCCTGGTTGTGGCTTGGGTAAAAACAACTTCCTCCAAGTGTCCCAAGAGCCACAGCGGAGTTCTTCCTTCATCCACCTCAGCATGCTCCATTTTCTACATTTGGCTTAAAGGTTCATTCAGCCTTGCTCCATACGGGCAACACATTCTGCTCAAACAAGTTACAGCAGTCAGCGTGCCTCTGTTCAAACTGCAAAGGGTCCTTTCATCTCCTCCATAGCTCTTGGGGGATGGCTGGCCTCAAAACCTCACAGGGGAGTTAGCTTGGTTCCATTCCAATCAAGCCACTGTATTGCGATGTTTACTGGTCTTAGGGTGTTTTCTCTTATTCCTTCTTCCAAGGTATTGCTTCCAGACTTGGTGGCACAGTGCAATTAGCTTGGGAGCCTTAAAAACTGCTGATGCTTATGTCTAGCAATAGAGACTCTCTTGTAAATGGTCTGGAATTGGGCTTTACATGGCAACCCTGTGTGTGTGTGTGTGTGTGTGTGTGTGTTACATATGTGTGGAAGCCAAAGGTCAATGTCAGGGATTTTCTTCAGTTGCTCTCCACTTTATACTTTGTGACAAGCTCTTTCATAGAACCCAGAGCTTACTCATTTAATTGGACTTGCTGGACATCAAGCCCCATGGATCTTTCTCTCTTTTCCTCCCTAGTGTCGAGGATGCGTGCACATGCTACTGCACCTGAGATTTCTTTAAATGTATGTTTTACAGACTAAATTCAGGTTTTGTTGTTGTTGTTTGTGTTGTTTTGTTTTTGTTTTTTTTTTTGGTTGTATGACAAGCATGGTACCAATTGAGCCATCTCTGAAGGTCTTGTGATGATTCTAGTATTTAGCCAAATGTGAGAATTATTGATCTCAAACATGGCTCATGTGGCCTTCTCGGGGGGCAAGTATGTTCTTAAGGGTAAGCATGAAGTGTGTGAGGAGACATTTTTCTAGAGCTTTTTATTAAACTGCTCCACAGCATCTTCAGAGTCAGAGCTTATCATCATAGAGGGATGAAGAAAGACATGATTCTAATTCAAGAAACAGTGCTTAGTAGGACTCCATCGAAACACAAACATTGTGTTCAGAAAAGCTTTGTGGGGGTTTTCTCTGAGAGACATGTGTACTTGTCAGTTGTTGTCAAATAAGAATTACAATGGATATAAATTAAAAATAACTACACATAAATACATCCGTATGTATGTAATGTGAATTTGTGGATACATGTATGCTGATGTATGCACACACACACACACACACACACACACACACACTTACCAAAGCAGAAAACAGAAAACAAGGCTTAACTAGTGGGGGTCATGTAACTCTCTTTTTATTGGGTTTTGGGGTTATTTTTAATTAATTAAAATATAATTACATATTTTATCCTCCTTCCCTACCTTTCTCAACCCCCCTACAATCACAACCCCCCCCCCCCATTATTGCCTTTCAGATTTATGGCCTTTAATTCTTTGTTTTTCTTACATACATATGTATGTGAGTAAATACACAAAGGCAACCTGGAAAATCCATTGCATATGCATTTTTTAGGGTTGATCACTTAGGACTAGATCACTTAGCACTAGTATTTCTCATCTCTGAGAAAGACTAACTCTCTCTCTCAGCAGTTGTTAATGACTTCTAGCTGCCCATCGTGGTGAGGAGCCCTGTGTGATTTCCCCATGCATGTTGTCACATCAGTTAGATCATCTTAGAAGGGGGCATCTTGAGGTGTGTTGGAACTGTGGAGGTGGTGAAGCCCCTCTGTGAGCTGTTACAGGCAGTTCAGTTCATGTAGATTTTACCCAGAAAATGACATTGCTTTTATTGTCTCTATTTTCCTGATTTGGTAATACTCAAATGCTACTCCATCTGCTAAAGGTCACAGATCCACCCGGGTACCAGTGTGACTTCCCCTTGAGGAAGGCATCAGATGCCCTCTGCAGGGCCCTCCCTGTACCTCAAGATGCAGAGTTAATTACTGGAACAAACATCATCTTCATTCTATCATTCTCCAGGCCATGAACGCTTCTGCAGCTTCCAAAAATTGTTGAGTGGCTTCCTGGGATACTGATGGCCATGCAGTGACTAATGTCCCTGTGTTCTCAACACATGCTGCAGGAGATCCAGAGACTGGAGGGGGAGTGGGACAGGACTCAGACTGGGACTTGCTCCCCAAAATGTACTTTTAAACACTTTTAAGTTACCCAAACCCCTGCCTTAAAGATCGGATAACCAACTCACTATTAGAGACTACAAATTTTATTGTCCCCAAGTGGGTTTGAGCTTACCCAGACATTTTATTTGACAAAATTATCAGCGAATATTTGCTGGTGGGAGCAGGCACACCAACTGAGAAATGGGCATCGACTCTGAAGCCACGAAGGTATCATGTAGGCTGAAATTCCTTTCAGTCAGTGATTTTTCTCAGAAATATTTTTTTTCTACACCTTTTATAGCCTCCCATTTTAATCAAACTTTTAAAATAGACTGAAGGTTCGTTCTGTCTTTAATTGCGTTTGTACACGTCTCCATGTGGGTGTGAGCACATGAGTTCAGTGTCCACACAAGCCAGGAAAAGGTGTCAGCTTTCTTGGAGCTGGAGTTACACTATAGGTGGTTGTGCTGGGAAAACCATGTGAGATTCTGGGATGCCTGATGAAGCTTCATCACTCTAAAAGTTGCTCTAGCAATGAACTCTGTATGTTGGCTTTATACACCAGGTAGAGGCAGTGTAGTCCACAGGTTCACTACGTAACTATGTGGTGTATCTGTCTTTGTTTTTTCATGTTAGCATCTGAGTTCTCTGACTCATTTCCCTAGGGCCTCTGCTTTATGGATTGACTACTTTTCAATAGTTTCCAGTCTGGGGTCTCCTTTTTGCTGGCTTCTGAGCTAATTACTTACTCCTGGAGTCAATTATTTTCTTCAGGGGGAGAAAGAAAATAAATGCAGCCCCCGAGTGCTATCAGCTTGGAGCTTGTCTGTCTGTATCAGCTAGACCACAGTGATCTGTTGGACATAAACAGTTTCTCAGAATATCAATACCAGACCATTCTCCTCTCTGATCATAGTTTGAGCAAGATAAAAACACGGCTTCGCTGCCAACATGTTTGAACACAGTTAAAAACAATAATGCTGTACAAACCAAAATGGCCAAATAATTTGATTCCTGGGTTCACATGACTGACTGTGGCTTCCTCGTCAGTCATATATCACTTTAGTAATACTCTTTCTTCTATAGATTAGGAAAAAAAACCTCAATACACTCAACGATGGAGCCAATGCTAGACTTGCTTTTCTTCCTGATAGTATCCCACTCATAACACACCTTGCTTCCCTGAACCTTCCTGAATAAGACCTGATGGTTTAGATGATTACACTAGGTCATTCTAAAACCCTTAGAAGGGCATACCTGTCCTGCTTTTCTACATAGTACAATGTGCCTTGAATTTGGTGTTGTTAGATTTAAATAGTGCTATATTTCTGGTGGTCTTAACCTGGGGAGAAACAGCCATGGTAATCTTATCTCTGTGAGGTATCTGTCCCATGACAGAGCTTGACTTGGTTGTTAATCTCTAAACATCTAATTCCAGCCCTCCAAACAACCCAAACCGGAAACAGATCTATCCTGAGAGCAGATCTGGGCAACGTGATGAGTTGCTTCTATTTTCAGATGAAATAAAAAGCAGAAACAAGCACAGTTGTAGTTTTTCATCAGGCCATCAGGGAGCTGCTGGGAGCATTGTGCTCAGCACCGATGCTCTGGAGCCTGCTCAGTGCTTTCTCCTGCTTCACCATGTTGTCCACAGAAATTCAGCTCCAAAGCATAATGCACCTTCAAGCACTAAATTCAATTTGCTATTCATCTCAACTTAATTGAGTTGGGTTTCCATTTTCTCCTCAGAAAACATTTTAACCTTCAAACACTGGGCTCTGGCCAATATATGGCTAACTGTAAATTTCTTTTAGCTTTGACTAAACTAAACAAAATAACAACAAAAAACTCCTATGGGTATTTTTGGTGGTAGTGGGGGGCTTTATTTCTTAAGTGTAAGGACCTCATTATTTAGTTGCTAACTCTTGTCAAAACTGCTGCTTAAACTTGGCATTTCCATAGTCATCCAACAAGGAGAGTTTGCTTCCTCTTCCTCCTCCTCTTTCTCCTCTTGATCCTCCTCCTCCTCTTCTTCTTCTTCAAGATTTATTTGTATCTGCACTGGTGTTCTTCCTGCATGTCTGTGAGAGGGTACCAGATCCTCTGGGACTGGAGTTACAGTCAGTTGTTAGCTGCCATGTGGGTGCTGGGAATTGAACTCGGGTCCTTTGGAAGAGCAGCCAGTGCTTTTAAACATTGAGCCATCTCTCCAGCCCCACTTTTTCTTTTTTAAAAAAAGGCTAAGACAAAAAATGCAAGGGATGATGCATGCTGGAGAGGATATTGAGAAAGGGGAACCCTCTTC
The DNA here is from genome assembly GCA_028658305.1 of Pachyuromys duprasi. Classification (NCBI taxonomy): domain Eukaryota; kingdom Metazoa; phylum Chordata; class Mammalia; order Rodentia; family Muridae; genus Pachyuromys; species Pachyuromys duprasi. Next base: position 54,811,365 of record CM053751.1, read on the forward strand.
CATTGCTGGTGGGAATGTAAACTTGTACAACCATTCTGGCAATCAATCTTGCCCTTCCTCAGACAATTAGGAATAGTGCTTCCTCAAGATCCAGCTATACCACTCCTAGATATATATCCAAAGATGCTTAAGTATATATACAACAAGGACATTTGCTCAATCATATTTGTAGCAGTTTTATTTGTAATAGCCAGAATCTGTAAACAATTCAGATGTCCTTCAGTTGAAGAATGGATACAGAAATTGTGGTACATTTAAAAATGGACTACTTCCCAGCAATTAAAAACAAGGAAATCATGAAAATTTCAAGCAAATGGTGGAAACTAGAAAAGATCATCGTGAGTGAGGTATGCCAGAAGCAGAAAGACACACATGGCATGTACTCAATTGTAAGTGGATATTAGACTTATAATATAGGATAATCATACTAAAATATGTACACCAAAAGAAACTAAACAAGAAGGAGGACCCTAGGTAGGATGATCAATCTTCATTCAGAAAAACAAATGGGTTAGACATTGGAAGAGGGAGAAAACAGGGACCAGGACAGGAGCCTACCACAAAGGGCTTCTGAAAGACTCTACCCAAAAGGGTATTAAAGCAGATGCTGAGACTCATAGCCAAACTTTAGCCAGAGTGTAGAGAATCTTATGAAAAAAGGGGGAGATAAAAAGACCTGGAGGGAATAGGAGCTCCACAAGGAGAGCAACAGAACCAAAAAAATATGGCTCCAGGGGTCTTTTCTGAGACTGGTACTCCAAACAAGGACCAGGCATGGAGATAACCTAGAACCCCTGCACAAATGTAGCCCATGGCAGGTCAGTGTCCAAGTGGGTACCCTAGTAAGGGGAACAGGGGCTGTCTCTGACATGAACTCAGTGGCTAACTCTTTGATCACTTCCCCCTGATGCGGGGGAGGGGCAGCCTTACCAGGCGACAGAGGAAGACAATATAGACAGTCCTTATGATACCTGATAGACTAGGGTCAGAAGGAAGAAAAGGAGGATGTCTCCTATCAGTGGACTAGGGGGAGGGCATAGGAGGAGAAGAGGGTGGGAAGGCAGGATTGGGAAAGGAAGAGGGAGAGGGCTACAGTTGGGATACAAAGTGAATAAATTGTAATAAAAATTTTCTTTGGTTTCTTTAATATTTCCACTTGCATAGTTAAAAGAGAAACCTTCAGAAAAACAAACAAGCAAACCTGGAACAAAATATAAGAGTTCTGCAATCTGGTGTCTTTCTTTTGAGGAAATGTTACAGGTGAAACAGACCTGTTCCCACTATTGTTCTTCAGTCCAGATCTCTCATTTCTGACTGATTTCAATCTACATTTGAGTGAGTATTCCTAAGAAACAGTGTGACATTGTTGTGGATCCCTATCAGAGTTTTAGTGCTTCAGGAGAGGACTTCTTTAGGATTTCTCATTTGAAAAGATAAATTCCAAAAAAAAAATTAGAGATATTAAAAGTTCTTTTAAACAGGCCAACAATTTAAGTAAATTATATTTATTGTTTTCATATTGCATGCACAGCTTTCACCTCTTTTGATAGAGTTCATTTTTTTTTCATTTAACATTATAAAATAAATACAACCCCATGTTTTCATGTGGTTTTCATTACCAGTAATTTTGAGGAAGCAGAATGTTATGCTAATGCATCATAAAATGATTTGGGGATATTTAGTTGTTTTCAGTTTGACTTATCATTTGATTTAGCAGTATGGAAAATATTTCAGTAAACATCTTTGTACACAAGGCCCTTTCTTTTCTCTGAAGATATTTGGGGGGGGTAATTCTCAGAATTGCTGTAATAGTGCTCTATCCAGAACCAGGGGACAATTCTATGGCTTTTGCTGCCTATTTCCACAGTGCTCACTGAGGCTTGTAGGGACCTAGCAGTGAGCTTCCCTGAGACCGCATCAAAGTTGCATAAATGCAACTTATCATAAAATGCATTTTATCATAAAATAAAATAACACCTGTGATTTATAAAGTCCGTGTGTTTACATGTAAAAGAAAAATTATTTATCAAGCTTGCTAATTTTAATTTTTTATTTGCAATGGAAATTTCAGGTTCTGAAAATACACAGAAGGTTGCATAGTTGTTCAGTTGTTTGCCCCATCTCTCTTACTGTGTGTCATTGTGAAGTAGACTTATCCCATCGGGAAAAAGGCCAGGCTCTCCCAGGTGTGGTGGTGGACTTGTCTTGTGAAAAAGTCAGAGTGACAGGACTTTAAGATGCTTCTCTGTCCTTAGAACACCGCTTAAAAAAATCTCAGTCTTTGTGGGCGTTGTAATTTTGGATTCTGTAATAATTTTTTTCTCCCTGGTTTTCCTTGGCAGTATGTAATATTTATATCGGGCACTGGGCTTCTCTTCAAAATTGGAAATAATGTATATGCAGCAGAGGAGGCTTTCCTTTGATTTGAAAAGCCAAAAAGGAAACTGTCGTTCCCCAGGGCACGTGGGAGTAGCCTTTTGTTGGAAGAGGGGTTTCCAGTGCAGTGGAAAACGGATGGCATTTCCTACATATGCAGTGATAGTTTCTTGTAGTTGAGGGGAAGGGGATGTTCTTTCCTTTAAAAAACATAATTATCTCTGAGGTGAGAACACTCTTTGGATAGCACTGCTTTCTAAGTGAAAAGCAAACTATGGGAACATGGTAGGCATTATTTAGAAGTGAAGCTGTCTGTACCATGAATACAAGGCACACTGTTCGTCCCTGGAAGTATGGGCTCTCCCTATACAGCCTCTCAGCGAGGACTGTAAACCGGCTACCGGCTACCGTCACTTGCTAGGAGGTCTCCGCTTGTTCTCTCCCCTCCGATATACTGCCCGTAGAACAGGAAACGAGATCACCCCATTCAAAGATGATACCAGATGTGGCATTTTTTTTTCCTTTCTTTTCTTTCCATTCTTTTTCTCTCCACAATGACCATATTAATTTTCACTCTCGCGAGCAGTGAATAAGGGTTCCTCTCTCTCCACATACTCACCACCTTGTGCTGTTAGATTTCTTGATGATGGCCATTTTGGATGGAATAAGGTGGTATCTCAAAGCAGCTTTCGTTACATTTCCCTCCTGACAAAGGAGGTTGAGCACTTTTCAAAGTAGTTGTTGACTACTTATGTCTTTTCTTTTGAAATTGTCTTTCACTTCATTAGCCCATTTGTTGATTGACACTTTAATTTTCTTGGTGCTTAATTCCTAGTTTTTGTTTGTTTGTTTGTTTGTAAGCTAAGACGTTGGCCTCTTGTCTGAAGTGTGGCTGGTAGACACTTTGTCCCATCCTGTGGGTTGTCCGTGTGCTCTGTGGATAGTTTCCTTTGCTGTGTGGAAACTTTTAATTTCATGTAGTCTCATCTGTTGATACTTGGGTCTGGCTCTTTTGCTACTGATCTTCCATTCAGAAAGTTCTTTCCTACCTTAATGTCTTGAAGAATATTCACCATTTCAGATTTTACATAAAAGCCATTGATCCATTTTAACATGACTTTTGTAGAAGGTAAAAGATATGCAGCTTATTTCTTTTTCTGTAGGAAGATATCCAGTTTTGTTCTCACCATTTGTTGAATAGGCTATCTCTTTCCCAGTGTATGTTTTTGCCTTCTTTGTCAAGAATTAGGTGGCATAGCTTTCTTGTTTCATTGCTGGATCCTGCATTCTAATTACCTGGTCCACCTATCTGGTTTTTATTTAATTTATTTATTTATTTATTTATTTATTTATTTATTTATTTATTTATAAATTTTTATGCCAGTCCCAAGCTGTCTTTATCACTGCAGCTATATAGAACAAATTGAATTTGGATATTGTGGTATCTCTAGCTATGATCATTCTCTGAGGATTGCTTTAGATATTTGTGGTATCTCACGGTTTCATATAAAATTCTTGGACATTTTCCTAGATGTTTGAAATAATACACTGGACTGTTAGTAGGTTTTGCATTAAATCTATAGAGTGGTGGTTTAGCCATTTTCACAATATTAAGTCTACCAGTCCAGGAGCAGGGAAGGTCTTTCTATCTTTCCATCTTTTAGGGTCTTCTTTGATTTCCCTTCTCTATGCCTTGACATTTTTACTGTAGAGGTCTTCCTCTTCTTTGGCTGGGTATATTTATTGGTACTTTTTCTTTTTTTTTCTTTTTGGAGATGGAATACTTTCCCTCATTTCTTTCTCTGAGAGTACTTACTGGTATTACATGAATGTACAATTTTAAGTGTGGTCATCTGATTTCGCAAAGAAAAAAAGTTTGTTCATCATATGCAAACCCTAGTCTATTATATATACATACAAATATGTATAATATATATGCTTGTATGTAAACAAAGGTAGCTATTGATATAGTATAACATTTAGAAAAGGGAATGAAAAATAAAATGCATTCTAATGAGTTCATATGTCTAAGATACTTTGTGCTCATCTTTTGAATGCTCTCTCAAGGTCTAACACATTTTCAGTGCACAATGAGTCCCTAACCAGACAATATGCACATATGATTATAGAAAGACGTGGGTTTTAGATTGAGGTTTTTATTGTTTCACTATTCCTGCAGGCTGTAGTTCTTTGTGAACACTGCTACAGTTGGTATATTTTTATTACTTAAACATGAATTTTAGCGATCCGAAAAATAAAGTGTGAAGATTGTATGGTTAAAATAATAATCTTGAAATTTCTGAAAATTTGTGAGGACACTAATATACTGTCCCTGAATCTCAGAGTAACATGCCAAGAATTTGGACATAATGAGCAACTTGTTTTATCTCCACTGCTTGTTGTAATTCTAAATTCTCCCACTGTTGTTGAATAAACACACATATTTATTGTATGAAGTATTATTTTAAAGCTTTAGAATAAAATGAGGAAACAGGAGACCTAGCCAAAGAAATGAGTTGTTTGATAAACACTTGTCCATAATGCCAAAAGATACTTGAGGTAGGCATAGTGGTGTGCACCTTTATTCTCAGCACTAGACAGGCAGAGGCAGACAGATCTCTGTAAGTACAAGGCCACCCTGGTCTACATAGGAGTCCCATGTTAGCCAGGGCTACATAGTGAGACTCTGAGTCTGAAAATACATACATACAATACAATACAATACAATACAATACAATACAATACATGAATAAATAAAAAGGTTAGGTGGAAGCTGCTTTGATAAATGCCTATAGGTCTCCTTTAAATAGTTGATGCCCACATGTGCACAAATGCACACACATGAAACCTCCTAATAGGTAACTCTGTTTTCATAACTAAGAGATAAAGCATGGCCCTGAGTCTAAAATTTTTGAAAGTTTTCAGCCAATTGTATACCTTCTCTGCAACTCATCAAGAAGCTGATTTTTCCATTTCCTTCTTGCTTGCTAGTAATTTGAAAAGCAACTGCATGGAATATGTGGACTGACTATTGAATAATAGTAGTAGTTATAATGACAGTACTTCCAATGTAGAAGTTACAGGGCAGTTAGAAGCCCTGTAATCCAGTAACCACTCCAAGATGAGACACAGACACAGACTATTCTGATGGCTGGGCTGTGGTTTACGAAATAGTTGACTCCAAGTGTTTATTACAGTTCTGAGCACTTGATTAGCACTCAAGTATTTCCTAAGAAGGGAAAGCAAGGCCAGAACTCACTGCATTTACGTTTTGCACGGATTATTTTTACAGTCGTTTCTCATGTTTTCTAAACATCTGTGTATATGTTTCTAAGTCCCAATATCTCTGAGATCCTAGAGGATGAGGACTTTACCTTATTCCTTTCCCCAAGTTTAGCACATAGTTCGGAGCCAACCACAGATCAGAAGGATAGGGCTGGAGAAACCATAATGTATCTGGTTCTTTGGCTGGCTCCCAGAGAATCTATCCATTATAGGATCAAGGGCTGTGCTTCCTATGAGTGCTAAATTGAGAAATGAGTTTTACGTCTGGTGTTACACTTCAAAGAAAAGCAGTAAGAGAAATGGGCACTACCACATTTCTCCAGCTCTGTATTATTCCCGGTGGAATTTCCACAGGCTGCCCTAGGTGACAGTGTCTCTTCCTTCCCCCACCACCTAGGTCTCACGTGAATATCTCTGCTTATTATGAGATTCCTGTGCCATGTTGCTATTAACTGCATGTTCAAGTGTTCAGCTTCGCAGCTTGAGTCAGAACTCTTTGAGAAACATTGATTTAGGGGCCTTTATACATCTCTAATGCTCCCAGCTCTGGGAGCCTGTTCTGTCCCTTCCTTCCCATCCTTCTCTCTGTGCTGGGATGGGGCTCTCGGTGTTTTCAGCAGGTCTTTGGAAACTCTTCATCTTCCAGGAGCTTTCTCCTGTTCTGCTCAGTCCTTGGCTTTGAGCACATTGCTCTCCATCTTTCCTGCTTCAGAAAAGCTTTGAGGCAGTAGCCTGAACTCCTCTGGTTTCCATTCCTGCCATCCCTAAGTCTTGGGATTCCTCACTCTGGTCGTATAGCTGGTTGTGCTTCTTCTTCCTCAGGCATCCTCGCTGTCTGCCTCTAACAGCCCTTTCCAGCTTTATGAACACAAGCCCTTTCTTGTCTTAGAGAACAGTTTGTGTAGATTTTAGCTCTAGGAAGTATTTGTCAACTGATGACACACGCTCTCCACAACTCATTTTTCCATTGAAAAAAACATTATTCTTTTAACCAAGAGATTTCATCAGTATTCTCAAAAATCTAAATGTTTATTAGTTTTTTAAAATTATTCTGGACCTTAGGAGACTGTGAATTACTGAAAATTTACACAAGTTGCACACTCTTTATTACACATGACTAGAAACATGAAATATACAGCCAATTGGTTGAGCCTGATTCTTACCTTTGGCAAGTCATCTACCTCCCTGAACCTGCTTCTTTCCTTTACATAAAAACAGGAATGGAGCTTATAGGCCTAGCAGGGAAGGCCCAACTGAATGAATATTTAAACATTGAATACTTACAAATAATTTTTATTATTATTATAAATTATTATAAATCATTGAAATGGAAATGTTTTGCTGTGAGGAATGTCGAGATAAGCCTTTTGGAGGCCCATAGGCCCAATGGCAAGTGAGGCATCAGTGACTTCTACCATTCCTTGAAAGGTCCTGATCCACTGTACACAGTGTTGATCCACTAAGGAGTCATAGCACACTAGTGAACTTTCAAAATGGATCCAAGGCTAGAGCAGTCACTGCCTCTGCCTTCTTTACGGAAGTCTCTTGGTGACCTTGTCAATCCACCCCACCCCCAAAAAATTTCCTTATAGTTGCACCAACCAGATTGATTGATATTGGTGCTTTAGGCTAGCATGGGATGGTCTGAGTGGCCTTTCAATTCCTTAAAGGCTGTTACACTGGACAGTAAAGTTAGATCTGCACCTTGAGTTTGGTCTCCAGAGTCTGATTCCCTGGGTTCTACATGAGGGGCTCCGTCACCACTCAGTCCCCACCCCCTTCCCTGGTTCCTGATCCCCACATTTTGCTCTAGCCTAAAAGATATCAAAAGTAAATAAATACTGTGACGTCTTACAATTAGCTAAAACCAGAGAAGAATGGCCTTGAGTCATTCTTACTAAGCTAGTTGGAAACTCCTTCCCTATCTACACGTGGTGTGTGAGCTTCATGTGTATAGTTCAGATCTATTGGTGTAATAACATAAGTCTTGTAGAAGACTTTGTTTCTGGCATTAACAGTGGTGCTGTTTTTTGGGGGGTTTTTTTGTTTGTTTGTTTTTTCTGTGTGTTTGTTTTTCTCACTGCCGGGACATTTCTACACTGATATCAAGTCCAGCTTCTTCCCTGAGACCAGTCCAAGGACTCCTCACTCTATGAAATTCTTTTCTCAGGAACTGTTGGGACAGAACATCATTACCTGTGGCAGCCTCCTGCCCTCCTTTGTCCTGACAACTCCTTGCTCTTCTGAGAACTACTCATCAGTGGATGCACAGTGACATGGCAAAACAAGAACCTCTTTCTGAGTGGGAAGCCTTGCAGTTCTTACTCTTCTCCCGACCAAATTCTTCTTAATTTTTACCCCAATATAGCCCCCAAATCAGATTGTCTCTACTGAGACTCTGACTTCTGAGCTGAACAGAATTCTGGACTGCAGAAAAACCATTTGTTTGGCCATGGCCAGAGGCTAAGTTTAGTCCTCAAGAACTTCTTGGACTGAGGCACTGAGACACACCCAGCACAATCAGCCATTTTTCTTATCTTTTGGTTCTCCATCTACTTACATCAAGTTTCTTTTCTGCTTCAGTCACACACAGTGGAGGAAATGTGAACAATATACCACTTGTCTAGTGTAGTGATGGCTGCTGTCTTATGCTGTGTTCTGACACATAAGTGCTTCCTGGGTGCGTGTCCTTACCACCTACACCATTCTGATAAGTCGAATAGTCAATTAGATCATCACCTCTCTGAGGCCAGGAATCATGTCTTACTTTTCGTGGAGTACACCTCACTGCCAAGGTCCTCAGTGGAACTCACCCGCCATGCGTATGCTGCAGACCAGAAGATTACAGATGGCTTCAGCGGCCTTGTACTAGTCTTAGCCCTGTAACCTTTCAGAGCCCTGTGCTCCACAGTGCCGCAGCAGAGAAGTTGAATCCATTGTTGCTTCATGTGCCTCTGGGCAAGTCATTAGATCCTTTTCTTTAATTTGCCTTTGCTTCCTGCAAGGGGAAAATGAGGTGAATAAATTGCCTCCATCAAGTGCACAGGGGTGATTCAATGCAAAATGTAATGTGCTAAATGAGCTTGTGCCTGTAGCTCCATACAAGTACGTCTTGTATAAACACTACATGGGTGTAACCAGGAGCCTTTGAAAAATCTTACGGGGATTTATTTTGGGGAAAAAAACAACTATACTCATTCTCTTTATAAACATTTGTTAAGGAATGCACGTTTTAATCTCCCCCAGGGATGTGTTTCAATGAGAGAAGCTTTACCTTGGCATGAGATAAAGATCTCTGTTTCTTTTCTCTTCTTTCCATTCTCTTTCACACAACTCATAATCCTCCACCGCACAGACTCACAGACCTATCATCTGATTAGGTCTATTTATCTACTCGATATATCTTTATTGGGCTTCTAGTGTACATGAGGTCTGTGTCAGGCCCTAAGGACACGAATAATAAAAATAGTGTCCTTGGTCACTAGGTGAGGCAGAAATGCACACATTCATGCGTACATTCACTTACCCAACAAATACTGATGGAGCCCACTCTGATCCAGGTACCCCTCTAGGTTCTGGGGAATAAGATGAATAAATAATGCAAACAACTATTTGATTCTCTAGGACACTTGTTACAAGGAAGGCATATGCAAGGTTCATTGAGAATGATGTCCCAGGGGAACTGTACTGGGCCTCAGTCTTGAAGGGCACACATGACAGAATATAATAGAAGTAGATGAGGACACAGATGAGCTTATGTGTGCTCTGGAGCCTGGAGCTCTGTATAATTATAGAAGTGCTGAGGCATGTGAAAATGGGACAGCTTCAGGAGCAGGAGCAGGAGTCTGTGGTGGGATGGTTGATCACTTTATGAAGAGAAAACAAGTCCCTGGTAACCTGGGGAAAAATGTATCTGCCTGAAGCTTTTGATTCAAAGACTTGACCCACTGATGAGTGTGAGACAATTGCTTCTTCCCTGTTTGCCAGAGGCATTTGATGCTGCTCATCCTGTTCTTCTTCTTTGAGGGTGGTTGTTGCAGGATTGGAAATTCTTTGCATCAAAAGTAGCAGCTACATGGCGTGGTATCCCTGCACTCCTCTCATAGGCAGAGTGAGTTTTTATTATTTCAAGATGCAAGCCAAGTATTATCAGAAGGCGCTGGAGCTTGGGAGTTACCAAAATTTTGGATGATTCACAATGCAGGCTGTTACGCAGCATGACATCTTGATTTAACAGTCCCTTGGCTAAGAAGCCAACACAGCAGTTTTAAAAACTGTACCCATGACTATGTGTGGGTCACTTCTCAGCCATTTGTATGTAATTTAGGATTTATTGCATTTTTTGGAGCATTCATATGTAATCCCAGACTTAACAGTTTCTCTGCAAACTATCAAATATTTATATTGTTTTTTTCAGATGTATTTATTATTTACTGTACTTTCTATGAAATATTTACATATATTTTTTTTAAAATAAGGGACATACATTATTTACATCGCTTTGAACTTCCTCTTAACATAAGTAAAATGATAACTTGAGGCTGAAAGACTCCCAAGGATGCTGCTTAGTTTTGTAGGCAACCACACGGACGCTCTGTCCCAGAAGAAAACACCTGGCAATAGAATTATGCAATTAAAGCTGATGTTTGGGACCACCCGCGTCTCCATGGAGCTCCAACTTCCTCTTAGCTCACCAGTCTCAACTGGCAGAAGGGAAATTTGAAACAGCCCCTCCCAGTGTCTCCCCCTCCTCCCCCAGGGTTCCAGGTGCCTTTCTTTACAGGGCGGGCAGCACCTCCAGTGTCTCTCTGGGACCTGGAACATCCCCAAAGCGCAGAAGGCAAATGCAATAGCGGTTCCTAGATTACATCCCACTCACACTGGCTGTGTTACCAGTCCTATGCATCCCAGCCTCTACCTTATCCTTGGGGACTCTGAAGGAATCACAGGCATAGCCTGATAATCTGTGTCCTTAAACACGTGCCTGTCGGTTCTGATTATCAGCTAAATGTAGAACTTTTGAACAGAAACTTATTTCTGTCATTTCTGCCCCCCCCCCATATTTGAAAAAAAAATTGGATGATCCTGGGTTCCCTCCTATCTGGCTCTCAGCCCTTTGTTTTACCTGGTCTGCAGATGTCTGAACTATTCCCCTTGCCAAGGATCCCTAGGTCTTGGAGTGTGACTTGGATCCATTCAAGATTAACATTTGATAAATGTGGGGATCCCAGGCCCATTATTAGACATAATTTAACAAGACGAGTCAATGGTTCCATAAATGTCAGCATTGTTCTAGTGTTTCCATCACTGTCAAATAACGTTCCCTAGGAAACACATGTTGTTTTTTAATACGTATAAAACAAAAATTATTTTTTCAGTACGTAGGTGGCATCAGAAATATCACTGGAGGAACAAGAAAATTGTCATGAGTCATAAGTCCTCATGACTCAGATTTCATAAAATGTATGTTTATATATGTTTTCTTTCCCAACCATTTCTGTATATATTTGACCAACAAATAAGCCTAGTGCTGAGTGAAATTTACACAGTAGGAAAAGTGATGGGGAAGAGAATCCGTGAAGGTGTAGAGTGACTAAATCTTGTGGGATGATTGGTGGACTAGGATAGGCTGGGATGGGCAGAATGACCTGAGCAATGCAGCCATGTCCATGGAATACGTGGGGATCTGGACCACAGAACCTTCCACTTTCTAATAAAATCATGACAGAACCATTTGTAACTGGTGGCTTTTCCGCATCCTGTGGGTGAGAGACTTGAAGTGTAGAGAAAGCTAAATATGTTATTCGTGATCTGGAGGCCTTCCCGTGGTAGAAGGAGAACATGGTAAAGCGGAGGATCAGGGTCAAGAGAGGCAGGTGGATGGGGGTTAGTGTATTTGTGGCATAAAGGAAGGGCTGCCCTCACTAAAGTATGTGCTCTTCTAAAATTATCTAAAATTATAAAAGTGCTAAAGCTCACTTTATCTCTGAGCATCCTTGTTAGACAAGCAAATCTCCAAGACTGTTTTGGAAATACACATAGCTGTGGTTTTTAAAAGAAGGCTGCTGCTTTCAATAAATAACTTTCGTCTTCTGGGAATCTGACCTTTAGTTCTGAATATGCTTTAGGACATCACTGACCTACAGGATCATGCCAAATTCACTCCTATCATCAATTTAGAAGCCTCCCCGTCCCTTGCCAATCCCTGATGGGAATGAGAATGACTAAGACTGATGGATATAGAAATTTGGATTTGTAGTTTCTCTTTTTTTTCTTCAAGAATAGCATCACAAAGCTTATTTGTGAATGGAAAAACATTTGAGTGATGGACACACATGGTAATTTGAAGCAGTGGAAGCAGCCATGTCCATCAGTTTTTGAAATATTTACACAGAATGATATCTGCTGATGTGAGTCTAAATCAGAGTCTGTGCTGACTCAAAGTGTGTGTTACCGAGCCCTGGGTTACTGGGCACCTGAATTGCTGCCTATTTTTTCACACATATAAAAGAGGAAAACTGAGGGAAGGTTCAGAATGATTTATATCACGGAGTAATGGAACAACACATACACATACATAATCAAAAGGAGACATGAACACACGCACACACACACACACAACCCCAAACCAAAAAAATTCCTAGGAGAAACAAGCAATAAAGAATATTGCAATTTTAACTCATGCAAAATTTGGATATTAGGAATTAAAAGGTTGGCTTCATTTTAATTGCTTGTCTAATGATAATGGTTAACAGTTATTAAATTTTTATTATACATTGGAAACTTGGCTGAGCAGCTTTTTTAGGCATTTTTAAAACTTAATAGTGACAACAAATCGGTAAGGGGGGTGCTGTTATATCCACTGCACAGGTGAAAAAATTAGAGCTTTGAAGAAAAAGTCTCTTGCTTGAGGTAACTGAGGGAAAAAAAACAATGAAGTTAATTTTGTATGCTTCAGTGTTTAAACTTTAATTGATATTTGAAGACATAATATCATAAGGATTTGAAGACTTTAAAGATAATTCACATATTCAACTTTCTTTCATTTTCTTCCCTTTTCTTTCCATCCTTTTCTTCTTCGTTCCCTGTTCCCTTCCTCCTTCCCTACCTCCTTTCTTCCCCCCTTCCCCCCCCTCTCCCTTTCTTCCTTAGAGCTTATTAGCAACTTACCATAACCTAATCAGGAAGCCTCAGGTCCCAGTAAGAGACCTTATCTCAAAATACAGTGTAGACAGCATCCCCAGATCTTCTGGGTTTTATACATACATACACACACACACACACACACACACACACACACAGCAAGAGAGACAGAGACAGAGAGAGAGAGAGAGAGAGAGAGAGAGAGAGAGAGAGAGAGAGAGAGAGAGAGAGAGCAGTTGAATCCAAGCCATAGATGCCCTGTATTCCATGAATCCCTTTGTGCTTAACCTGTGCAAGAAGAAGCCATCTAGAGATTTTAAGTCAGCATAGGGTCAGAGTTAGCCTCTCAGTATGGAAAGACAGAGGTCGTAGAGTTTGAGTGAATGATGGACAGTCTCTGAAATTTCTCAACTGCTGCCTTCAACAGTCCCTTCTTGCTCATGTTCTGTGATGGCTGATGAATTGGCACTAATGGTATTGGCACTAACTTTTCTTCTTATGAAAAAAAAATGTCCTTTTCCTTCTTACTAAAATGAATCTTCCTTCTGTGTTTTCTTATAGTTGTGAGAATGCAGCTGTGGAAGGCACTACAATTGATTATAAAGTTATATCTTTTCCAGCACAGTGTACTCGGCAGTCACAGCGCAGGGCAAGGATGCTAGGTTGTGGTTACAGCCTCATAACCAGCAACCCTTGTCTTTTGTGACAGCAGGGCTTCATTGTTTCCGCTAACAGCGACGTTTATCAAATGAGTAGCAATAGAATTGATGTCAAGGAGCCATTTCGAAAGCCAAAATCCATTCACTCTACAGAGTGACATACGTACTGTCATAGGAAGTGAGCCTGCTGGTGCTTTGTATCTCAATTTCAAGGCTATAATGTCCAGCACATCCCCCCCTCCAAAAAAAAACCCACAAGGGAAGCCACTGATAAATTTAACAGTAGTATCCAAAATAAAGCCCTGCATCGCTTTCATGAGTGAACATAGCTCTTAGTCCCTCCCTGTCTCTCCTCCCCACTGTACACGTGTGATGTCAGGTCTAGTGAGTTCACAAAGCTCAGACATTGTCCTCCACTTGCTTTCACAAGGTCATGCAAACTGTCTCTGAAAATTGGTCCAGAATGAGCTCGGGATAATCAACTGCAAATGTGCGAGACTGTGAGCCTCACCCAGTAAAAAGCTATTACCACAGCAAAGCTATTCAGAAAAAAAATAAATAAATAAACTCAACAAACTGGAAAGAGATTTCATAGAATGGTCATGAAAATTACAAGCACCTCTGATTTTAACCAAGAAGAGATCCCCATGCCGACAATGGGGTGATGTTTTGTTTCTGAAGTGCACACACTAACATCTGCAAAGCCATTGTTTATCCAAAGGGGAACACAGGGTTCTATCCACGATCATAAAGTGAACAGTCTCTGGTTTTATATATAGAAATTGAACGGGGAGAAGAGTGTGTGTACACACGTGTACGCACACATCTCTTCCCCCTTCTTGTCACAAAAAGTTGTGGGGTAAAGGTTGCGCTGTGTGCTAATGGTAGGACAGTGGCTAAGCTGGTCCCAAACCTTCTCCTCGGGGTGTTTCTGTGAAGGAAAAATGCAGACACTGTGCGCTTTATGGGAGCGGCTGCCTGGCTGACCTGTGGGTTCACGTTTTAAGGCCATCGTCTACTGCTCTGACTGAGCAGCCACGGAATTGTTGATATCCAATTACTACCACGGCCCGCGTAATTCTTGAGGAGGCCTAAAATTGTGCTGCCATGGCATCAGCGCCATATGTTCCTTCTTGCTCCGCTGCCTTGGACAATAGAGTTCAAGGGCAACTGTACCATTTAATCGGACCGCATTAGGAATGACTAACAGAGGCCAAATGAAATCAGCAAAAATGAAAGCCCCATATATATTTAAATAAAATATTATAGGGGATCAGGAAATATATACATAAGCCCATCGATGTTGTCAAAGCTGCTGTGTTGCACTCAGAAGGAGATTATGTCTGCATTGATTATATACCCGTAGGCATGTTTCTCATCAATGTTAACCTTAGCAAGTACTGTCTCATTGCAGCATGGACTTTAGGAGGGTTTAAATTATGCCTTAGCCTTTTGTATAATGTATGAAATTTGATTACCTGCTAAATCTCTTGGAGCTTCTTGGTTTTCCTATGTGTAAAGCAGAGAAAATAAAACAAGCAGTCTCTTGTCTTTATGAGAATAGAATGATAATAAACTTTTAAGGTATGACAGGCAGAGGAGTGGACCAAGGCATGAACTTCCATTGTTGTATGCATTGATATTGTTATAAAATATACCCAAAATGGTTATGAGTCAACAGATGGCTTGAAAATACCTTAGGTGATTATAAAAGAAGAGTACTACTGTAAATCCTTTTATGAGGTCAATCAATTTTAAGGAACTAGCCATAAGCTGAGAATCCACGGGATGGAATGTTTTCTCCATAACCATACGTGTCACAAGGGCTCTGAATGCATCCCCGAGCTCTCGGAGATGAGCATAGTAAGCACCAAGAGCTGCTCAGTAAGAACACGTAGCACCATCTGTCTCTCTTCCCTTGTCATTTTTAAGACAGATTTTCTTTTAGCAGCAGTTCTCAATATTGACCACCAGAAAACCCGTATTTCCAATGGTCTTAGGCACCCTCACCCATAAATTTACCTTTGTTGCTACTTCATAACTGTAATTTTGCTCCTGAGCAGTGTCTCAGTTCCTAAGACTATGGAAAATATGGGGCATATGTGTTTTCTGATGATCGTGACCCGCAGGTTCAGAACCACTCTCTTGTAGGCTCTATACACATTAGGAGTATTGATCCTTTCCTACAGGTATTCTCTTACTTCTTTTTCTTTTCTGTAATGTTTAAAAAATTTCTTCCTTAAAGAAATGTCAACTAATTTTTCTTCTAGACTTTAAAATTTTTTTCCATTTGTGTGTGTGTGTGTGTGCTTGAACATATGTGCCTGTGTGTGTGAATGCCTAAGGTTGATGTTAGATATCACCCTTGATTGTCCATCTACCTTTTCATTGAGGCAGGCCCTCTTGGTCAAACCCAAAGATCACCAATATGGCTGGGTCTGGCCAGCCAGCTTGCTCTGGGAGCCTTGTATCAGCTTTTGTTAGCAGAAATTACAAGTGGACCACCATGCCAACTCCTCAGTGTATGTGGGTTCTGTGGTCCAAACGCCATCGTCACACCTGCACAAGCCCTTCAGCCACTGAGCCGATTCTCCAGCCTGTTTCCTTTCAGCTTTGTTTCACTCTTGACATTTGTCTCTTTTATTAATTTAGAATTTATTTTGATGTTACATGAAAAAAATCTATTATTTTTCTTATTCTCCTAGCAGAGTTTATCAGCTGATTTGTTGTATACTTCTTTAATTTAGACTATTTCCTTAAATACACACAAATACTCATACATATATATATACACATATATATGTATATATATATATACACACAATGTATTTTAGATTAAAAAATATGCATTTCAGCAGTTAAGAGGGCCCAGATTCAATTTCCAGCACCCACAAATGGCTCACAACCATCTGTCACTCCTCTGTGTATTTACCACCCTCTCTGTTCTGTCCTCCATAGGCACTACACATTTTTGATACATGGACACATACACAGGTAAAAATCCACTTACTTAAAATAAATTAATTTAAAAATGTGCATGCATATATATATATGCACACACACACGCACCACATAACCCCTCTGCTTTAGGTTATATGACATGTTTATTCTGAAAGAAGTCAACATGTTTATTCTGCTTTCTCCTATTTTTTTAAAAACTTTCCACTCTTTTCTGTAGTATTCCCTTACTTTCCCATTCTGTAATATTCACACTCTCACTTAGTTTTTAGCCTTACTTCTATGTTGAAGTGCATCCAAGGCTCTCCACCATCTTTTCACAGTAGAGTCTCTATTTCTGTCCTGACTGGCTCTAATTTATCTCTAGTCATTTTTTCCACTCCCAGTGTCTATCATTGCTACACATCTGAATTTTGGAGTCTTTTCTAGTTATGTGATACCTCAACAGGGTATTAATTATTGTAGCGTACTCCCTTTTTCTAAGAACTTAGTGGCCAAGTCAACATCAGCACCGAATAAGACTGTTGGAAAGCCTGATTCCCGCCTGAGGGGTTTTATTCTCTTGGTTGATTTGATGTTCTTGACACAAGGTCCTGCCATATTCAGGAAAAGTCGGCATCATCTCCTAGGGACATGATCTAGTCTTTCCATCTATGTTATCATCCTATTTTATTTCAAGGATCTTTTCTTCTTTTAGATCTTTAGGGAAAGTGTTCATTCTAGACTTTCTAGTCTGTTCAAACATCAATTGTGTGTATGCTGGATCTTTGCCTACCTTCCAGTCTGTCATTTTCTGTTCAGTGCTACCTTTAAAAAGCCCTTTTATTTTCTAATGTGCTTTGCTTGATTTCACCCTTGAGATTCTTAGATTTTTGTTGTTGTTGTTGTTATTCTTTTTAGCCAGGTTCTTGGAAGGCTTGACAACATTTGCTCAAAGCTCTATCTTGGTTGTAGAAGCCTTTGTGTTTTGTTATCTTTCTTTGAACACCATGTAAATGTACAGGAGGGGGAAAGTCTGAAATATTTAGCTTTGCTCTTTACTCCATTCTACAATTGTCTTTATTTCTGTACAGAGAGGACATCATCATTTGTGTCACATTTCAGAAAAAGTGTACAATATCTGCTTCAGGAAAAGTGGCCAAGTGATTATAGTGTCTGATTCTCCTGTTTGTCCCCAAGAGTGGAGAAAGTCTCTGCATGAATAATATCCACAAAAAGACCACTGCTGCATGGTCTCCTCCTAAGCTAGGGGTTCTTAACCTATGGGTCTAGACCTAGATAAGGATCGTATATCAGATATTCTGCATGTAAGATATTGACATTGGAATTTGTAACAGTAGCAAAATTACAGTTATGAAGTAGCAACAAAATAATTTTATGGTTTGAGGACACCACAACATGAGGTGCTGTATTAAGAGGTCACAGCATTAGGAAGGCTGAGAATCACTGAACTAAATGATTAACCATGGATTGAAAAGGACCAATGTAATAGTGCAAATTCTCATTTTTTCCCATAGACAATGGAGAGGAGGCAAAACCCTCTTACCATTTCTTTTGCAAGTTATTTCCTAGAACTTACAAAACCTAATCCCTTTAAAAGCATCAATATTCAGTATTTTCTATATTCATATACATTGTCAATCAAAAGAAACTCCATGTATATATTTTTTAAAGAAATGATTGGTTGTTTCTTTTTTCAGGCTTTTAGAAATTAATTTTCACAGGTATTTTAAAAGTTCACTGAAATGTCAGATTTTAGATGTACCTTTCAATTTAATGAATGCTAATTAAATTATTTACCCATATTTTCTTGTTGAGTGGCTAAACCTATCATAATTCATTGAATGTCTAGTTTGAAGGAGAAATTATTATGCACACAACTTTATAAAACTTTATAAAACACAATGTCTCTTATCTATTGGAACAGGGTGTGATCTACTGCTGAAATAGGTTATTCACTTATTTTTCAGCATCTGATATGGTTGGTTGTGTCTTTAACTGGTTTAGTCAATAAGGCCACAAAAAAACGAGGAGTGACATCTGAATGAATCTGAAGGCCACAGGCACACAGAGACTCTCCCCTCTGGCTCCAGGATTGATTGTTTTTGTTTGTTGGTTGGTTGGTGGTTTGGTTTAATTTGGGGACAAGGCTTTGTCCATATTTCTTCCCTCTTTCTCTTCCTTTCTTCCTCCCTTGCTTTCTCTAGTTTTGTGTACCTTTCTGGGCTGTGTGTGTTTTTGCATCAATAAGGTATCTAAAGACAAATAGCTCAATACAACTTAGGAGTAAATCCTGCTAGCCCCCAAATCCTAAACTGTGTGTGTGTGTGTGTGTGTGTGTGTGTTCTTGGAGGGGGTGTGCACATGCACATGAGTACACAAACCTAGAGAGGTTAGAGGTAAACACTGGGTATCCTTTTTTTTTTTTTTTAAGGTAGTGCTCCTTGCCACTCACTTGGGCTTAGAGCTTGCTGTTTAGGATAGGCTGGATGGCCAGTGAGTTCCAAGGATCTCCTTATTTCTTCTCCAGAGCTGGAATACTTGAGTTTTTGTGTGGGTGCTAGAGATCAAATTCAGATCCTCATGTAGACATGGCAAATACTTTGTTAACTGAGCTGTCTCCCTTGGCCCAACTTAAAAACATTATCATCTTATTTAGTATTTCCTTATGAAACCTCATGCCTGCTAAGTGCATTCTATCACTAAGTTACCACGCCCTCTTCTATCAAGGAGCCAGTAACCAGATGCACAAACCACTTACAAATTCAGTTCTGTGTGTTTATGTTGTTGAAATCTGGTCAGAATATTAATGTTTCTCTTGGGTTGTGCTTTGGACCATGTTTCCTGTGTCAAGGCAGGGCTGCTGGTGATGTCAAGCCTGAGCCACTCTGAGTGGCTGTGAAGTATTTGGACCAGAATGGCATGGAGTGTGTAGTAAACTTCAAAAATTGTTGCCAGTGGCCATGCTTCTCCCGGAATCCAGGCTGTAGCCATTTTAAGCCAACTAGATTTGTATATGTGAACAAACTATGAGTATGAGCTCCATGTAGCTTCTTTAAATTGAGTTTTCTGAGCCATTTGAAGAAGCTATTTATTATATAACTGCAACTGAAGTCTAACTTCCAAATAGACATAAGAAGGGATAGAAATCAAGCAAAACTCAAGATGATAGAAACTGGTCTTTTATCATCTACTTTATTCTCATTTTATTTTTGGGTTTTAAAAATTTCATCAAGTATGTTTTCTAAGAAGAGTATTTGCAATATATTAATAAATAACTAAAATTTGTTTGAAATATAAAATGGACTTGAACTACAGTGTTAAAGTTGTTTCATATTATAAAAGAACTCATGACATTTATTTGTTTTATATCAAAGGCTATCTCTCATAGCTCTGGAAACTTCTCAACTTTTGACAGGTCTGTTTGATCACATGTGTGGTGGATTCTACAGAGAACATATCCTCCCCCACCCCTAGAGTCATACTACTCATCATATCAGCAAACATTTACGGCATGTTTGCTATATAGCATGTACAAATAGCAGTGTTTTATGTAGGTTCTTTCATTTGATCCTAGCAACTCTATGGTCCATAGATCCTGCTATTATTTCCCCATTTTAAAGATGAGGAAACCAAGACATAGTGTTCTTAAGCAATTACTCAAAGTCCCATTCCTAGTAAGTGATACAAGTGAGACTGAAGCTGGGCCAGTGCTCTCACAGACCACCATTACACCCTCATCACACACACACACCACGTGTTAACAGTAGCCTGTATCATGTCACAGGAGGAGGAGGAGCAGGAGGAGGAGGAGGAGGGAAGTGGGAGAATGATGGAGTCTGAAGGTCAGAGGTGAAAGAACCTCAATGATCATCTCACTCGATCTTCTTCTGTTATCTGGAAAGCTCGAGGAGTAGGGGTGCTTATTTATCTCTCCATGTTCCCAAGCCTCCATGGGTAGGAAAACTAGATCGGCCTCTGAAAGTCTGTCTCTGCTGTAAGAGTTATAGGGACTAGGGCTCATTAAAGATTCATGTTCTATAGATAAATTTCCCTGCAGTCCTTTATTTAATTTGGCTCAGGCATCTGGGGAATTGACTAATGTCACTGTAAACACAGAAGGTTCAGGACTCTAATTATAGGAAAGAAAGAAATCATTATTGATGAATTGAAAGAACTGAGCCTCAAATTGCATAGTAATACCCCAATATTTCCAAGCGACATACTTCTACTTAATTTTTATGTTCCTTCAAAACAAAAGCATTCTTGATGAAGAGGCAGGCCTCCTGGCTTGCTGCACAGAAGCAGTGAATATCTTAGTTGCCAGACTAGCAATGTACCCCAGCATCCCGCTTCATCTCCAAACCTCTAGTATTGGCAAGATATGGGCTTTCTTTCTTTTTTCCTTTTCTTTCCTCCCTAAAGACTCTTATGATGGGCATTTTTAATTAGGACACTTCTGATGCACAAATGAAATCTACATCTGACAGTTTCCTTCTCAACACATGTTTTTCCTCTCATCCATCCATCTTACTTGTCAGATTCTCTTTTCCTCTCTGACTGTGTTTGAAATGCTGTCCCACACATCCTTCCATTATAGAAGGGAAATCTGACACCTGGGGAGGCAATATTTCCTCTTGCTCTAACGGTGTGGAGGGCATGATGGCTATTTCTCCAAATAGCAGAGTCAGCAGTATTGGGGACATTAGTGCTTTCTAGTGGAAACCAGAAGGTTTTTTTTTTTTTTATGAGATGCAAATTGTACATCCTATAGCTCCCACCAGAGAGAACGTCATTTTGCGTTGAGCTGTGATGCGAGCACCTTCATAATCAATTAAGGGGTTGTGATCACACTGCACTGACATTCCATTAGCCTTCCCTTTAGTCACGTGTTGATTAGAAGCAGAAACAAAATGTGCGGGGTGGAATTTGAAGGATTCTGGCCTCCAAGTCAGATACAGAATCAAGAACCTGGATGCTTTGTTTGTGACCTGGTGATTTGACTGGCTGTTTGTCACAGAGGGTCCTATCAGGTTACAGTGTGAGCAGTGTGATAGTATTGCCTTAGTCATTACTGTGTCACCAGGGTGCCTAGGGTCACAGTGTTATAGACACAGACTGTCCCATGGCTTCTCACGCTTATAACACGTTGGCCCTATGTTAAGAACGTCCATACTGAGAAGGGCTTTGGGACTTAATTTTTTTTTTCACTATAGGGCTATTTGTTCCTTAAAAATTTATGGAACATTTACTAAATGACAGACACTAGGTTCCGAAGTGGAAAAGTCTTGGCCCTGGCTTCAAGGGACTTGAAGTTAGTGGAACGGATGCCACTAGTTTCCAGGAATGTTACGTTCACACAGGTCAGTCACACATAGAATTGTAGAGACAGGCACAGGGTTGGAACTCCTTCCCGAAACACCTAAGGTCATTTAAACATTCCTTGCATAGATGTGGGTAAGAGTGCCATGTCAGCAAGGTCGAATTCAAATTTAACATATTCTGGAGCATGTCTTGTCAGATTGAGCATTCATAGTCTATTAGACATGCTGTTGTTCATCTGTGGTGCAGTAATTCAAAATATATCCTTAGCCCAGAGCCAGGGCACATGCCTTGTAATCCCAGCACTCAGGGAGGCAGACACAGATGAATCTCTCTCTCTCTCTCTCTCTCTCTCTCTCTCTCTCTCTATATATATATATATATATATATATATATATATATATATATATATCCTTTTGCCTCTCCCCTCCCTCTTTCCATCCTTCCCTCCCTTCCCCTTCTTCCTTTCCCCTCTCTTTCCCTCCCTCTCTCTTTTTCTCCACTCTCTGCCTCTTCCCTTCCTTCTTTCTTTTACTGGGGCCAGTGCACTGAGGATGAAACCAGAGCCTTACCCAAGCTAGGCCAGCACTCTGTTGTGGATATATAGCTGAGTCCCTTTTAAACTTTGAGAAAGGGCATTGCTAAATTGCTCACAAGGCTTCAAATTTGTGACTTCGGTATGCCAGGTAGCTAGGATTACAGATAAATGCCTATGACTTGGCCATAGTTTTATTCATGCTAAAGGGATGGGAGGCCATTTTACTGTAGTTAAAATGTAGTAGATCTTTTTAAAAAAATGACAGAATCAGATGATTTGAAGGATGTAATTTGAGAGATATAGAAAGGTCCTATGATTCTAAAAAAACCACCTCTTCTCTAGTATATTAGCATACTTATAACTCTAACAAAATTGGATTGCTTTGGCTGTCACTATGGAAGATGCAAGAGAAGGAAGAATTCATGATGGAGAGTGTAGGTAGCAAATGAATAGCAGAGACGTGAAGCAAGGTATCAGGGAAGTTTGATGGAAATGTAAAAGAGAAAGGGTTTTGTGTGTATTGGGGATTAAAGCCAGGGCTACCACCAAGTTATGGCGACTACAGAGAAGAATTCATTTTAGAGATGGAAGATCTCACAAGAAAATGACAACTTGCACAGGGATAAATATGTCGAGTTTTAGCGGGAAGAAACTAAAGAAGAACATTCTAAAAAAGAAATGGTGCATTTGTCTAAAAGCAGAATATGTTTTTCATAAAGAATTCAAGGGCTTGGGGGCTCTTCACAGCTGCTCCAGGGCACCCCTGCAACAAGACTCTTCTCACAATAATACTAATGATTTATTTGCCTTTTCACATTCATTTTTCTCATCAGCATGTGATGGAATTTTCTGGAGTGCTTTGTGATATCCGTTTTACAAGTTCTTGAACATAGAAATAGATACCAGATGAGGGCATCCTCTACTAAACCAGAGACCTTAGATATTTGTGAGAAAGGTGTAAAACATTACTATTCCTGTTATCTTTCTGTTTGGACAACATTAGTTTTCATCATATATATTAATTTTGTTAGACATCATTTATTTAAAAATTAAATGATGACTTAGGAACTTTTTTTTTCAACTTGAATTTCATGATGCCATTTTCATACATGCATATCACACTTGCCTCTAATTCATTTGCTGTCCCACTGGCCTTCATCATGTCCCCTGCTTTCCTCTGGCTGGTCCATTTTCTTTCCCCAGGTAGTTATCTTCTCTACTTTCATGTCACGTTATACGCCATTCAATTTAGTGTGTTAAAGGTTTTTCAATTTAATTTCTAATGTGGCAAATATTGATAGACATGATCCACTCAGTTTACTATGTACCGGCTGTTTCAAAGCAGTACAGAGGAAAATGTGCTTTGGAAAGGAAAGCAAGGAATTTGACCCCTCAGTTTTTCACATGTCAATGTGTCCTTTTCTGGCCTTGTCTGGATTCCGGGTAAGGTACACCGTGTGGAGGAGGTAGACTTGGGAGGTAAGTTGGGTGCTTCAAATTATTTTTACATTTATTTAGTGGAGGGGGGGCGCATACATGCTGCAGATTGAGTATAGCCATTAGAAGACAATTTGTTGGAACCAATTTTGTTCTTCCCCAAGTGAGTCCTGGGAATTAAACCCAAGCTGTCAGTTTTTGCAGCAAGCATTTTCATAAGCTGAGCCATCCCATGGGTCTGAAGTTGAGGTCTTGAGTTATAAGGTGAGTATGGATTTTATTTTGCAGACCCTTGGAGGTTGGCACGGCTATGTCCAGTCAAATCAGTGTTGTGCTTCAGAAACTGACTCTGGGAAGAGTGTGAAGGGCAGATTTCGGGAAAGGAGAAATGAAAGACCAGGAATGGCAAATGGGAACTGTGCAGCCAAGAAAGCAAGACAGCCTGACCTGTGGAGTGTTAGGGGACTGCAGGATTGTGAGGGGCTTCTTCACCTGAACTGGGCCACTGTTGTGGCTGAGGATGGCACATTTTCTCCTGAAATCAATGAAGTTGTCAAATGCAGTGTGTGAGATCTTTCTAAATACAAAGTCCTGTGACAGGTGCCGTCATTAAATGCCACATGCTTGATTTTAGATTCTGGCCTCAGGGTTCTGATGCTGATTGAGTTGCTTAACTCTTTGTGCCTAATGGTTCCCGTCTGTAGCATGATGGCAACATTCAGTACTTACACTGCATTGTTAATGTGATGAGAATGCTCACTAATAAAGCCTGCGTTGAGGTATCCTGCTTAAATCGACTCTTCGTACATGCCTGTTGGATCTTGAGTGTTGAAAGCCTCTTCCTACAGTAGCATCATTGAAAGATAGTGGGACCCTTAAGAGGTGGGGCCCAATGGTAGGCTTTTGGGTTAAAGGTACTTTTGAAGGAAACAGCAGTGGCCCAGACCCTTTTCTCATCCCCCCACCACCACATCCTGTTCATGAGGCTTTAGGTTCTGCCACATGTTCCCTCTATGATGTGTCACTACCGTCCCAAAGTAACAGGACCAGTTGATCATGGACCAATGCCTCCAAAAACACGAACCAAAACAAACCTGCCTTGTCATGAGCTGAGCTATTGCAGAGAATTGTTAGAATGACAGAGAGCTGCTGCTGTATAGGAGAGCAGGGTGCAGACACTGAACGTGGCTGGACTCTTGCTTGGGTATGGAATTGAGGAAAATGAAAGGCATTTATTGAGCTGAATCATTAAACATGGTCAGGTCCTCATGAGCCCAGACTCCAGTCCCATTTTCGCATCTATGAGGGTAAGGGAGAACTTGGAGAGATCAGCTGTTGGCAATATTAGGTACCTTGGGTGAGGTAAGTCTATTTTTGTTCTTTGTTTGCCGTGATTTTTCCAGGCACAACCCTTAACCAAAGATGGGGAAGGACACATGGACTAGTGATTACCTGTGCATGTGGAGAGACAATGGGGACATAGCTAGTGAACCATTGGTTGGGGGCTTATTCAAAATGGCTTCATGCTTTATTTTCAAATGTGAAATTTGCATTTCATTCCATAATCTATCTTAGTTTATTTTGGTATATAAAATATTTTAAATAACTTACCATTAAGGAAAAATGATGCTTTACCAGGAGGCTGCTTGTTTATTGAATACCCCCAGCACTCTGCTGCATAGTCCCAGCGGTGATAGGATTTGAGTAGCACAGACTTAACCCAATTATACAGCCCCAGTAGGGGGGAAAAAAAAACGAAGCCACCTCTGTATATGCTTTGCTTCTTTGCAGAAGAAACAATGAATCATGAAGATTAATCGTGCCTTTTCTTGTGAGTTTAATAAATAATATCAGTTTACAGGAAGGATGAAAAGTTGATATATGTAATTAATGCTGAGTGAAAATGCTGGAGCCAGAGATTTGTACAAAATGCTGTCTTTTTAAATATATGGAAGGGTGGTTTTATTTTAAAATTCATGAAGGCTTGAGTTTAAACTCAGCAGCATGTTCTGCAAAGGTAATTGAAGAACACCCCAATCTTCCATTCCCCACCCCTACAAAAAAGCAGGGATAAAGGACTTCTACAAATAAACTAAGGTTCTTGGGTTGCATTAAGTCCCAGGGACAGGAATTTAACTTGGATTTCAATTATAAATAGATTTTTAAAAATTGGCTTGAATGAATTCTTTCTGGCACAAGTAGAAACGACACCAGCAAGCCAGATCAGGTGGTTGCTCTGTGGATTGCATTTCGACCCCAGTGTCCTACAGGCAGTCAGGGTACATTGCGAGAGTCTCCGTAGGATTCATCATGAAGTCAGAAGCATTATCTAGTGATTATTCTTGGAAGACATGTTTAACATGAATTTTACCAAGTTGTTGAGTCTAAAACCAGTTTCCAGGAGGCTTAGAAGCTAAAAAAATTAAGTCAAATGTCACCATGAAGAGCCAGGGAGATCAATACAGGGTAGAGTGTTCTGTAGCTTACCTGAATTGCTTCTTCAGGACTTCAATGCAAATAATAACAGTAATAACAATGATGACAACAACACTAATGATGTTAATGATAATATTTGTAGTGTGTTCCAGGATCCTGATTAAATATGTTTGAAAATGAAAGAGACTTAACTATTAGCTGATATCTTTTGAATGTGGTCTAAATACTGGATGACAGTGTTTATATTTCTTATGGTAGATAATAGTACTGGAGTTAAATAGAATGCACACATGTATGCATGCATGTGTATGTGTGTGTATGAATGTAGTATAGTGGAGAATAAAAGGAGAATCAGATGCCCTGAAACTGATGTTACAGGTGGTTGTGGTTGCTCAGTGTGGCTGTGGCTTCTAATGAACTTGGGTCCTTTGCAAGAGCAGGAGTGTTCTTAACTGTTGGGCCATCTCTCTACCCCAACCCCACTATATACCTATATTTGTATACTATGTATGTTGAACTACTGAAGGGCTAACATTTCATGACATTCACTCTGAACTGATTTAGTAGTGAAATTAGTTTTTTTTTTTAAAGAGAAATTTTTAAGTATTTATTCATTTTATAATCAAAGAACAAAAAACAAATTAAGGTGACTTCTCTATTAAATTACCGTTGTGTTTAAATGCTTTAGCAGTAATATACATACATACATACATACATACATACACACACACATATAATATAAAATATAAAACTTAGGAATCCCATACACCAAGAAGCCCATTCCTGTGAGATGATTAACATATGTAGAGAACATAGTCAGGACAATCAAACAAAGCTGAAAAAATGATTGCAGGATTCTTTTTTTTTTTTCTTTTTTTTTTTTTTTTTTACTATTTTTTTTTAATTTATTTATTTTTATCTCAATCACAGGTTGGGTACTTTGAATCCCAGGCGTAGCCCCCTCCCCCATTCCCTCCTACCCTCCCACTCCCTCCCTCATCTCCTTCTTCCCCGCCCCCTCCAAGTCCACCAAGAGGGGAGG
>CM053751.1:54839060-54852647 GCA_028658305.1 Pachyuromys duprasi
GCCCCATCCGTGCGGGGGTTCCAGTCCACATCCACACATGGTCCTTGATTGTAGAAACCATCTCTTACAAGACCCCTGTGCCCGGCTCAGTTTGGTCTTTGTGGAGCTCTTGTTCTCCCCAAGTCTCAACAACCTCCCCCAGAGTGAAATTAGTTTTAAAACCTAGAAATATGCATGTACACACACATGTGGAAGAGAGAGGAAGATCTTGGCAAATTTGTGAAATGTTGGTAATTGTTGGACATAAGTAGTGTATATGGCTGTTTCTCATTTTCATGTACATTTGAATTTTTTACAATAAATTTTTTTTACAAAAATTAGAGAAGAAACATAAGGCTGTCTCTACTAGTTATTTATTTGTGGATGCAATAACCACATTAACACTCCCATTGTGTAGCAAGGAATGTGTTAAGCGATAGCCTACAAAGAGCAACAGGAATAAAATTCCCAAGACACAGTACCAGAGAGGACAGACCTTGGAAGCATGGGGTGACTGGTTGGAAAGGCAGGGCTAACAGAGAAGTCAGTGGTCCATGAGGCCTACATGCTTATCATTCTCCTCTCAGACTCCTACTCTTCATGCTGACGTCATGAAGAGGCAGCCTATAGCTTTTCGCTTGGTCTTGGCCTCTCAGTGAGATATTCAGCTTTTCATGGGCAGGTCTTTTGACTTACTCATCCCTTTCTACACAACTCAAAGCCCACAGACCATGGGGGATTGTCCATTATTTATTGAATAACTCATGCACAAATTCTTCCTATTGTTACATTCCCTTCCTATGCATAACATCATTTGATGGGAAGTGCAAGTAGTCATATGGGCATATAGTTTGTATGTCTTCATATGATGATGGGACTTGTGGATGTGACTAATTTACTATCAGTGAACTCCAAACAATGTGAGTGGACCTCATCTGATCAGTTGAAAGCCGTAAGAGGAAAAGACTAAGACCTCCTTAAGGAAGAAGAAATCAAGCCACAAGAAAGCAACATGGAAATCTTGTCCATGTTATCACCTTGGTAATCTGTAGAATTCACATCTAAGGTCAAAGCCACTTTTACTGGAACTTCCAGACTCCTGGCTTAATTTGCAAAATTCAGATTTGTCAAATTCCATAATTATGTGATCTGTTTCTATAATGCACTCCCCTATAGATATAGACACCCATAGCTTTGTTCTACATTAATCTGGGGAGCTTTAATGAAAATCCAGAAAAATGAAGAGTTGATTATGCAGGTATTAAAGACACTGAAGACACAGAATGGGTCTAAAGTGGACCTGAGGTATGTCATTACTCTTCTGAGACTAGAACTCAGAATTTCAAAAATGAAGGCAGCAGCATGACAAACATTTACTCAGAGAGCTCAAATATCTGAGTGTGACAGTTTAACAACATTTCCTCCCTTTGGCACCATATTGGGTCTGGAAGCTAAGCCAGGGCCTTGGAGATCCACGTGCATGTTTAACAAGCACTGTGTCGGAGGACTTGCTTTGAAGGGCGTGTAAACTCTTGAGCCAGTCTGTCTCCATGCTGGCCGTGTGGATGAGGACACTACTGCATCAGTGGAAAAATTGTTTCCTTCGAAGTCAGTAATACAAGCCTGGGAAGGATTTCTCTCGAGAGCTCCCCTTTGTGATGGATTTTCTTTGTTTACAATGAACCTGGGACTTACATTTCGCAGCTGGTCCTTGCTCACAGACAAGACTGAAACACAGCTTCTGGAACAATAATTCGGGTGTTATTTGAAACACAGTAGCCCAGGCCTTGACACTGTTCACACTAGGCAGAAAAATCAAACCAGAAAGTATTTCGTTCTGGTAACTCCCTTTATGGTGGCTTTGGAAACTCGTGGGTGAGTGTGGAGTGTGGCCCCCCAAAGTCTGTGGGGGAATACAACACCCTGTAGGTGGTTTGGGAAAGGTCTTCAGTTTCTCTCTGATGCCTGGACTAGGCTCCTCCTCTTGTCAAGATCTCAGCAACTCATAGCTTAGGGCAGCAATAGCTTAACTGCATCATTCTCAGCCAGCTTGTTAGAGCAAGGCAGAAACCTGCTCCTCCTTCCTTCCTACTCCTCCCTCCTCCTTCCCCCCACCCCCTTCCCCCCCACCCCCTTCTCTTTCTTTTGAGACAGTGTCTTTCTGGGTAGTCCAGGCTGGCACTGAACTCAAAATCCTCTTGCCTTAGACTCCCAAGTGCTGAGATTACAGGTGCTCATCACCAGCCCTGGCTGTCATCTCCTACAGGGGCTGCTCCTTGCAGTACAGTTGGGGCACCACAAACAGAACAGCTTTGGAGCAGCACACCCCAACTTCCCAAAGCTCTCATGATCTCAAACAACCACCCCTTCATTGTGTACCTCATGTAGCTCATTATGAGATGAGAATAAATAACATTTGCTTTGCAGGACGGGTATTTAATGAATACTTACTAACTTGGAGAGAGAGAGAGAGAGACATGTGATCGTGGGGATGCGTGCTCCAAGTATGGGAGACAAAGCAGGGTGTCAGGCATCCTGGTCTATCATTAGTCTTAGTCTTTTAAGACAGGCTCTCTCAACGAACCGGGAGCCAGCTGGGAGCCAACCCCAGGGATCCCCGTACCTCCATCTTTCACAGTGCTGGGATTACAGGTGTATATGACCATGCCTGGCTTCTTATGTGGGTGTGCTGGGGTCTGAACTCTCATATTCCTGTTAGCATAGTTGGTGCTCTTACCCATTGAACCTCTTTCTATCCCATTGATCACAAATTGAACCCCTGAATAAAATATCAAGCTATAGCAAGCATTTGGTCAATTGCTTATATGTTTGTTTCAGTGCTGAGGATGGAACCTAGGAGCCTAGTGTAGCACTCAAACCCAGATCTGTTGCTTTGTTTGTTTAGTTTAAATTCAGAGACAAGCTCTCATTAGCTTACTTAGGCTGGCTTGAAACTTGCTCTGTAATACAGCAGGCCTTGAATGTTCAGTCCTGCTGCCTCAGGCTCCTGAGTATCTGGGCTTAATAGGCTTGAGCCATCAGGTCTGGCCACATCTTTTATATTGCTTACTTTGTCACGTTTATATATAAATCTCTATATATCACATATAAACATGTATTTTTATATATTTTATATAAGTTTATGTATATTTATAAATATTTATAAATAGGAGTTTCACATGGGTAGCTACAGTTATGGCTTTGCTTTTAAAGTTGAGGCAAAGCAGCTAGATGGCGCCTTTTCTGTGTTCTTAGTAGACTATTACACTTCACCTGTGACCCCAGAGAAGGCAGCCTAGAGAGCTAGGACTAATCAGCACAGGTCTCTGTTTTGGATGTTAGTCACTGTCACCTGTTTACTTTTCTTAAGTCCTCTAGATGAAATTTGAACCAGGAATATCAGGAGAGACCTCACATTCCTATCACCATTTTATGTGCTGTCCCAAAAATAGGGCCGAGAACAGCAATCTGTGTGAGAAGCAGGGACAGGGCACTTCTCATCCAAATAAAATCAGTTCAGTCTCTAGGTGCCAGTCTTTCCTGTGTGCCCAAGAAGCTAGAAGCTGCTAGGGGTAAGGGAACCAGCATATTGACTTGCAGGAGACTCCTGGATTTTTATGTAAAACAAATGAGTTTTGATGGGAGAGTCAGTTTCCTCTGGTGTCGATCTGCCCTGTGCACTGCCTGCTTCGTTGGCACACTCAGCCCTATAGAGCTTGTTGCGTTCTCATGAAAAGCTTTATTTCTAGCTGTGAGAAAGTTAAGGTCAAAAGAAGGACACAGTGCTGAGAGCATAAAAGCTCCTGGGATTTGTTGAGTGATGAGACCTTCTCTAGCATAAAGAAAAATAAGGAGCTTCTTTTCCCTGTTGTCAAACTCAAAATTTATTGAGACGAGTGGAAAACAAACTTGGGAAAAATTATCCCCCAAACATTATGCTTTCAAGCTTCCCATTCCATCAGGGGGAAAACATCTTTCATAGTAAGCAGTGAATGAGGCAGGAAGGAGGGAGACACCCAGAGAAGCTGGGTGAGGATTGGCCCAGAATGTAAATGGAGGCACAAGGTTTTGTTGTTCAAACTGCAGTGTACTAGAGGTCATGTTAGGATTTTAGCTCAGGAATACTATCTACACAATGACCAGTGAGCCCTGTTCTGTATCTAGATATTTAGAGATGCCCAGTTCAGTGCTCCAAAGGTGCGCCACTGGCTGCTTCTTTACAGTGGGGATGAAGAGAGAGGATTTTCCTAAAGAATCTAGCAGATTATCTTAAGTCAGGCCTTGATTCAGAGCCAGGATATACACTCATTGCTGACTGAGGTCTCAGTTCTCAGTTGAGTTTATGTTCCCAGGAAGCTGCTAATCAGCTTGAAGAGAGGTCTGCAGGTCATTACATGAATGCTAGAGCATTTCCATCAGGCTAGAGACATCTAGAATATGGCACGTCTAGAATATGGCTGGGTGAACATTTCTAGACCAAGTGTCACTGATTACAGACGCTTTACTCAGGGCAACTTGGTTGGACATGGAAAGGACCAATTTTTCTCATCTGTACACAATGAAAATGAAGGATCCCTTAAATGATAATCAACCAGACAGCCCAGTGCTGACAGCTGATGAATCTGTAGTCTCTGGTTACACAACAGCCAAGGGATCTGGGACACGTGACTCATGGGGTTATCTGGGCCTTCCCTTATACCTTCAAGGGGCTTCACAGACTCTTTAGGCTCTCAAGAGAACCTCCTGTGCCAATCCTCCTACTACTCAGTGCAAAGTCAAACTCTATTATTGTGGTTTGAATGTGTGTGTCTTCTGAAGTTTTGGTAGGAAAATGACCCCTGCAAGTGATTTCTGCAAAGAAGATAACAACATCTGAGAGGGTGTTTGTATTGCCTGCTGACCAGGCTTTACAAAAAATAGTTTACCTTCTCTATGGTGTGGAAGACTGCATTGATTTTTGTTCAAATTAAACTATATTGATAAAATGTTATTGTGTGTTATTGTGTGGGTCACAGTTTTATATTGCTGCTTCAAAAGATTCACTGCCCTGGTCAGTTTCAAAGGAGGCAGGATGGGGAAAGCCAAGGTTTATCCAGTAAATGTTTTACTCTGACTCAGAAAGAGAATGGTCCTGGAAAAATAGGCTAGAAGGAGTTGCAACAGAGATCTGGGACAACCAAACTACTAAGTGATAAAAACACATAATGTTTTTGTTTAAAGATGGTGCTTAAGTTAATGAATGCATTTTATAGAACCCTGAAGTGCTGAAAATTTATGGGGAGCAGGGTTAAATTATTATCTTATCCAAGGTGATTTCAATTTTTTAAATTAATTAATTTATTTTATATTTTAAATTTTGATATAAATTGCATCACTTGCCCCTTTCCTTTTCTCCATCTACTTCCTCCCGACAACTCCTCTTATGCCCCAACTTGCAAATTGATAGCTTCTTTTTCTTTGATTATTATTGTTTTATACACACACAGACACACACACACAGCAGATATATAAATATAACCCCATGAGTCCACATTTGTTGCTTGTGCATAGAAGGTCGCAGGGCTGGGCTGGAGAGATGACTTAGAGGTTAAGAGCACTGGCTGTTCTTCCAAAGTTCCTGAGTTCAATTCCCAGCAACCACATGGTGGCTCACAACCATCTATAATGAGATCTGGATGTCCTCTTCTTGCCTGCAAATGCAGGCAGAATACTGTATGAATAATAAATAAATAAATCTTTAAAAAAAAAAAGAAGGTCGCAGGGCTGACTAGTTTGTATTGAATGACAAATCAGGGGGCTCATCCCCGTGAGAGTCAAATTCTTGCTTTCTCAGCTGTCACTACACTAATTGCCTGAAGTTCTTTGTCTAGGGTGGGACCTCCTGAGATTTTCCTCCTTCTGCAGGAACACATCTGTTGATATTGTCATTCAGATCTTGTTTACGCTGTTATTTCTAAGCAAGGTGCTCTTACAGTAGGCTTTTTTTTTTTTCCTATTCTGGCTCTTACAGTCTTTCTGCCTTCTCTTCTGTAATGTTTCTTAAGCCATAAATACAGGAGCTGTGATGTAGATGTACCTGTTGGGATTGGGATTCCCACAATTCATTGATCTCTGCATTACGTCCAGTTGAAGTTTTGTGTCATGGTTTTCATTTTCTGTAAAGAGAAATTTCTTTCATGAGGTATGATAGCTACACTTATCTGTGGGTATAAGGATAAGAGTTATAATGTAGTTAGGAATTATTCTGGCCTAGGAAAGTGGTGGTAGTAGATTCTCTTCTAAGAGCCATGACCAGGCCTTCCTGGGGAGTTGGCTGGATTTCTAGTACCTGATATGATCTCTCCTGATGACCAGCATTTGAGTCTATGATTGCACCTTTATAGATATCTATTTTTTTCATTTTTTTCTTTATTATTTTTCAAGACATGGTCTCTCTGTGTAGCCTTATCTTTCCTGGACTCACTTTGTAGACAAAGCTGACCTCGAACTCACAAAGATCCGCCTGCCTCTGCCTCCCTGAGTGATAGGATTACAGGCGTGCACCAGTACACCCGGCTCCTTTATGGATATCTTACCATGCTGGTTATTATTGTGGTTCACAGGTGTTGCAGCTAGGTAGGACTGTTAAATTGCTTCCCTCCCTTGGCAGCTTGTGTGGTACTTTCTGGTACTCTGGAAGCTAGACTACAGTGAGGAAGCTTTCAGGTTAAATTCGGTTTGAATAATCTGAGTCCCTTGTCCAAGTGTGTGGTGTCTTTAGCAATACGGGCTTACCTTCAACTGCTGAGAGGCTGGGAAATGGAATGCCATTCAACTGTAAAGAAAAATGAGACCACGAAATTTGCGGGAAAAAATGGATAGATCTTGAAAGGACTATATTGAGTGAGGTAACCTAAAAAGACAACTGTTGCCTGCTCTCTCTCGTCTCTAGTTCCTAACTACAAATCCTTAGATGTAAGTATATAGCATGGAGTAACTGAAAATACCAGCAAAGTAAAAATAAAGGGACCAGGGTGGTGGTACTTGAGAAGGAATAGCAGAATACAGGCGATATGAAGCTAGAAACAAAAAAATGAGAAGGGGCTTCAACAGAGGAGAGGAAGTCCATACAGAAAGAGAAGGAGAGATGAGGGCCAAATCACACTGTTTGATAAAGCCTCAAGGAATCACATTATTTTATATTTAGCTAAAATTATTCACTCTGTGTGTGTGTGTGTGTCCGTGTGTACCACAAACAAAACTGTGCTCCCTGATAACATGCCCCACAAGTACCATAGACCAACAAAAACCTAAGCACCGTACATAACAAAACTCCTTCGGAGTGGCTGGTCAGGGTAGTCCAAATGACGGTCAAGGCAATATAGGCTGTTGTTTTTGAGACAGCAGGGTTTCCTTTTTGCCTCAAAGAATGCTCATGTGCAAGCTTAGGGCTGCTGCTGTTTCCTCTCCCCACTTGAAGGATGTTATTTGTTACTACATAATAGGATTTTGGAATGACTGGAAAAGCCATTCTGAGGAAGAACATGTTTTACTACATTAGCATTGAATGAGAAAGCTAAATAGTTATCCTTTCTTCATCAGGATCAATTCATTAATACTGGTCATTATCCAAATATATTTTGAGATCACTAAGGAGTTCCCAGTTGAACTGGAATTACTATGTACATTAAGGATCATATTTTTAAATAACCTTTATTTGAAAAACAAAATGCAATTAATTAAAATACATGTCTGGGGGAAAAGACTCACGTTTTAGCAATTATTTTTAACATAAAGAGGTGTTACATATGGAGTCTCTGTCAATTACTAGAAATAATTACATATTTTCTTGGGTAATTTCTTGGTAATTAAAGTATCACTGAAGCGTATGATGCTTTGTTAATGAAAAGATTAAAAAGCTCACATGAGTTTATCATAGTTTGTTGAAATGTAGTTCAATGTTTATTATCATAATTTCTGATTGTTACTGCATAACCTTGAATGGTCTTAGTGAACAAATCATGACTGTGAGCTGAATAATAGCTCACTGAGTAAAAACTACATCATTCACGGTGCAGCAATGACAATCAGAAATTATGATAATAAATACCAAACCACATTCTAGCAAAGAACAAAACACTCTTAAAATATTTTTCCTTCTGATTTTCAAAGCATTTGTGACACTAATTGCAGAATTACTGTTGGGGTAAAAAAAATCAAACCCAAATGCTGCATTTTTTTTAGTTCTAAGAATTCTATACTGAGTAGTATAAACAAATAAAGCTGCAAATAGAATTTTTACGAATAAAGGGATTTCCAAAATGGGGCCTTGCCTTAAGAGTCTTACAGCTGGTTCACATAGGAACGGCAATGTAGTTTTCCTTCCTTCCTTTTTTTGTTTTTGTTTTTGTTTTGAATAAAACAGATTTGAGTACACTTAAAGAGCCATGGGCTATAGCGTCATGATGAAAATACTGCCCAATAGGTTATTCTTTCTTTTCAGCTATTAATATTGTCCCATTCTTAGCTGATAATTTAAGAGGAGTAAGGAGATTTGAAGTGTTTAACTCATTCTTTCCCAACTGTGTACTGATATGAAGAGATTAAATGGATCTTAGAGATTCTTAAGTGTTTTCCTGGGAGGAGAAGGAGGATGCCAGGCACACAGCTCTCCCTCTGAAGTGAGAGCGCCTTTGGTGAGCAGGGAGACTGGACTTAAGGAGGAAGGTCTCACAGGTATATTTCAGAGATGGGAGAGTTAGACATTGGCAGAGTTGATTATCGTCAGCTTCTCGAAGCTGGGTATTTGATTTTCCTTCCAATTCTGCTTTCCTCAATGAAATTAGTTTTAAGAAGTAGAAATTAGTCATGGTGAAAGTATTTACACCACAGAAATTGAGAAACACTACCAATCAAGATACTTTTTGTTAGATAGCCAGTTTGTCGTCCCTCTACTGGAGGCATGAGTAATGGGAAATGTATAAAATCCATGTCAATCAAAACAGTTATCTACATAGAGGTTAATTAAGTCATGTCAAGTAGAAGCAAGGATTTCCAGTTAATTACCTTGTTAGAAATGATCTCTGGTTTGATTTATAAACCCGAGTGTATTGGAAAAATCTGGACCAGTGCTTTTGATTTGACTTTCTACTTTTTATATGAAGTTTCCAGTCATATGGCTTTGCCCCTTCCCGTACTCACATAAAATTTTTCCCCACAAATACAACAGAGATAGATGCTCTACAATGGTATTCTTTAGATTTGGCCATATAGTCATTGAGGCATGATAATTCTTTCATTTTCCGAAGCATCACTGCTATTTAATGAAAGCTAAGATGGATAATAGGACGCACAGTCAGGGTCCCATGCTTTTTTTGTCTCTTATTTCCAATCCTTCATCACTTCTGTTCTCTGGCTACACTTCTCTATTTTCTTTCTTACTCTGTAATACTCCTTGGGTCAACATGCATCTAAATGTCCTGGCCTTCACTATTCTTCCTCTTTCTTTCCTCATTCTAATCTTTCAAGTCTCAATGGTAGTCATATCTTCTCAGGAAACCTTTGCACAGTGTCTGTAATTCTTATTGATTTTTCTCTCAAACTACCAAGCAGAGAGACCATTCCCCAGTAATTTTTCAATATGTAATTTGGAGGCTGGCTTAACAGTTTTGTATGTATAACAATACTATAACTCCAGGGTCTCTATTAAATGTAGGACAAGCCTGGGGGTTCACTGTTTTAAAAGTGAGAGGAGGAGGGGAAGGTGAAGAAGAGCTGTCTCTTCAGGACTAGATCTTACTGGGATCAGTGTTTATGTCCAGACAAGTTTATATTATAGTTTTCTTTTAAAGAGGGAAATTTTACTTATAGACAATAATTGAGTGTTAGGAAGCTGGATTTTACTTAAGTCTGATTTTTCAGGGATGGAGATATTGAATAGAGTGGGAGAAAGTGTTAAGAGCATTTTAGCATATCTACAGCCATACTTCTTTCTTTCAAGTCTTGTTTTTCGTCTCCAAATGACCACATTATAATGTATTAGTAAACATTTATATTTTCAAAATGGTGATACTTAAATATGCTTTCACTGGGATGTCAATCTCACAAAATTGGTTGTTTTCTTTAAAATTATCTTCTTAGGAAGTTACCCAATTTTTGTTAATCCAACTTTCCAATGAAATGATCTAATTCTAGACAGAAGAATTTTAGAAAGACTTAAGGCTTCAAATTGTTCTGCCCACATTTGAACCTCCATTCACTTCTTTCTTATCCCTTTGTGTTGTCAAATAGTTTTGATTTGTGTCCCTGGATTAAAAAAAAAAAGTTTTCATTTTGCTCCAGAGGCATTGTCTTAAACGTCTCTCTTTCCTCACGTCACTCAGATGTGTTTTTCTTGGCAGGAATCCTAACTCACTTGGATCACTTTGGTGTGGGTGTGGCCTCAAGCTTTCCTACAGCCAATATTCCACATGGCCATGCCAGCGTGGAGACCAAACTCTCTCTTCCAACTGAAGAGCATAAAACAGCAAAGACAAGTGCTCAGGGCACTTTCCTGAGATGATGATTTAAATTATCATGCTCTCCTGGGGTCCTTGAGAAATAGGCCACTCTCTGATCATTTTTGAGCACTTGCCAGCACGCCTGAAACATGAGGAGCAGGAAAAGATGTGTCTGCTTTTCTAATTAGTTTTTTCCCTCAGTAAGTCATATCTCTTTCCTTTTAAGTGACGGAAAACATTAGGGTTCTTAGGAGATGTCTATTTTCCACAGGGGTTTACATCATCGTTTTATCTAATTATTTCTCAATTACAAATAATAATTAAACCAAATGGTGATGCAAACTGGAGCAGTAACAATATATCTTTTTAGAAGAGCTCCCAGAGGTAACAGGACACCAGGGTTGAAAATTCTTTGTTCGCCCTCAACACCCTGCACAGATGTAAAAGCACAGGCTTTGATTTGCAAACCATGTCTCATGTCCTCTGACCCAGACCAAATGGCCAGACTGAAGACTTCGGTCAGGAACTATTTTCCATTTCACCGAGGCTTTCATATTTAAAATAAATGTGACCATTGCTATAAAAGTCAATCATATCAATCATTGATGGTGTTCCTTTATTCCTTTTTTTTTTTTTGAGAAAAGTGACATGTACCCTAACTGGTCTTAGAGTCTCTCTTTCTGCTTTGATTTTCTGAGTTCTGGTAGCACCATGCCTGGCTTTACAATGAATGGGAATTGAACCTGGGGCCTTGTGCACTGGAAGTAAGTCCTCTATTACTGAGCTATGTCTCTAACTTGCAATAGGGTCACTTTTAATAGGACATATCTACGAAGATACTTAACTAGAAATCAGGAATCTACAGTCTGCCAGAAATCAGGATTCTACAGTGAAGATGAACCCGAACTTGTCAGGCAAGACCTGACCTATGCTTCTCATCCTGAATTACCATGAATGGTGTTCCCTCCCACATGGAGATGTCCTGCTTTAGACTCTTTTACAGGTTACTAGATGGATGAACAAAGTACAGTTATGCTTAATTACTCTTTGTGGATTCTTTTGAACTTATAGATGTCACAAGATTCTAAATAAAATTGCCCAGATAGAACCCTAAGATCCTATAAGAAAATAACAAATGAGAATACAAACTATTCATGGTCCTACTACATAGAGAACTAAATTGTATACAGCTTCTAGAAGAAAATATGAGAAATATTGTTTTAACTACTTTGCTATAGATAACAAAACTTTAGATCAGACTTCATAACAATTAAAACCATCAATATTGTCAAAGACATCAAAAAGAAAATAAAAAGTCACAAATAGGGAGGAAATACAGTATGTGTATCTTCCATGACTCACATTCAGAATGTATGAAGTTCTCATAAATCAACAGTAAAAGAACTAACTATCTGATTTTTAAAAAATGAGCAAAAGTCATAAACAGTCCAAACTAAAAGGTATTATAATGGATAATAATCACATAAAAAGGTGCTTAACATCAGGAAAGTGCACATTAAAACCTCTGTCACATATTTTGAGTCCATTAACATTATGAAAAATTTAAAAACCTGGTGCTACTGAATGCTGGGATGCACATGAGTAATTGAAACTCTTACTTTGACGGTGAGACTATAAAGTGGTATAAGCACTTGGGGATGTCGGAGGGCAGCTGCTTATAGAGTTAGTCTACTAACCCTATAACTTGGCAAATTTGTTCCTCAATATCCAAGAAATGAAAACACAGCCACCCAAGGGCTTGAAAGTGAATGTAGCAGCTTCATTAGTAGTAGTTCCAAACTGAAACAGCTCAATCAGTGGAGAAACCAAGTATGACATTGACATAGTCATATTATAGAACATGATATAGCAAAGAAAAATGTTGGCTTCCATTATATGTAACAACGTGGGTGAGGGTGAATCTCACATATTTCACAGAGTGAGAGAGAGAGAGACAAAGACAGAGAGAGTCAGAGAGATCTAAATAAAGGACATAGTACATTACATGATTTCATTTATATAAAGCTCTGAAATTGAGAAAAGTCATCTGTCATCTGTGCTGAGGAACTCAGATTAGCGGTCACCTGGTGACAGGTGTGTGAGTGTTTGTGTGTGTGTGTAGGGCTTTTTCTTGAGTGAAGAATGGTACATATGAACTTCCTAAGTAAAGAAAGTGTTTAGTATCCTTATCTGAGTGATGTATATAGATAACATATACAAAAAGACACCGGGCACACACTTCATATGCGTGCATTTTTATGGAAATTATGACTCAATACATTATGATTAAAGTAAGTTACACAGCCTCTCAGCTGAGCAAGAACATCCCCATCAAGCAATGTTTTCCAAATATTTTTAAATAGCACAGTTCTGACTTGAGCTTTTTCTGCATGAAGTTGTAAAAGAGAGCAGGCCAGAGCTGCTGAAGCTGAAATGCCTGGTACCTGCCTCACCCTGTACAACCCTCCACCTTGGCACCACATCGCTTTCCTTCACTACCCAGTGATGGTAGCATTCAAGGTCTACGTGACATCTACTATACAGATCAGAGTCTGACAAGTTGTCACTTGGTCTCATGGTTAATAAGTGACAAGGGCCTGGGAATCATGATTTTTTTATAAATTTATTTATTTTTATATCAATCACAGGTTAGGTTTTTTGCATCCCATGCATAGCCCCCTCCCTCATTCCCTCCCACCCTCCCCAACCCTCCCTCATCTCCTCCCTGCCCCCTCCAAGTCCACCAACAGGGGAGGATCTCCTCCCCTTCCATCTGACCCCAGATCATCTTGTCTCCTCAGGGCTGGCTGCAATGTCCTCCCCTGGGATCTAGCCAGGCTGTTACTCCCTGGCATGTATTGGGGAGGGTTGAAGAGTCAGCCATCAAGTTCAAGACTGAAACAGGCCCTGTTTCCCTTACTAGGGTCTTCGGTTCAACAATGAGCTATCATGGGCCACATCTGAGCAGGGGTTCTAGGCCATATCCATATATGGTCCTTGGTTGGAGAAACTGTCTCATATAAGACCCCTGTTGCCCTGCTCAGTTTGGTCTTTGTGGAGCTCTTGTTCTCCCCAAGTCTTACTAACTTCCCCTATTTTTATTATTATTTCCCGCCCTCTGCCGAAGGCT
>CM053751.1:54852747-54866235 GCA_028658305.1 Pachyuromys duprasi
ATGGGCATTGATCATACCAACCTGGGTGCTCCTTCTTGTATATCTTCCCTAGGTGTTTAGATTTCAGCATGACCTTCCTATCCTATAGGTCTATATAAGTGAGTATATATCATGTTTCTGTCTGCTTTTGGGATACCTCACTTAGGATGATCATTTCCAGGTCCCACCATTTGCCTGAGAATTTCATGATTTCCTCCTTTTTAATTGCTGAGTAGTATTCCATTGTGTAAAAATACCACAATTTCTGTATCCATTCCTCAACTGAGGGACATCTGGGTTGTTTCCAGGTTGTGATCCACATTTGATCTTTTATCTTCTCTGCATGTCTAGGGAGTCTAAAGTTGCATGGCAAGCACTGTGAGAGGAATAGTGTAAGAATGTTCCTGGTTGCCGACAGACTGCTGTCCACTCAGGGATCTTAGATATAGAGCCACTCCCCGAATACCCAGAGAGGCATGAGAGTGTTTAGCTAACCTTAGAGGACTCCCAGGGCTTTGGCATTCTGTTTCCTGGAAATGGTGTCCTTAAGAAAGGAATCACTACTCCTCGAGGGTGACCCGCTGTACTCATTTTAATAATGGCAATACTAGGTTTTGATCTCCCGAGGGTTGCTTTTAAGTGTGTGTGTGTGTGTAGATTCTTAGCAGAAGATAAAAATGGGAGTGAGATATGATTTTAGTTCTTTCTAGAAAGTTTTTATAGTGCATATTAATTATCTTGAATAATTAATTCTAATCATCATACTCACCCTCATTACCCTCTCATGACCCTCCTACTCCTATGGGTCCCCTTCTCCTTTCTACCTTCATGTTTTTGTTTGTTTGTTTTGTTTTTGTTGTTTTTTGTTTTGGCTACCCAATGAGTTTCACCAGGGTTGCTTGCAGGAGGGTAAATGATGGGTGATATTTACCACCCTTAGAGGTGGGTGGCTGTACCGCTAAGAAAAATACCTTCCCTACACTCGCTACTTCTACCTCATTTTCATTTTTACTCATTACCTAGTTTGGATCCATCTGCTCTAGCCATGAAGCTTTCATTGCGACGTGACTGTCACTCACTGTGTCTGAGGAGCGCTTCATTTCCGCTTGTGTACAAGGACCACGTGAACAGCCTGACCGGAGGAGGTTCTCACACCGCTTGCTGCTGAGCTTTTCTTTCCCACAAGGCCATCCTCATGCACCCCTGCACTTCCCAACCCCAAGCAGCTGCTGCAATTCATTTATTTATTTTAACGTTTAATTTGTGATGCAGTTAGAAGAGGCTGTCAGCAAGGGAGAATCAAATATAAAGTTTATTTTTTTTCTCCCAGCAGGGAAAAGCCAGAGGAGAAGGAAGACCACTTCTTAGGTTTGTTTGCTCTATGAGTTTTTTTTTAAACGTCTGAAATTTTGCTCCCTATAAGTACAGAGTCCAAGGAGAGAAAATTTAATTTTTGATTTATTTTTTTAAATGGGTTCTAATTTTTCTTTAATGTAATGGAAGAGAGAGAATCAGTTCCCAAGGGACCTGGTGGTTCAGATTCTGATTTGCTTATTTATTTATTGCTGCAAAGGAATTGATTTTGACTGATAAAACACAGAGTTAGGAGTTCCACAAACCTATATAAAACTGAGCCATGGAGAAAGGTTTGAAAGCATGAAACTAAGATGAGCCCAAAGAATGAGATTGGCTCATGAGATCATGGAAAAAAAAAATCTCTGCTTCAACTATTGCCCTCGTGGTCTCTCCTAAGATCTTAAGTCCTTACATTAGATATATGTCTGGCTGGGAGGTGATATGGTGTGTAATGGGTACTTGCCATGAAAGCCTGATTGCCTGAGCCTGGATCCCTAGCGACCAAGTATAAGTTGAACACAGTAGCAGAAGCCCCTGTCATCCCTGTTGCCTTCTAGAAATGAGAAGTGGAGACAGGAACATTTATTTCCAGAAGCTCAAGGTCTGGCTAGCCTGGCTTTAATGGTGTTGATGAGCCCCTGTCTCAGATGGAAGGACAA
Organism: Pachyuromys duprasi; assembly: GCA_028658305.1. Classification (NCBI taxonomy): domain Eukaryota; kingdom Metazoa; phylum Chordata; class Mammalia; order Rodentia; family Muridae; genus Pachyuromys; species Pachyuromys duprasi. Next base: position 54,854,742 of record CM053751.1, read on the forward strand.
GGACAGACAACAGAAGGTTGTCTTCTGACTTCCACATACATTTTGTGACATGTATGTACCTGCGTACATGAGCATACAAACACACATGCACTCATACATCACAAGGTAAATATACAAAAATGTAAAAAAAGAAAAACAATTCCTAGTTTGTGTATGAGCTATATAAAACTAATAAGAAATGCTGACAAGAAGAAAACAAAATCTTTAACAGTTAAAAGGGCTGGGGGGAAAACTTGATATGGTACTATACACTTAGAATCACAGCTCTTGAGAGGTGAAAGTAGGGGGTCAGAAATTCAACGCCATTCTCATATTTACAGCTGGTATGAGGTCAACCTGAACTACATGGGACCCTGCTTCAAAATCCAAAGCAGCCATCCAACCAACCAACCACAACAACAACAAAACAAACAAACAAAAAAGAAGTTTGGGGAAATGAGAAAATAACATTAACATTTTTGGTGCAAGATTTCCCTGGATCTGCAATATTCCAAGGTATGTTTTTGGTGTGTAAGGAAAAGAATGGTTTTATATAGCCACATAAAGACTCCTAAGCATAGCACAAAGTGAATTTTAATTCATTTATGTCCACCAATATTTTAGGGTAAAAATCCTCACTAAACCTTTATTGAGGAACTGCTGCATCCAAGTACTGAATCATGTATGTCAAAATACAAACCACTAAGGAGGGAAAGGCTCAGAGGTTCAAAGTCATCTTTGGCAACATAGCAAGTTTGAGGACAGGATGAACTGCATAATACCCTGTTTAAAAAAAATATGCAGACCAGGGCAGGGAAAGGATACTATTTAAAATGATAATTAGGCAGCCTAACTTCATATTCAAATTACTATGGTTTCCCAAGTGAACATTTAGTACTTTATAAAACCTCATCGGGAAGGTTCTTGGACTGCAATAAAAGATGACAGGGCCAGAGAGCATCAGTGATGCCAGCCAGGAGGCATAGAAAAGAGAGTTATTCGGTAAAGAGAGATCCATTCTGAGTTTTGATCCAAGTAGCAAATATCAGTTAGAGCCAAAATGAAAGCAAAGTTATCAATATAATTAGAACCAGGAAGATTCATACAAACTTAGCTTATAAGCTATCTGTGCTAAACTGAAAAACGTGACTGACAGCAACCAGGGAGATGTTCAATCTTTTCTTAACATGTAAATCTACCTGTTGGAATGTGAGAGACTGATTCATGGTGATACTGTTCATGGCATTAAACCTACTTCCTGTCATTCAGTGGCATTGCCTAGTCTCTTCTTTAACTAGAGGAGATCCATGAGTGAGATCTGGCCAGTGTGATTTTGGCAGATGTGTTCAATTATACCATCACTCCTGATGTTGTGTATAAGGTTCTGTGTGATCCACCTCTTCCTCACCCTTCTCACCTGCCAGCTGTAGGTCATCATGGGAACAAGATGGCAAAGGCACATGATTGAAGCATCCTGGTTTTCTAAATTGCTATTGGGAGGACACCCAACAAGTATACAAACTGAAATCTGTAGAGGTTAAATAAATTTATGTTCTGTTAGTCATTGTTTGTGTTGCCTTGGTTGCGAGCACACTTCAGGTTAAATCACATTGATTGTCCCATCCTCAGAGATTACAAGGGTTTTTAATTGAGGAGGGTAAATCTAGCTTCAGGCAACAGTAGTAACTTACTCTACATAGTTGCTGCAACAGGAAGCATCTTGTCTCATTGCTGCCCTGCTCCATGGAAATAGTTTTAAAAATCAGATTACAGAAGATTAACGCTGAAGTATTCCATCTTTCTGACACCTCCCCAAGGTATCTTGCTCTTCCACTCCATCTGGTGCACTGAAAATGACCACCCTACCCTCAAACACTGGGCTGTGTTTTGGGTCAGATAAAGCATATGGGGCTGTGAGAATTGGTGTCCTTAGTGATGAAGTGTAGAACCACCCTCCAAGGATGCAGGCTGAGCAGAACCCAGCCAGGAATCTGGTGACCTGCTGGCCTTCCACACATTTCCACACTTTGGCCGATTGCCTAGCTCAGCACAGCTGGCTAGAAGAATCCTCAATCCTTCAGAACCTTGCCCAAGAGAATTCCATGAAAGCAGGAGCTGGTAGGAAAACAAAGATGAAGGGAATGTAAACCTTGCTTAGGAATTAAATGAATTCTGAGGAACAGGAATCTGGCCAGCTGTGATATTTATCAGAATTTTGACAGCCAAAATGAAGAGGTTAGGGATTATTTGTGTGCATGTTTACATCTGGTGAAAGTCTTATACGGTAAGAAGATATGGATTTTTTAAAGTGTGAATGGCTGCTTTTGGGGAGTAAAATACCATTCTTGCTACCCAGGGAGGCTCATAAATACACAGGCATTTTTATTTTTATTTTTTATAGTCAATGACACATTCCAATTGACAAGTCAGCTATTTTGAAGTGTGTCCCCATAAACAGGGATAGATGTACACTTTTTGAACCTAGAAAGATATAAAATTTAGGGGATATCCTTTAACAAAATGAATTTAAAATTAGGCATGAAAGTAAATATTTATTCAGGGACACAGACACAGCAAGCTGTAAAATTAAAAGGATGTCTGGCATAAAATCAGAAAGGGAGGAAACCTCACAGTGCTGTTAGTAGATGCACTAGCATACCTCTTATGACTGTCTCTATGTTGTTTACTCTTTGCCCATATTAGTACAGGAAGAAATACTGTAAACTTTTCTATGTAGGAAATAAAAAGATAATCCAGACTCTCCTTTAGCATGTGTTTAAGCATCTTTGGCTTCAGATCTTGTTTACGGTAATTTAATGGAAATTATTGTTAACTTTGAGAATCATGTTCCTTTCACAAATAAGCTGTTAACACTAAGAACATTTAGCATGGGCTAGCTTCTGGCTCTGTTTTTAAACCGTGCTTTGTGCTGTTACTGATGACATATATTCTTAGGGTGCAATGTCTTATCTTGACATGGTTCCCAAGCCCTTTGTGTTTTAATGCTGGGTAAATTGTAACAGTGGATGGAAGAAATTCCTGGAAGCCATTTCGAAGTGGGGACGACTGGTAATAACTTAATTATGCATGGAAGCAACATACAACCAAATAAACACTTTTTTCTAAGCCCTAGCTAAATATGTCTTCAGAGCCAGCATCCCTTTAGCCAGCTGCCTATTAAAAATTCCTGTTGCTAATATTGTTCTTAGACACCAAGGGACACTGTGCCTCAGGGACAGTGCTTTCCAAAATTTGTCTGTTTTCTTCTGCATGTTGAGTCATATTGAATCTCTGCTTGCCTTGGTCCTGCTTTCAACCTTTAGGATGATTTTTGACTCTGTAATGCATACTTGGGGTTGACCAGATGTCCGAGAGTTTTGTGCAAGTCAAGAGTGAGGTTGTAGTAGATTGGTAAATAAATTTTACACACTGGACAGTATACCACTACTTTAAACATAATCTATAATACTAGGTTTCTAGAATAGTGCTAGCATGTTTTTGTAGTTGCTTCTTTGGTGGCAGCTTGCTCAGACTTGATGCAAAATAAGTTGAGGGCTCTGAGCTATTGATGCCCGCAATTTATCCTTGAATTGGAGCTGATGATGTGGGTCTATGCACTGGTTCTCACTGGTCTGTTTTTTAGATTGCAGCATCAGTCCTGGTGTGCAGTACCCAAAAGCAATTGGTGGATGCAGCAGGCATCTTCAACTTCAAAGGACTCTTGTCATTGGCATCTAGGGTTGTTATCTTGATTCTTTTATAGGATCCCAACCATGTTGGAGCCCACATCTTCCAAAGACTTTCAGAACCATAATATAGTCATGCCAACAAATGTTATCTCTCATCTCCTGTGAAGGTGGTATCGTGGGCAGAGTAATGCCCTGCCATCTGAGGTCATTAGTATTTACCATACTGAATGAGAGGTGGACATTCCTTGTGTAAATGAGATAGACTACTCTTCTCTCTTTAGTCCTTTTTTCTACCCAGTGTATGGAAACAGAAGAAGAGCCATAACGATAAGCAACCTCATTCTAGAGACAAAGTGATTGTGGATTAAAGAGGTTAAGAAGAAAAATATACTTCAAATGTATTGTTTTTCATTTAAGTTGTAAAAATAAAAATGGTAAATTTAATATAATCAGAGAAAAAAGTCATTTTTTGAGTTTTTCTGGAGACTTTGGGTAATAGATGCACTTGTAGTTACCATCAATGCAGGGCAGTAATAAATTTTGAAAGACTCATCAGGGATCAGTGTTCCCAGGTGGCACTTTGAGTGAGGTAACATTACAAACAGTCTTGTAAATAACATTGAATGTACTGCATAGGGGATGACTGCAAAAGAAAGATGCTCAATTTTATGATAATATAAACCAGTTGCAATAACTCATGACTTAGCGTATACTAAAAATATTGATACTTTTAAATTTTTGTTTATTTAAAAAGCATTTTTAACTTTTTGGGATTATAATAAGTTGTATCATTTCACTCTTCCCACACTGCCCTCAAAACCCTTGTGTGTATATGCCCTTTTTGAGTCTCATATTAGATATCTTGAAATTAGCTAGGAACCACTTGACTCTGAAGACTATGAAGAGATGGTCCCTTGCCTGGATTGATAGAGCTCATATCTGAACACCATGAGGCATCTTTATATACATTGATAGTCAACAAATTCTTGTTTTCTGCCAAAGTTCTAAATACTCCTTGACATGTTAGATTACTTTGTACAGGCCTATAGGGTCTATAACATATTTTCAGTGGCACTGTCTGTTTTTAAAGGGGTCTGCAAAATATTTCTCTCTGAGAAGCTCTGTCTGTGTTTTCCCTATAGATTCCTGATAGAAGAAAAAAGCAAGGGAGAGGATGTTTGATAGAAATGGAATCTGGGCAAAAGCCTGAGGTGAATTTTAGCTTGCTCATATACATGCCTCTGCTAATGAGCAATAGTGTTTGTGTAGACTATTAGTGCTACCTCATCTACACAATAGGTTGAAGACTTACTTTTTAAATGAAATCATTTCAAGAACTTTGTGTTCCTTAATTTTTTTCCCACAGATCTTTCTGTTACAACCTCCTCAAAACTCTGCAGAATACCTTTTCCCCCCTCTCATTCAATTGACCTTAACAGCAAGCACAGCAGAATTTGATTAATTCATCTTATATGTCCATAATTAATGTAAAAGGGCCAACAGTCTCTCAACTCTCTTCTCAGGGAAGATCTAATAATGAAGCTCAAGTGCAGCTTAATATGACCTAATTTTAAGAAATATAATGGCTAGAGAATTACTTTGAGAAGTTATAAGTGTTATGCAAATGTGAAATACCCTCATTATTAGTGCCATTATTAGCAGAGTGTCTATAAGCTAATGTTCACTTATTTGCTGCATTACAAAACTAAAAAGTAAAATCATTCCACAGTCTCTCTGGACTTCTCGAGAGACCATATTTTTGTTGTTAACTGCTATGCCCCTGGTACTCAGATCCATTCCTAGGACTCAGTAAGCATTCAGTTAGTTTTCCTTGAAATAATGGATGAATGATCTCTGATTATATGTTGAGGATGCCTTTTTTTCCTTCAATTTTATGCTGTGGTGAACAAGCCTTTCAGGTGCAAGCATTTTTTAAAGGATGAATTTCTAGAGGTTAAAATTTTGGGCCATAGGCTTTATATAAACCTTGAAGTTTTTTTTAAACTATATTTTTTCCTTTTGTTGTTTGAGGATTCTACATGCATATAATGTGTTTTGATCAAATCCAATGTAAATTCCATCCCCCGCAGTTTTTCTCCAACCACCGCTTTTTCTTCCCCAGATGATATACTACTTAAAAACAAACAAACAAGCAAAACAGGAAACAAGCCCCATGAAGTCTACTTACTACCGTCTCTATGGGGGATGGACTATCTACTGCAGCTTGTGCAACTTCTAAGGGGTTGTAGGCCATATACCTAAAGAAAACTGACTTTTCCTCCTCCCAGCAACCATCAATTGCTAATAGCTCCTCAGCTTCAGGTAGGGCTTCATAAACTCCTTGCAGTCTGTGCCTGGATTTGGCTGGCTTGATTTTGTTCAGGTCTGGTGCACATAGTCATAGCTGCTATGAGTTTATTAGTTCAATGGTCTTGTCATGCCCAGCAAATATTGTTTTACTATAGATGCCCACTTTCGAAGCTCATTGACAAATTGCCTACCAGAGATGTCCATTTATTCATTAAACACTTATCAGAGGCTTATTTGAGTTCAGGCATTACTCTGTTATCTCTAGAAAGATAGTGATGAATAAGACATCAGTCTCCATGACCTTATATTTTAACCAGCAAAAAAGAAGATAAAAGACAATCAAACTAAGAAATGATGTAGTTTCAACAGTTGTGAGTGCTATAAAGAAATGCTAAAGGAGATGAGAGGGTTTGGCTGATTATATTATTGGATTTAAATATCCACTTGGCTATTTATAAGTTGAACATGAAAATTGAGAGGGGGCAGGAATACTAGAATAAACAAATACACAATGAGTTACAGGACAATATCTGAAATGATGTAAATCATCAGGGCCTCACAGCGATTCTAATATCCACTGGCCTGTTGGGGCTGGTAGAAAAACAATATGTTTAGCCTAAGTCTGTCTTACAGTTGGCCAAGTAGTCCAATGGACTCTCATGTGGTCATCTTCCAACTATGCAAAGATAATTGCGATAGATTAGTTCCCTGTGGAGAGAGGTCAATGATGTAAGAAGGGAGCAAAAGATGATTGATTAGCTCTACCATCAAGAATTTAGGACACATATCACACAGAAAGACCCGGCTTCAAAGAGTGCTACATCGACTAGCTGAATATTGCATCAATTTTTCAGTGAGGAAATGATATACCACTGTTCCACCTTTGAAGCTAAAACCAATGATCAACATATGGTGCTGTGTCTCACATCACTGTAATGTTTGGGTCCAGAATCAAGGCTAGAAATGGGAATGGTTCCTCTCACTATCACTTTTGATATTTCACTTTCAGAACATTTTGATTCTTATATGCAGAATGTTATACTGGTAGCTCTGTCTTCTCAAAGAGAAATGCTGCTATATGTGGGTACAGTGTTGGTTCCGCTAAGCTGGAAGCTGACACTAATCTCATGGCCATCTTGATAAACAATGGAAACTATGATGGCTGGGATAATTGGACCTTATTATCAAGGAAGATTTGGTATTTTTTGTATGATGGAAGCAGAGAGCAATATGACTAGAGCTTAAGGGGTTCCATGGGGCACCTCTTAGGATTCTCATCTCTTTTGGTAAAAGTTACAGAAAAGCTTGAGGCTGAAGAGCTGGCTCAGTAGTTAAGAGCATTGGCTGCTTTTCCACAGGACCAAGTTTGATTCCCAACACCCATGTGGCCATTAACTACAGTCTGTAACTCCAGACCCAGGGCACAAAGCGTGCACTTGTGCACAGATGTCGAATCAGACAGTAAACCCATCTGCATACAATAAGGTAACTTTTTTTTAAACTATGGAAAAGCTAGAGGAAACCAGTAAGAAGATAGGACATCTAAGAATAAAATTCTTCAGAAGCAAAGGTTTGGATTACTTTACCAAGCCAAACTTGTCCTTCTGTCTAAATGCAAAAAAGACATGGATTTAGAGGAGACAGCACTTTCCAAACACAGCCTCATGACCAATTAGAGATGTGAGACCTTAGGGATCTACTAGCTGGAAGATACTTCACCTTTTCAGATTAATTTCTCTGGAGTCTCCCCTCCTCCATGCTGCTTCTGATTGTGTTTAAAGTCAACATTTCCTCTTAGCTTCGCAGACCAGTGATGATATCTTTTATTACCTCAGTGCTCTATTTCTGCCATTTTCATTTTCAAGAAAAATTTGAATGGCTGAATTACCTCTGTGGAAAATATTTCTGGATATATAGATGTGATGCAAGCCAATTGAAATAATTTTCAAAATGAATCTTTTTATTTCAAGTAGGCACATGTTTATACGCAGCTGAGAGGGGTCTGATCCATTACTTTTTATTCAGTTTTCCCCAGCAGAACATTTTGGATGTAATTTTACAAGTAGGTCATTGACATTGATTTGTTTTTGTTTTTGTTTTTGTGTGTGTGTGTGTGTTTTATGTGAAAGGGTCTCACTATGGAACTCTGCTGTGACTGCTACTCACTATGTAGATTAGGCTGGCCTTGAACTCACAGAGGTCTATCTGCCTTTGTCTCTTCAGTGATGTGATTAAAGACATGCGCCGCCACACCTGGCTGACATTGACATTACTACCACCATTCTTCAAAGCTCTCTGATTTGGGGCATAAACACTTACAGTTATTGTATGATTTTTGCAAATATAGTCTAGTTATAATTCTTGTAAGAAATGATTCATTTTTGTCTTAAGAAGTGAGAATCTGATTAATAAAGAGGGAGATTATTCTAGATAGAGGAGTCAGCAACAGCTCCATGGACAGGATGTTGGGACAGTTAGACAATGGCACGGCTGAAGTATTAGTCAGGAAAATGACAATGGAAGATTATTCAAATGAAATGGCAGCAGATGCAGAATTCATGATGGAATGAGGTTGGCTCATATGTCACAGAAACATTTAATATGATACAAAAGATATTTTTAGGTTTTTAGATTTTTTAAACAAAATTTTTCTGTGACTGCCTAAGGCCCAAGGGATCATCCTATCACAATCTTCCAAGTAAGCAACTATAGGCATATACTACTACACTAAGGTGACATGAGTCAGCAAGTGAGGAAGAGTGTAATCAGAGATATAGACAAGTGACATCATATAGGCCATAGTCAAAAGAATCAATTGTTACTCTCAATTCAGTCAGGATAATTTTCAGAGTGACAAGTTCAATAACTATCCTTAAAAGGTCTGAAATTTAAGAATTTCCTCTTAAATAGATTGAAATATGGCCTCACGTCACTATTTTTTTGTTTTATTTTATTCCTGCCCTTTATATATTACACATAATTAGTCCTAGTCTGTGTGATCAACCACCTATTGGACTATGACAATAATGTCTTCTGAAGTCTACACTTCAAGCTACTAAAGCCTATTAGTAAAACTGGGCTGCTGACTGTTGCTAGAAACAATACTTCATGTTTGGTAAGTTATAAAGAAACCATGGTTTATTTTGGCTCACTGTTGGAGGTCAAGGGTTGAGGAACCACATCTGGTCAATGGTTTTATTTCTGGTACAGTCCAGAGGCGATAGAAGACATCAGGGAAGAGAGAGAATAAACACGTGTATGTATTAGGCTTTTTTTCCTTTCTTCCTCCTCCTCTACTTCTTCTTCTCTTTCTCCTATCTCCTGTTTGGTTGAAACAGAGCTTCACTTTTTGTCCAGGTTGTCCTAAAAGTCAAAGTTCTTTCTTCTATACCTAATAATTGCTAAAATCAGACACGTAGCACCATACCTCACTCTTCTCTGTTCTTAACAGGTTACTCGAATCTGATCATCTGATCCTGACAATGTTATCTTGAGTACCCTTTAGAGGTACACTCTTTAAACAGATTAGAATTTATCTGAGTTTACACAGAGAGAAAATAGAATTCAAATCATGGCAGGTTGCCTTATATCGTTTTGAAAAAAGATGTTTTAAATTTTATATCGAGTAATTTAGTAATAGTTCCTAACCTGAACACAGGAGAATCTTAAAATTACTTCATGCATTTATGGAGGAGTATTTATAACTTGCATAAGATGTGTTTCAGGGGATGGATTATTGGCCCTTGATTATATGACTGACTTAACATGATTTTTCTATGCAACAAATGAATGAGTTAGATTAAATTCATCTAAGTTGGAAAAAAAAGTGTTGTGGTTTGAATCAGAATGGCCCCCATGTACTCATGTGTTTGAATACATTGTTCCCACTTGGTGGAACTATTTGGAAAGGATTAGGAGGCATGTGGCCTTATGGGAGGAGATGTGTCAATAGGAGCACACTTTGAAGTTTCTAAAGACCTGAACCATTCCAGTGTCTGCCTCTGCCACACTCTGCCTCACAGATGTGGGCGAACTCTTAGATGTTCCTGCCACCATGCCTTTGCTCTACCATTATGAACTCTAACTCTCTGACACTGTAAGCCCAATTAAAACTTTCTTTTTTTTCGTCTTCTTGTGGGGTTCCTGCTCCCCACATGTCCCTCTATCCCCACCCCTTTCTTCCTCCATAAGACTCCCTGTACTCTGTCCAAAGTGTGACCCTGAGTCTCAGCATCTGCTTCTATCCCTTGTTAGGTGAATTCTTTCAGATGACCATTTATAGTAGACTCCCATCCTGTTTCCCTTCTTCCACAGCTCTGGTAACTATCCCATTTGCCATTCTGAAAGAGTATTAAGCTTCCTCCCTAGGGTCCTCTTTAAGAGAAGTTAGCTTCTTTAGGTCTCCAGATAGCAATCCTATATTATACAGCTAATATCCACTTATAAATGAATGTACACCATGCCTATATTTCTGTGTCTGGGTTACCTCACTCAGGAAGTTCTCTTCTAGTTCCATCCATTTGCCTGTAAATTTCATGATTTCCTTGGGTTTTTTTTTGTTTGTTTGTTTTAGTATTTTTTATTTAAATGTAATTTATTTATTTTTATATTAATCACAGGTTAGGTACTTTGTATCCCAGGCATAGCCCCCTCCCTCATTCCCTCCCACTCTCCCCATACCTCCCTCATCTCCTCCCTGCCCCCCTCCAAGTCCACTGATGGGGGAGGACCTCCTCCCCTTCCATCTGACCCTGGTTCATTTGTCTCTGTAGGGCTGGCTGCAATATCCTCTTCTGGGATCTACCTAGGCTGTTACTCCCGGGCCTGATGGGGGAGGGTCAAAGAGCCAGCCATTGAGTTCGTGACAGAAATAGTCCCTGTTCCCCTTACTAGGGTCTTCAGTTGGATACTGAGCTACCATGGGCCATATCTAAGCAGGGGTTCTAGGTAACATCCATACATGGTCCTTGGTTGGAGAAACTGTCTCATAATAGACCCCTGTGCCCTGATCTATTTGGTTTTTGTGGAGCTCTTGTTCTCCCCAAGTCTTACTAACTCCCGCTATTTTCATTGTTATTCTCAGCCCTCTGCCGAAGGCTTGGTTCTGAGTCTTAATATCTGCTTTGATACATTGCTATATTGCTTCTTTCAGAGGCCCTCTTTGATATGTTCCTGTCCTGTTGCTTGTTTTCTCCTACATTCAATGTCCATCCCATTTGTCCATCTAAATGAGCATTGATCATCCCAACCTGGGTCCTCCTTCTTGTTTATCTTCCCTAGGTGTATAGATTTCAGCATGACCTTCCTATCCTATAGATCTATATAAGTGAGTATATACCATATGTTTCTTTCTGCTTTTGGGATACCTCACTTAGGATGATCATTTCCAGGTCCCACCATTTGCCTGCGAATTTCATGATTTCCTCCTTTTTAATTGCTGAGTAGTATTCCATTGTGTAAAAGTACCACAATTTCTGTATCCATTCCTCAACTGAGGGACATCTGGGTTGTTTCCA